>OV050032.1:28275862-28800862 GCA_920105625.2 Clusia tigrina
CAGTAAAGCAGTTGGGCTTGGTTGTGACTTGGACTAAGAGTGCATTTGACTATCACAGCACACCCGTCCTTGAGGACACAAAAAGCTGACCCTAAGTGGGGGTACCTCTAGACTAGATCAGTAAGGCCATCAGCTTTCCCGTTATTGTTTGAAATGTACAGATGGAGCCTGTCAATAGATCCTCCATGAACAAGCTACTCTATTTCCCCAAGTTGGTAATCCTTTTTCTGCCAACCTTCCTATACTCGACCCTGCCAACCTTATAATCTAAGTTAGCATATCTGAGAATTTAAGCATATTTTGAACTTTTCGTTGTTTTTGGGTTTCGCCTGCTGATCTGTCTGAGGTGATGTCACCTGTTGATCTTTCTTGGTCGTATGACAAAGGCGTGTGCTCGGTCATCTCTAGAATGTCTTGCAAGCGTGTTTGTCGCTATTTGACAACGTCAGCGACAACTGCGTTCATTAACGTTATCATTCCTTGGTCGAACTTGCTTCTATACAACGGCGTATCTCGCTCATAGCCATTAAATCACTGCTCTAACTGATAGTAATATCGGCACTAAATATTCGTAGCTATCTCAAATCTTGATAATTCTCAGCCAATTTCATTCATTTACCTGACCCTGTGGGCATGTCGAATTGTTTCACGGGAGCGTATTTGAATTGTGCTAAGAAAGAGTCCAAGAGAAGCGCGTATCTCATTTCAAAGACAACACACATCTTGGCAACGACGCTGAGGGACTTCTTTTCTTTCGCTCGCACGCAAGTGTCGGTCTCAGTCGCACTTTGACAAACAAACCAATCAAAACATACGGCGCAGCACGTGTGGAGTGACATTTGTTTTGCTTGGTTTGTGTTCACATTGCGATCCTGATAGAGACCTGCGCATTATGCACATTCCCTAAGATCAGCGCTCTACTCAATTTCCTATCTGTTCAGTCACCAATGCCAAGGTCTCATGATACTAGGAAGATCTACGCACCACACATGTTGTATTCTATAACTCTGTCTTAGGTAGGTAGGTAGGTTTAGAGGTCGCCAGAAAGGCATAATTAGGCCATAATTGACCCTTTGTGATACCGCATGAGACACAAGTCCCAATCCCTCTCAAAGGTCCAGCCATTTGGAGCTTTTCATGAAGCAGTTGATGGAGCTTATTTTCTTATTTGAAGTACCCAGGAAAGTGCAACTCCCTTCTGGACACGTCCATGCAACTCCTGCAGAAGTCAATTGAGGCAATCGCAACTCTGTCTGGCTATGGCAATGTTGTCCGCCGGAAAGTTTACCATTGCAAGAAATTCCTAGTGGACTGCTTATTTATATGCCACTTTTGAATTGGAACGACTGCTGAGGTCTTAAATGTTGTTATTATTATTTATTATTACCATTGTTGTTGTTATCGTATAAGGTAGGGAAGATCCGAAAGTTGCTCCTGCGGCGTCACGTGTAAAGTGAAATTAGTAAGCGACGTTATCGTTGAGGCAGAGAGACTAACTTGCTGGCTGCCTGACTGGGTTGGTTGGGTCGTTTGCTGGCGCAGACGACTCTGAAATTTATTAACTGCAAAAGATACAGTGTCTTGGCGGTTATGGAAGACATATTCAAGGACATATGAGTGGTTTTTTTCCTTTGCATTTAATATTTCGTATTCATTGAACAATTTTCCTTTACAGCATTGGCAAGTCACGTGACTACTATGAGGATATAATGACGAAAATTAATGGGTGAGTTCTCTCATGGTGCTGCGGCATCAAGTGCTAATATTGCGTACAGTGACAATTTTACTGACAATGAATTTATTACTCTGTGAAATAATTTGAAAAGATTATGCCGTGCGGCGGGCCTCCCTATTGCACTCCATGCCACATATCCTTTATACGTAAACAGACACAGAAATATACTAGGAAGGTGAACTTTGATGGTGTATTTGATTTTAGGGTGCTGCTGCCCGGTGGCGCTACCTACTTCAATCAGTCTCAGGGCTATTGTGACGCTGGAAAATACATATACAACATCGCCATGGAGATGAACGAGCGTGGCGCATACATGCCCATTTGGGGCACTTGCCTGGGCTTTGAGCTTATGGTATATTTATCGGCAAATGAAACAGAGCCTCGCACCTACTGTGCGGCGCAATCACAAGCCTTGCCGCTGGAGTTCACGGACGGTGAGTATGAACTTTGAGAATTCCACTGCGCTACTTATGAAGCAATGTAATTTCTGTGTATTTTTTGTTTAAGGCTTCCGAGGCAGTCGTCTCTTCCGCAAGGCCAGCAGTGACGTTATTAATATATTGGAAAAATACCCCGTTACAGCGAATTTCCACTTATACTGCTTCACGCAAAAGGTAACTAAGTGAGAGCGGGGCCACATTTCATCAGCAAATTTTCACTTTTCATTTGCCTACTGGTATTTATTTACACTGTTTAATATTGAAATACGTAACTGAAAAGCTAATTTAGAAAGTTGCAGGATGATAACTGAAATGTCCTTGCTGTAATAGGGCCAAGCTGAGTCTGTAAATTGGTACTCCTTATTCTGGTAGGCAAGTGCGAACATTTGTTGTAGGATTTTGTAAAACGACACTAAAGTTTGTATCCCTGCTCACCAGAGACCGGTAGTGAATACATTCGGGAGCCTCTTGATGGCAACTGGAAATCCACTGCACACTTAACCTACCATTGATTCAAAAGGTGTATGATTTGGTAACAAAGATTTTTGGGGCAGCTGAATATATACTGCAGTTTGTCCACCAATTTCTACTGCATTTATATTTAATTTGTATTTTAGGTGTGCAGAATATTTCCAGGTTCTTCAAAAATACTCAAGCGATACTTCAAGGTGTTCTACGTTTTTAGATTCCTCAAAAAATGCTTAAGAATGTGTTCGCTTCAGACCTTTGTCAATCACACGGTAATGGTGCACCCTAAAAGTATGCTTATGTAATGTGGCATACTTCTCATTCCTATTCCACATTTAAATCAAAGACCGCATGAAATAGTTGCCTGCTGTTAAGATACACTGCGCTTCTCTGAGTAACCATAAAAATGGTTGATACGATTTACACAGAAATTCCATTAATGCCGTCTGTTTGCCGCTACCAGATAGTGTGTAGTTCACCAACGAAGTAGTTAAATTGAGAACTCCCTCAAGTGGGTTATGTGAATCGTTCATCGTCTCTCATAAATTTGGCTCAGTAGTTCCTAGTCAGAATCTGATTATTTGACATCATATTCTCGGAATGCAAGTATAAAGATTATGCTTATTGTTGTCCTTCGTGATGTAGTGTAAACGGTATTTTCGGTTCCTGTCGAGGACATGGTCTCAAAATGCAAAATTTCTTCACTTATACAAAATATACTTTCTTACTATCATATCTGTGAAATGTTAACAATATTTTAGAAATTTTATTTTCAATGTTTTTTATAACTATGGAAAGAAAAACAAAGGAATTTTAAACTAAAAAAAGTGCTCGCATCGAAGCCTAAACAATCGTATTCTCACGTATCGAGTATAGACGAACTTGTTTGCTTATTTTAGGCAATTCCTGTGTAGTACATTTGGAATTATGGGTCTGAAATTTAGTGTTTTGTATACTCTTTGTGTCTTATTTATGGAAAAATATTGAAAACATTAATGGCATTCCATGACGGAACCTTAACTAAATTAAAGCCACATTGGCTACGGTGAATAGCAAATAAATGGCCTCGCTGCTCAAACTCACTGTAAAAGTTGTACTTGATTTCTGAGCTGTGCTATATTTGCAGACGTTTGCAGACTTGAAACTGAATGCTATTTGGAATGTGATGAGCTTGAATCATGATTGGAATGGCGCCGAATTCATTTCGACCATTGAGCATAGAAAGTGAGCCAGAAAAAAAGCAATTGGGTAGAAATAAACTTTAATTTACATTTAATTGTTTTGTGTTTAATTTTGCAGATATCCCTTTTACGGCGTACAGTTCCATCCCGAGAAGAACCTGTACGAGTTCATACCCAATCGCAATATAACGCACACGTCGCAGGCCATACGCTCCTCGCAGTACTTTGCCGACTTCTTTGTGAATGAGGCGCGCCGCAGTACCAACAGCTTTGCGAATAAAACCGAGGAGTCAGAGGCGCTCATTTATAATTACATCCCCGAGTATACGGGCGCCATAGGCTCGTCTTTTGTTCAGCAATATTTGTTTGAGGAGTCCGTGGGCAGTAGTAGGGGATATCGCGCAGCTGGTGTACAGTTGCACCTCGTTTTGTGTTTGGTTTGTTTGAGTGCGCTGGGAACAAAAGCCGCACGTGCGCTTAGTTTGGCTCAGTCAGCGTTTCTTTAAGTTAAATGAATATTTTTTTTAATTTGCGGGTTTGTTTCTCAAGAAATGCGTTTTCCTTTTTGTTTTTTTTTTACATATTGCTTGTTCCGAATTTGGACGAATATTTCATAATATGTACGAGAAAAGCAAAAGTTTGTTTTGAAATAAAGTTTACATGCATCTGTGTGGAAATTGTTCAGAATACGCAATGCGCAAACGTACTTACAACGCATTATGTAAAGAATTTGGAAAGTACATAATTGTGTGTATTTACCATGGTGTCCATAATAAAATTTATAACTTTTTATTTAATCTCTTTGTTTGCTTTTATTTGTCTTTTCCGCTCGATTGGAATTGAATCTTCTTTTCATAAAGTTTGCTTTTTTATTTTTAAGACGCTTTTTGTTGTTATTCCTCATTCTGTTTGCGTCCTACACAACGTGCTTGTGTGAAGATTTTCCAAGTGCTTTAAAAATTTCCTTTAGTCTACGCTTTAATTAGCACATGCCAAAAAGTATGCTACACATTATGCTCCAATGCGTTTAATCAGTAGTAAAATGTGGTTGCCGCCCTTGTGCGAACAAAAATTATTTCAATGTGTGTGGTGGTCTGAGTATATGACCTTACAAGCTGTCTGGAAGGCAACAAGTTAATTAAAAAGTACCAATCTTGAAAAATCAGAATAGCTCAGTTGGTAGTCCAACGTTTATGACCTGCTCAAGGCGGAAGTTTATGGTGCGTTGAATTCTAAATACGACAACTGAACTGAAGCAGTGTGGTCCAAGATTCGACAGCTTAAGAAAGTGTACTTCATCCTTAGAACCACGTCCTTCCGAAGATTGAATAATTCTGTGAAATATTTAGATGGTTATTGTTTGCAGGAAATTGTATTCCTTATTAACCACCTGTTCACTCATGAATTCTGGTCAGTTGGGAATACGAGCAGACAACCGTGGCTAGTATGAAAACGCTTTTTGGATGGAAAACAAGCACGACGCTTCTGTGGATTGCAGTGAATTGCAGGCGATAATATTGCAACTGAAGCAAGGTCAAGAATTCTGGACTTTGCTGTTGATGGAGCACGCTTATTGCCAAGACCCCAATTTTGTTGGCGAAATTCCCATGCCCAAAATTATACTCGGAGCTAAGGACACGTTTTACTTTAAGTCACTGCATAATAGGGAACTTTTAGCTCTGGTGTGTCTCAGAAATAATGTGGACTTTAAGGCACTACGGGCTTTGATATCTAATCTACAACACATTTGTAGAAGCCGAGTCGTATTTGTGTGGAAACAATCGCAGACAGCATCACGCAACTTAAGGATAGAGTTGGTTAATTTATTGTAGTTTCGCCAGCAAAATGGGATGATCAACATAGACATGTTCGGTGATTTTCATAAGACCGGCAACTATTACAGTGTGCATCAGAAGCTCAGTTTCTTCAGCTTGACAGGAGATATTTTCCCTTCTTGGAGAAAATTCCATGAAAACAAGTTGCAGCTGTAATCGACTAAGAGCAGCGGGTAGGAATGTACATGACCAAACTTATGAAAATCTTCTTCCTGTTCTTCCTCCAGACAGGAGAGGCATTTGAACTCTCGAAGATCCCTATGATCGCCATATGATGGTCCCATGGATTGTGTTCCGTGATTAGCCCAACCAATAAGCGAAGATCTTTCCTTAGCAATGTGCCCTTCCTAAGTCAATGTTTTGATTGGGCTCGCTTCCTAGACAAGCTCCGTTTCGAAAAAAACCTACGAGTAGAACAATTTGGCTGTATATGGGAGTTGATACTGCTGGTATTAACTCCCATCGGCATTCGGCGTTGTTGGTGTGTGCGGGGGAGGGGGTCATCTGATGTGTATTTGTTATTATGTGTTGCATTTGGTCTGCAGTTTGCTACTTGCATCTGAAGGCGTGCTTGGTAAGGACTTATGCACATATTCCTATATTAAAAACGCGTATATGAGAGTCTAGGAAAAGGACTTGAAGGATTTAAGGAAATTATAACAACTACCAATCATTGGAAGCAGCAATGACTCATCAGATCACTATTCTACCATTCGACAGGTGCTCGGAACAGTGGGTCTCGAGACGAATCCTAGTATTAGGGTCGAATCACTTTTTTCCGTGGTGGGGAAAGTTGTCTTGATGTCTGATGTGATGCCTTTCTTTTGTGTGGAAATGGTTCTTCAGTTGATTTTAGAAGAAAGCTGTTTAGGATCTCGAAAGCGACGATTCAACTCTTTTTATGAGAACTCCGTAGTGCTATAACATCAGTCCTTTTCTGTCCCATGTTGGCCCGCTCCCTCTTGCTCCCACTCGCACTTACTCGCTCTTTCTTGTTCTTTCTCGCACTTTCACGTTGTTCTAAGTTTTCGCTCTTTCTGGCTCCTTTTAGCTTTCTCTCGCTCTTTCTTGCTCTTTCTAGCTCTCTCTCTCTCACTCCTAGCACCTCCTATGTCCGCAAATACTGCTAGTGTATATTGTTTGTATTCGAAGCCCTGTCTCTGTCGGCTTCCCTTTCAGGTGAGGGTGTTGAGCATCAGAGAGCTTATGCTCCACTTTCATCCTTATATGGAGGTCAAGTAGTCTTTCGAGGGTCTTGAGAACAAACTAACTCAGGTTTATTGGCCGAAAATCCTTGACCGATTACCTCCTTTTCCTGTCTTTGAGATAAACACGACCTTTGCTTGCCTCCAGCTGGCAGGAACTCAGAAAATGAATGATTAAAAATAACCTCAAGAAGGTATTACTCATTTCTGTGTGACCTTCAGCATCACTGGGATGATCCCATGCGATCCAGGTGATTTGTAGGGGGTGAAACTTTTAATGACCCATGCCAACTTTCCCTTTGTGATTATATTGGTACCCCTGAGCACACCAGAAGGATCGTGCGTGTCTAGGAGCAGCTGCAGTGTCTTTCTCGAACACGTTGTCCAGGAGCTGTCCGATCTTTTAATAAAGAAGGGATTTGAGTCGTCCCTGGATAAAATCTTACCTAGTCTTGCTGACTCTTTGGTAGTTTCGGTAGAGGAGCAGAAGTCCCTCCACTCTTTATGTTTAGAGCTTCTGATTGTTTTTTTATATTTCTTAAAGCTATCCTGGTAGCCTTGCCAGTTGCCCGAAGAATCGCTAGAGTTAAATGTCCTTCGCACAGCAGCCCTGTGACATGAAAGATCATAATTTCACCATGGTGGAAAGGATGTTTTTGAAGATTTTATCGAACAAATGGTTTTGAAAGCTAATCCCATTTCGCCCTCTAACCGCCCGATATTTGTTCCACCTCACCCGCCGAGACAATTTCGGTTAGGTGCCCTACCCATCCTTTTACGGACTATACTGCCAAACCCCTTCCTGTTGGTCCGATTTGGATCGCGGGGCGGGTCTATCGTGTGCCATATATGCCGAGACCATTCTCAGCCTCGCCGCATCAGCCGCTTCTAGCTCAACCACCGTGGTGTCACTAATGCTGTGATGAGGTAAGATTTATAGGTTAAAGTGTATTTTCGCAACTATACACGCCCGAGGCTTACCCCCCGTTCTTTTATAGAACAGGTCACAGTCGCTTTTCACCTCAGTGCCCTGTACCCATGGCTCCTGGACCTCCTCCGATAGCATGACGGAAAGTTGTCCGTTGTCAGCATATAATGTTGGAGAGTGACCTGGACAACCTACAACACCATTTTTACAATGTCATGGGGTGGTTCAGGGTTGAGTAGCCTCACGTCGTCCAGCAACTTTTGAGCATCAGCGACCTCTTCCTGCTCCTTTTCCAGGTAGGAGGAGCGGAAAATCCTTAGTTTCGCGTGCCTTTTGCCAAAATGAAGTTCATTTTCGCCTTCTTCAAGGTGGCTCAACTTTCCTCGTTTAAAACCAAGAGGATTCTCCGCCTGAATAACCTTCCAGTCAGTCAAGGGTATGTCGGGATTATGGGCCTGCAGGTAAGGGACCAACTTATCCTTGTCCAAAGTCATATTGGGCAGCCAAAAGCGTACTCTTGATCTCTTCGGAATTTCACTGGCTGCGATGAGCTCGATCCTCAAGCTATCATCTGCTTCATATCAGGAAAATACATTATTTTAATGATCGAAATTTGCTTTAAGAAATTGATTGAAAATTTAATGCAAATGGTTTGGAAATTCTGTAACTACTTTTGAACACAGATAACAAGTGTAATACTGCCCAGTTGGAAAAGGATCGATTCATCTTCGAAGACGGCTCCAAGAATAGGCTCTGTCTTGCGTGACGGTTCGATACATTTTCATAGCGGTCGTTGATGATCGTTCCAAACACATTAGCCATTCGACTTGCAATACCATGGACAAGTCTAATACTTCTCAAAAACAGTGAGCGGAAAGCGAGATGCTCATGTTTATATCTTCCATATCTATAATAACTCTTTTTTATGTTTTTACTTTATTTATTTATTTTTTTGGCTTTTTTCGCGATCACCTGTAATTGACAATTCAACTGACAATCTAAATTGTAAATGACTGAATTAATACCCCTATTATGGTTCACAACTTGAAAAAGTTGAGTTGTAAGAGAGACTCAACCTGACTTTATTTATGCATTACAATTCACAACATGTTGTTGTTTTATTTATGGTATTGCCATATTAAAAATTTAATTTGTTCATTTAAAATAAAATGGTGAATAACTGCTGAATAATTTTTTTATGAAACAGTGTAGGAAAATTGTACAAATGTGGCATATTTAAGGAGAAGATTAAGGGATCTGTCCAATCCTTTGGAATTGCCAAATGTTAGGTAAGTAATATGGGAGATGGAATCGATATAAAATTGAAATTCAAATTGCTTTCGGTTGAATAAGGAGACGCAAAATTTCTTTAAAAAGTCCACACACACTTTTGCTATTCCGCCCATTATTAAGTTGTGCGCCGCTTTGAGATTTTTTGCCAATGATTTTAATAATTAGTACATTCCAGTTTTTGAAGTGTCCTAAAAATCTCCTGTTGTGTCCTTGCCTGCTCTTCCAAAATCTCGAGTCGATTTCTTACTCGGCCGCATGCGCTTAGCAGTAGGCGTAATTGTCAGTGAAGCCGTTTGCATGGGTTCTGCATTTTCATAATTTATTTCGGAAGCTTCTAACCCAAATGCACGCCCGGGAGGGTTTATCGACAGATTTACCTGCGTTAACCTGTTCCTCAGTTGGGGTCAAGTTCACCTCCTGATCCGGATCACTTGCCAGTCGCCAAAATATTTTCTTTATTTTTGGTAAACTTCCTCTTTAAATTGGCCTGGTAGTGTACCCATATCTAAAAAATAACTATTATTTTATATTTGTTGTTTTTAATTTTTGAACATCAAACTTACCCTTTGCCACTCTGCTCCTGTCCTAGTCCTAAACTATTCAGTTCCATAGAGAACTGCGCCCATGTTGCGTTCATTTGCTGACGGGTGGTCCCAAACTGCCCTTTGCCTCGGCCAATTTCTGGATTGGTTTCCACCAAATCCACAAGACGCTCCAATTGCTGTTTATTTGTGATTTTCCTATAAAACACTTTTAAATCCTATAACTATAAATCCCTTTTCTATAAACACAATTTAATACATTTTTATACATATATTAATTATACTTACAAAGATTTCTCCATATTTCACACTTTAACACACGCAGGCAAGAACACAACTGGTAAATCGCAGTTGTTTCATTTTGACAATTCAGACAACACAACTTTGCCAGGGTTGTGAACCATGATCCCCATTTCAGTTTAAATTTCAGTTGTGAACCATAATAGAAGCATAAATCGTTTGTTATTGCAGGCTTGCGGACATCTTATTAGTGTTCCCAGACCACAGCAACAAGTACGAATATTGCTGTGTGTTCCGCTTCATATGCGTACGTCGTCTTGTTAGATCTTGCTTTCAAGTCTAAGTTTCCAACTGGGCATTTGCATATGAGCGATTCTCTGCCTCTGACGCTGCGAAGCTTTCACCACTGTTGCCACTCCTCAACCACTCTGCCATATAAATCGATACGAGAGTTGCTGCACTTTAGGTCGATGCTGCTGCTGTTGTTGTTGTTGTTCCTATAAGTTAAATGGAAATATTGTGCCTGCAATATCGCAGCACAAATGCTTTTTCGCCGCAATTACTCCCTATTTGACGACATCATTTCATTTGGAAATCCTCGCTGGTGACCTTCAAATGAAACTCTTTCCGTGAACTAGATTCTTGCTGTTTCGCCTTTTCTTCGCATTGCTTTTTTCCTCTTTTGATGTTGTTGTTCCAAAATGTTTGCTTTATTTCTGGTTATAATTTGCATGGTGTGGATAAGAGAGAGAGAGAGTTCATGAAATGGCTGTTTGCATGACACAATATGGTGAAGGCATCATTTGAGCCACAAAATTAGCTGGTTTGGTTGCCCGATTTAGGATACGTGAGTATGTAGTAATGGTGTGGCCAAATCTAAGACTTTAAAATGAAGAGTTTGTTGGATAGAAATACTTTTTCCCAGCAGGAAGTCTTTGTAATGGTGCTGCATTTTTTTTATATGTTGTGTAAATTGCAGCAGAGAAATCAAAGACTTTATCACTTTATTCTAATCGTTTGACTCTGATTGGCAATTGACAATTTCTCCTCCCCATTCAGTTTTTGACGGCAATCTGAGCCGACTTCGCCATCTACGATCGTAGTTGTATGCAGTGCTTGGAATTTACTCTGATGTTCTCGTTACATGTTTCCGGTGTAAAAATAGCAACTTCAAACATTATATTCTTTTCATGTCATATTTGATTTTTTCATTTTAAATGCTCCTCCTTCCTATTTCTTATTCTTAGTACAATCTTTTTAAGCGTATTTTGCTCCCTGATTACTTTGAAGGAAACATATTTTGTTGTTTTTAATTAATTTTTTTTTAATTAATAAAAAGAAAAAAATATCCGTCAATCTTTCTGGGTTGTGAGTTCCTTTTTATGGAATATTCATACATATCCATGTATGAATGCAGTTCGATCACTGCCTGTACGTCTCGTTAATTGACCGCCCACTGCAGTACTCAAATGTTTGTGGTTGGTCCAGACTGGGATGCATCTTAACAATCAAGGAGCCGACGGTGGGTGATAAAATCGACGATGTCTGTAATTTTAGCGAAAATACTTTGGCACTCGTTGTGCCTGAATTGGACAACCATCATACACCAAAGAATCATGTTAAAATGCTTCGTTACCTAGGACTCTATTCTGATTCTGAAGTGACAATTCTGATTGTGCCTCCTACAATATGAAATCTTGCGCGGATGATTGCATCTTCAATCTCAGGTTCTCTGAATTCTTCTGCTGTAGGCACGAGTTCACATTGGTACTTCTGTTCTAGTATCTCAGTAGTTAATGTACCGTTGTGAGTATGGAAAGCTGGCAGCTCCTCCCACTGCTTCGACTTGCCGGGCCATTATCGCCGAGTCCTCACAGCAAACAGTCACTGTGGTTTCCCAAATCTATTTGTTTGCCTGTGCTGTGGACGAAAATACATTGGTGCACCGCAGCTGGTCAAGTCGCGACAGAACTAGAATGGGGCGTCGCGTGCAAAATGAGTAATGATTTTCTTTGTTTACATATTTCATTTGTTGTGGTTGTTGTTGCTTTTATCGGGAAGGCAAGCGGAAAGCTTTCACATTTTCATCAGTTTTGTTCGGACAAAGAACGCCAACACACGTTCCTTGTTGTGAATACGTGCGGATCTAAGAAAGCGGTCAGTTTTTATTCTCTACAAAGCAATTCCAAGAAACTTCAAATCCCATATTTTCAATAAGTCCATTCACAAACAAACACACACAACCGCAAGTACGCGATTACATGCATTGTGTATGCGTGTATGAGTGAGTTTGTTTATAAACGTTAATGGAAGAAATGGCAGCTTCTCCTTCAGCAATTACGTCGCCCCTCATTGGAGTGCTTTGCGTTGATGCTGCTCAAAAACTGATCGAAATTTATGGAGACACCACCAGAAGTTATATTGCTGCCTCGTATGTGAAATTCTTGGAAGGCGCTGGTGCGCGCGTTGTGCCAATTTGGTAAGAAAACACCAAAAAAGTGGAATAAGAAAAAAAATTGGCATAAAGATGCCAGAGAATAAGTGTATATGTTGTGTGTGTGTGTGTGTGTGTGTGTGTGTGTGTAGCCAAATGAAAGTTTTCACAATCCCAGCAGGAAAATTTGAATACGATTGTGCAAATCAGTAATATATTCTTTGCTCCTTTCTGAGAGCTGTTCAGTTTGGAAAGGTTGCAAAAATCTGTAATAAAGGATGAATAACATTTTCTCACCTAGTACAAAAAATCATATGAGATGAGCAACAGAAAAAGCCGTTCAAGTATATATCAGTATGTATATATGAGTATTCCAACCGCAACCAGGTAAGGTAAAATGATCCTGCTTTTCTTCAGGCATGACAACTGAACAAATCGTTCGAAAGGAAATACGGGCTCATAATCACACACAAATGCAAACCTGATATATATTTGCAATATGTTTCTGTTCTACTGTCATACTCTCATGACATGAGCACAGTTTCCTAATCATCATTACCTTCTGGATATGCGTCCAATATTTTAACTACTGGCTTTTGGATCACTTTGTACGAAGGCAAAAGAATAGACGCATCTTTATCTCGCAACTTCTTGGTTAAACGGCAGGAGCGGAAAGGTTTGTGGCAACTCTGATGAACGCAGCAGCCATAGTGTAATTATATCGTACTAAGTGTAATTTGTCGATCTACTTCCTGGTAACCCTACCTCCACTGTAGTTCACTCACTCTCCAGTAATTTAAGGTACAAAGGATACGCACTTGGAAAGTGCTGCCATTTAGTGCGGGCAAGGCTTTCTTAGATTAGAGATTTAATATTGAAGTCTTCGAACTTGCACTTTCTTGTTGTTTCTGAGAATCAGAACATCAAAGTAGAGGAATTATTTAGAAATTATTCTACCCCATCTATTACCATAAAGTAAGACAAGTTGCCACATGCATAATTGTTTTCATGTATATTTTTGTATAACAATTATTAGTTTCCCTTGGGTTAGACTGGTGTCCATACTCACAATTTGTGATTTTATGAGCAATTATGTAGGTATCATAATATTTCGATACGATTGCTTGCCTGCCAAATATACCACGAAGGTGCTACGTATACTTTGTTTTTTGGAAGTTGGCATCTCTGGCAAGAAATCGTTTAAAAATATTGTTTTATAATTGAAAAAAATGTGCATTTTATCTACAAACCACAAAAAATCATTAAGCGAAAACAGTCGCTTGGCTATGATACAACATACAAATTCAAAACAATCGCTGTTTGAGCAGTTGTGGATGTCGAAGTTGCACGGGGAGGCATGCTTGAAAACGGATTTCCACCTGATCCACCATGTCTACGCTACGCTACAATTCGGCTGACTGAGCCAGCACATTTCTCGCTGGGTCGTTCGTGGACAGGTGCCAGAAAGAAGCAGGTGGCAGACTGTTGGCAAAAATTAGGGTGGTACGTGCGTGCGGATGTGCTGTCGCTGAGCTTTCGTGGCGCCAAGCAAAAGCTTTCACCGGCTGATTGGCCACTTTGTTTAAATTTGAATGCTTGTCTTTGCTTAATTTTTTTGTGGCTTTAATTGAACTTTTTGGAAATTTGTGATTCGCCAATTCCAGGATTGGTAGGGAGGTGGGCTACTATGATGATATTATGTCGAAAATAAATGGGTGAGAACTGATCTTGTTACCCGAAATTGCCGTTGTCATTGATGTCCTTTTTGATTTTCCAGGGTCCTCATACCGGGTGGCGCCGTCTTTTTCGATTCGAAGTACATTTCGCAGCCGGCGATGCGCAACGACTGCGTTCAAAGCTCGTTGTGGGTTTATAGGATTGCTCTGCGAAAAAACGCAGCTGGCGAGTATTTTCCCGTGTGGGGTACGTGCCTCGGCTATGAATTGTTGCTGCTGCATTCGGCAGATGGCGCGGATCTGCGACAGGATTGCGTGCGCATGGATTGTGCGCTGCCGCTGAAATTTGAAGATGGTTTGTGCTTTTTAATATGGTTTGAGTGGGCGCTGTAATTTTAAATTTCCGTGATGCAGACTTTCGAGCGTCGAGCCTGTTCGCTAATTTGAGCAAGGATATGGAGGAGTTGATGCAAGCGGCACCGTTCGGGTATCATTTCCACCGTTACTGCATAACGAAAGAGGTACGCTGATTCGAATTGTCGGCTGCCAATTGTTCCTAATTTGTCCCACTTTCAACAGGATTTGCGACAATTCAAAATTTCCAAACACTGGAAAGTGTTGGCCACTAATAAGGACAGCAACAATTTGGAATTTATATCGCTGATAGAGCATACCAGGTGGGTGTCCGCTTCCAAACCATTTGCAATACCGTTAACAACTCCATTACACCTTACCTCAGTTATCCCATTTATGGCTGTCAATTCCACCCGGAACGCATCTGTTACGAGTACCGCAGCGACAACGATGCCTGCCCACATTCCCAGCTCTGCATTAAGGCAGTGCGATATTTTGCTGACTTTTTCGTTGAAGCGTGCAGCAAGAACCGGAATCGCTTTCCATCGCTCAGCGAGGAGTTGCGCCATTCTATTTGCAATTTTCCGGTGGCGTTTACGGCGTCCATGGGGGCGCACTGGCAGCAATGCTACTTGTTCGACGACTTCCCAGACTATCCAGAGAGCAGCGGCGATTCTGCTGCTAAGCCGGGCTGCGCTTTATGGTAGAGGAGTGCAATTTCTCTGCTGTTATGTGGCATGCAGCTTAATTTAGAAACTATGTTATTAAATAAACGTTTAAATTGTTAATATATTTGATGCTATATCGGAGCAATATCTGGTGTAATAAATGCTGTGACGGTGTACAATTCGCTGCTGTGAAAAAATGTACCCAAGTTTTAAAAACGAAAATTAGTTTGTACAATAGCTCAATATCTTGATGGAATTAAAACATTTATCTCAGAATTTAGCTTTAATAAAAGTACTTTAATTCAACAACAATTCATAGCTTTCAGTTTTATTTCTAAATCGCTGTTATAGCTGCTCCTTTAAATTCACAACTGTACTAAAGCCGTATGCCCCCTTATAGTGAGCGCATTAAAGAATATTTGCCACTTAGTGAGAAAGGAGGATCAACATTGACTACTCAGTTTCTACCTGATAGTGTGCGAGAAAGAGACAACATTACTAATGGATTACTGACTTACTATATTCGCTAGAACGGGTTTTATCAAATTGGCAAACAAGGTGCAGGGTTGCCAGATGGAACGGAAAATGTACTGTCCTTGTATTCACGCACATCTCTGGTTGATGTCATCACCCAAGCGGAATTTCTCTTATGTACACAGGATATCACTGTGGCATTTTAGTGCTGTGTTGGTCCACCACTGAATCCCGATGTGTGCTGGTTTCTTCTTCGAAAAAGTACTCAAAAGTTTCCTAAACAGTACAAAAGTTGTTTTTTGGAAATTTTATCCAGGAAATTATTCCAAGTTGTATTGATTGATCCACTTTTCTGCTTCTATAGTGAAAGGCACACAGAACTTTAATATGAAACTAGCCACGAAGAATGCTTAAAAAGTTCCCAAATTTGGATTCACGTTTAGGCTAATATTTCCTAGTTAAACAGGGAAAATCTTCGTCTAGAGTTTTTGAGGATCTTATAAATGAAGAAAAAACGCAACGATTACCCTTCATCCTGAGTGGACAAGATTAGGAAGCGTTCCACCAAGTATTGGGTCTCATTTCATCTGGGATTGGAACAGAATCCTTTTATAAACTTCTGCTGATTCGTGGAGTAGACCTTTTTATATTTTATTCCACAATATGACAGCAAACAACCTCAACAACAAAACCATCGACAACAACAAGAACCGCAACGAGTATTTGGAAGAAATAAATTATGATGCTTCTAGAATACAACCTCACGACGCACCCATGGCTCGAACAGGCTCCAGCGAGTGAGAATGCGGAGCACAATAAATCATGCCAGCATGGTGAGTTCTTTTCCACTTGACATACTTTGATACTTTCAGCATTTTTTCTTTCTTTTTTCCGTTGTTGGCAGCATTCGCGGCTTTATTTTAGTTCATTGTTCGTGGATAAAAGAATGTTCATCGACACTCTCCCTTTCTCATTAAAAGTATATTTTTACTTCGCAAGAAATATTCCTCCACTTCACTGGTATTTCATGCGTGATAAGCTTGCTGCGAAGTGATGTTCCTGATACGCCCTTTAGATGTATGCATAATTTTTTCCCAAAAACTATAGTAGGTACTTTGTAGTCCAATTTTCATAACGATGTTTTTTTTATTCCTGAGACATATTTCTTGCACAAAAACTGGGTTTTATTGAGGGGAGGACGCAATTACTGCTTGATTTCTCTTAAATCTACATAAATCGCACAATCTCTAAAACGGTTCTGGAGCATTGCTATCTACATGTATTCGAAGGAATAAAGACGGACATGTTCAATTTGACTCAGGAAGGCGATGCTGATGAAGAATTTTGTACACATCCATTTCTACCGCACTTCCTTTTGGGAATATTAGTTTTTCAGTTCTTCCCTTCAACACTTACGCCCACTTTCCTAGCTTGACCTTAATCATCCAATTGCAATTGCTTTAAGTGCACCTTATCTCCTGCTGGTATTGTTTTTTAAGTCTCTTTATTTCGGTGCAGTTTTCCACTTTCCGCAGGACATCGCTTTGAGGTCATCCGTGCTGCAACGCAAATAAATCGGATTTTATGCTTTCGCAGCCGTGTCACTCTTCAATTGATTTTATTATGCTACAAAAATTAATGCCACGCATCTCAGTGCCTTATGCTGTGGGAACATTTTTCAGTGCAGCAATTGTTTTCAATGTCCCAGCAACTGGTTCGCAAGCGGTATCATGGACAGTCACTGCAAGCTCCGACAAACACAAATAATCCTGATTGTTCGACCAGATTGCAATTAATACGTTTGCAAAAACAATTACAAAATAAACCGAGTGAAAGCATAATGAAAAGAGGATGAAGTGAAAATATGAAATGCTGCAGCAAAATATTATATATGATTATTCACTAAGGCAGGGACGTAGCCTGAATTTTATTTCAGAGGGAGATGTCGCAGAACTGTGCCCCGTGTTTTTTATGATATCCACCATGCAGCTTCTATACATTTTGTTCAGTGTTCATCGGTCGCCGGGACCGGACATAATCTACGAACGACATGAGGGATGAGGGTCTGTTCGCAGTTAAGATTTGGTCGGTCACGTTTGTCATTCTAGTCTGCAGTGTACGAGTATATTACTTTGTGCAACGCTGATGCAACGCACCTTTCAATAACAACATTCAAACGAGTATCTGTGGCAACTAAGCAGCCTCTGGCAAAATAATTTGGCTACAATATCATGTTAAGTATTAAAATTAAATCGCAGCGCAAACTATTCCACTGGGCAACACTGTAGACATGAACTCAGAGCCTAATTAAAACCACAACAAAATTCAGAAAGAAAAAATACTCCAACACTGTAGACTCCTGACGACGGCTTTGAATGCTTCGATGGCATTGAATGCAGATTGAAATAAACATCAATGACAAAGGTATGTGGCAATCATGTCGCCATCACCCTCATCATTACTAGCACTACCAGCAGCACCAGCAGTGTCAGCAGCAAATTAGCACTACCAGGAGAACCCAGTAGGAAATGCCATTCTGACTATTCTGTGATTACATGGTGTTGCTGCAATATTCCTCATTTACCTATGATGAATATAGGATCGTCAGATCTAATAATTTCAAGTAAATGTGCAGCGTGTCTGCTCTGAAACTCAGCTGACTACGTCAACTCTGTGGACCCCGATGCAAAATCAAAAACCATGCCGTTGATTAAATTCTATCTATCTGTAAGTATGTATATTACTATATTTCTGTCTATCTCTCTCTACTCTCTCTCGCTCTCTCTCCGCTCTCTCTCTCTCTCTCTATTTGTCTCCCCATTTCTCTCTGTCTCTTCCTAAAATATATTATTTTTTAGATGCTATTGATGCTTTCTCTAGGGTTGTTGGTCTTGAAATGCAGGAAAATCTAAATCCTCCAATTCAACGGATCCATAAACACAAAATTTAAACTTAATTGGAATAATTGAAATTTGAAGATGGAACAGAATTACATTTGAAATCTCCGAGAGCGAAATTCTTGCATATTTTATTTTTCAAATGCGATTATTTTGTGTTTAGACCATCTCCATCATGCAGGACCACTCACGCTTCGAGAGGATTTTCAAGTTTGTAGAAATATTGAAGCGTAACGACTGACTCTCAGGTGGACACATCAGGATTCATGTTAGCAGAATAATATAATTACCAGGGACTCCTCCTTTTCGGTGACTTTGTTCCGTCCAATGAGATTTCCCACTGGGATATAACAAATCCCACCATAATCAGGCAGGTGGTGCAATATTTGGTTGTAGGTGAGTGAGTGAATATGCGTTTGTTTGTGGCAATTGAGCCGCTTATTTGTTGGAGGCCGTATGAAAATAGCTTAAGTGGCCATTAACTGATTCAATTGGAGCAAACGTTGTCGCATTGTGTGCGACCAGTTCGGTTATTGTATGAAATGTTCGCGAAGCTGAATAAGCGCACTGCCACCCACCTTTTTGTTGGGAGTAATCGAGGTGAAAGTTCAACGTAATGCCTGCGGAAAAATGACTTTCCTTGGTAGTGTGAGCTGTATTGGTATATCGCTGCGAGGACACAACAACCAGCCAGCATTTAGGCGTCTGGTTTCGAAATGTTGAACAATCAAGAAAATTATTAAATGTCTTCTTAATGGAATTTTCTCTCGTGAAGCACCCGAAATCGACAGCAACGCAAGTGAATTTAACCAGCTTTGGTTCACACTTTATGTAGGACATGTAAGTGAGTGAGGTTCAATCATAAAATCTCATCAAATCTCACTATTAGATTGGAAGCATTTGTAATATTCAGGAGAGGTGAAAGAGGCTACGAACATTTTACAATTTAAGTTTGTTCCAGTCTGTACTGAGATCCAGCTTCAGAAAATTTAGAAATCATTCATCGCCGATTGATCAATAAATTCAGAGGATTCCAGTCTCATGTTGATTTGAAGGCAAGCATGTCATCTAAAGTCATTGCAGTCCTGTGCAGGTGTTCCCATCAGTTGCAGTAGTTTCCAGTAACTTCGTTAAGTCTTTACCGCCCTCAATTGAACTTCGAACTCCAGATTAACTAGACAAGAAATTGGTTCTTTTAGCCATCTACAATTCAAAGGATTACAAAATTGGAAATTTTTATGCTTGTGTTATTATAGGTTGTTGTAAAAAAGCGGTCGGAATCAGGTGGGGGCTAACCCCACGAATTATGCACTGGCTAAACATTTCGGTGGTCAGACCCATATTGCTATATGGAATACTGGTATGGTGGCCAGCTACTCAGAAACAAAGCTATTTGAAGCTTCTGAGCAAGGTCCAAAGAACGGCTTTTCTGTGCATTTCTGGTGCTTTAAGGACCACGCCAACTAAAGCATTCGAAGTGATACTCAACCTGCCTACATTAGAGCTGGTAGGGAAACAAGGGGCAGCCGCATCAGCACTAAGGTTGAAATGTGCGGCGTTATGGCATGGTCGGCAGATTGGTCACTCGACTATCGTGCATACCTGGAGTAGTTTCATTCAGCACATTGACCACTCTATATCTAATCTCAACTTTGATAGGCACTTCCAGACACATATTCCGTCTAGAAGGGAGTGGCAAACACCCATGCCATGGAGAAGGGGGGAACTGAATTTCTACACCGACGGATCCAACCCTGACGATAGAGTCGGCTTTGGAGTTTTCTCAAAGGAACTGGGACTGGAGCTTTCTTTCCGTCTCCCCGACTACTGCAGTGTTTATCAAGCAGAGGGCCTAGCCATAAAGGAGGCAGCCGTCTACTTAAGTAGACACGCCGTAACAAAGAATATTATAAATATCTACTCGGATATAGCCAGGCGGCCATCAAGTCAATAAACTCGTTGGCACTGCAATCAAAGCTTGCTCAGGACTGCCGGGCAGCCCTAAATGATATCAGCACCGTTTTCAGGGTACGCCTTATATGGGTTCCGGGACACCGGGGACCAACCTTCCCT
Source organism: Clusia tigrina (assembly GCA_920105625.2). NCBI lineage: Eukaryota > Metazoa > Arthropoda > Insecta > Diptera > Clusiidae > Clusia > Clusia tigrina. Next base: position 28,296,306 of record OV050032.1, read on the forward strand.
TATGCACGGACAGATGCCAGGTTGGAATACCAATTGCCACCTGTCAACTGATGCTGAAGGAAAGGCTCGTGCGTGAGGCCAATGGGTCTTGGGCACACGAGGGAACTTGCTTAACGACCAGCCTAATGTAGCCGGAGCTTAATAGCAGGAAATCTAGACACTTGCTTGCCCTGTCCAGAGAGGATATCTGTAAGGTCGTGGCTTGTATAACTGGTCATTGGCTGTTCGGCAGGCATGCTCTCAGGCTGGGAGTATTCTCTCATGAAAAGCAGAAGCTGTGGGGATGAGGAGGAGGATGAGACCGTGGAATATCTCTTCTGTAGGTGCTCTGCTCTGCCTAGAAGCAGAGCGGGCTCTTTAGGCAAATACGCTTTTAGCTCTCTTACAAAGGTGTCTAGCGCGAAGGTCAAACAAATCCTGCGCTTTATTAGGGCTTCGAAATGGTTCAACGAGTTAATCGGAGGTGCGTTGTGGCGCGGTGGTATCACAGTGAGCTGGTCCGTGGACCGGCTACCACGATAACCAAACCTAGCCTATTAGAGGTTGAATAATTGAATATTTTCTTGCATTGATCCATCTGTAAAGATAAAATTGAAGGGTCTAGGGCAATGAGTCCTAGCTACTGAGGCTTTCGACTCTAAGAGATAATTTTTTTTCGAAAGAAGCATTTTTGAGACCAAGTCTGGGGCAGGATTTGAACCTGCGACCCTCTGAGTCTGAGTCTTGCATGCTTACCACAGAGGGCCACAGAGGGCGGCTGGTAGCATGTAGTGTAGTCAGACTCAGAGAAACCGGTTCCTAACGCGTTAAAAACCAAAGTCGAAGTGGGAATCTACTCTCATTTCGTAGGCGGCTGACATATGCCACAACAGACTCCATCATTCCAGAGATAATCTTGGAAATAAACTTAAAATGTATTGTTCCGTTCAGGTCAGGTAGCCACTGCATTTGCAGAATGAGTTCCAGGAGTCTGGCTGTATTTTCATTTAGTCAGTCGGCTATAAAGGCTCTAATCCTGTTTGTAAGGGTAGAGACTTACTTGATATTGTAGAATATAGCTATGATGTTACCCTTCATTGGGCTTCCCAGCAGATAATCATGAAGATCAATGCGATGCTCGGGGATGAACACTGCCTTAGTCGAAGCAATTCCTTTCCCATTATGTAGAATGAACGACGATACTTTCTCTCACTTCAAAAAACCCCTGGTCGCAATTGGAAGAAAGCACTTGGAAGTAGGACCTGCTTGCCTTCCCGCTAGGTCACCAAAGAAGGGACATATGAAGACTTGTTGCCAATTCAACAGGGCCCTGGATTTTGTGGAAGCTTATCCGAAGGTTAGGCAAGACTTAAAGTATCCACTACAGATGTTGCATTAGCTCCAGTAAGGCAGACTCTTCACATAAAATTTCCTTTGTCCTTGACCTGGAGAAATCCACTCAAAAGTGTGCATAAAAAAGCATCGAGGGAGCTTAGAAATGTCAACAAAATCGAAGCACAGGAAATTTTGTGATTGGAAATTTATGTAATTTGATTTGAAATCAGAAATCGAAATAGTTTCTCTCTCCACAGACGAACAGGAAATATTAGTAAGGAAGAATGTCGCAGACGCTCAGCCGATTAGTCACCCATCAGCAAAAAATGGCGGGGTTTCACAAAACTGCAGACAAGCTGGTCCGCGATCTGGAGGAGCTGAAGCACGACACCGAGATGCTTGTAGCACGAATGAAAATTACCGAATCAAACCTTTTAATACTGATTAACACAGATAGGCCCGAAGTGCTCTGCACGGTTCTAAAGGCGTTAAATCATATGGAGGCGATCTTCAGCAAAGTCGACTTATTCAAGTGATTTATTTCCTAATTTTACCGTATATTTTCCTCGTATATTTGATTAAATTGTATCCTTTACAACTAATTGCGTCTTTGGACTCTCTGATGACACTCGTAGTTTGCGAAGAATAATTTTCGTGGCTTCATTGGCGCATAGGGAAAGGTTTCTATTGTAGTACCTTTGATGTGGTGCAGAGTATCGCATCTCAATACATCGAATGCACTGAAGCTCTGAAAGGTCGTTGTTGGTGCGCACACATTTGGAAAATTTGCCAAATTTCATTTAAAAATGTTTTATGAAAAATTTTGCAATGTAATCTTTTTAGAAATATGTTTAGTCTGTGGTTTAAATGGTGCCACCCCTTAAAATGATCTGGATTAGGGTATACACGCATTAGAACCACTTGTAGAATTCAATATATAACATAAGCAGGGTATGGGCATATTGTGGAAAGGATAAATTGGGATAATTATGGGTGAACGTGATCTTAACCTTTGCAAAAGAGAATTGATGAAGATTGGAAAAGCCCAACGTAGCACAAGCAGTAGTACCGTTCCTCTTATTCTTAACTCTTATGGCAGAATTTCGATTGTTTGAGATAATGTTGAGTTGTAGGACAGAGAAGAGGTGAAGTCAGCTCTCCTGGAGATTTAATCGCAATCAATTTTAAATACATTGGGGTCCTTGAGATATGTCCATACGAGAATTGAGGGCACACAAACTGTTGGGATGGCCACTTACAACGCGACACCGATCAGAAATATACCCGGATACTTTTCTCGTCTTTAAGGTACTCGCACTGGCATGAAGTGTTGCGAAGTGTTGAAATTATGAAGTGCAACTTTGATTCTGAAATGAATTCCATTAACACAGAAGATGCGACACTTGCTAACATGCTCGTAAAGTCACAATGGTCTTATTGGCTTCGATGCAATAAAGTTTCTAGCTATTATCATGGTGACTCTCTGGGCGGAACCATATTCAACATTTAAAAATGCTCTAGTATTGAATTAAGACGTAAGTACGTAGTCCTTCAAAAGCGACTGCTAATGAACAGATTAAGCACTGGTCAAAACACTCTCCTAGAAGCACCCTGATGAAGAAGAAAATGTTACCGATTATCACAAGGCATAGCTAAGTAATTATATGAAGGTGAGACCTAAACCACGCCAAAAATAATGAGCGACCAGGACCACGGCTATGTTAGTACTTTGTTGTCTATTAAGACCTTGTTAAGATTGATTGCCAGAGAACATTATATATGTTGGTTTTCTCAAACGTCCTCTAAAAGTCAAGCATCTTTCCCTTTTTCCTTCCACATTCAGTGTTACCCGCATTTGTGAGCACTATGCATGTTATTCATGTTTAGTCAATTCACAACGGGTTCCTTGGTAGAATTGGCGTGGAAATAATTAACCCAAGAAACCACATAGAAAAAGCCTAGTAAACTTATAGCTGAGAATTTTTCACATTAGAATCCGTCGAATCCTTTTTCATTTTAATGGTTCCACAAACTGCTTGGAATGACTTGAAGTTTGAAGGCTGATTAACGCCTTCCCAACCTAACCTAACCTTGAAGGCTGATATGCGATGTTCTGCACCGAAGTCCATTAGGATTAGGACACTAAGGAACACCATAGAGTCTATGGACATTCGCGATAGGAGAATTCAATCATTTAAAAGGAAATTTATTCAAAAATCCTCGATATATTCACAAATAAATCTATAAACAATATTCGTAAATTTCCTCAATTATTTCTCAATGGCTTGGGGTCTTTCTACATGAGGCTCAATTAAAATCATCTGATGGGATTGGGAAGATCCGGTCCTTTGGTCGAAGTAGCTACCAAACCTCTATTTCGGATGTTCACGAGCTTCGAGAAAGTAATGTTGTAGCGTTTGTAGACCTCTTGCATGCTGTTAAGGAGCTCACTGACTTCTTGGCTTGTTTGCAGATGTGCTTCTATTTCGGAAATTGAAAGGCGTGATTCCAAAGATGAGTATGAGTCCTTTGTGATGAGTACAAAATTAAAATTTTATGGATATGAAAGTCGAATAGAACAAATTTTTAATGAACAATGTTGGCTGTGATTTGTCTTTGAACGAATTTCGAAGCGTACTCGGATTTTTTTCTATGGACTGGAGAGGGAGTTTTTATTAAGGTGCTTTACAGCAGGTGACCACGTTCACATGATGGATCTCCCAACGCACTGATACCTTCACAAATGCACACACACACACACAGCAGTAACAAATATATGCAAATCCCTTTTAAGTAGCTCTGATATCCTTTTTATAATAAAGGATATGTTGTTGTTGTTGGTGCTGTGGTTGTGGTTGATTGCTTTATCACACATTTTTCCCTGTACGCTTACATTGAGCTTATAACTTGTGTTCGTCGCTGCCGATATCGTTTGACTTTGAGCAAGTCTATTATCCTTTATTTGGCAGTCAATCGTTAAGGCAGTTGCCCCTTAGAGGGACTTTTATGCAACAGTTCACTTCAGCTCGTCTGAGAGCCGCGCATGTCGGAGTTTAATAAACATGTGGATATCGTTCACACATTAGTAACGGCAGCGAATATATCAGACACTTATCCTCGCATGCACACATTAACCCTCCCATGCACACATTAACCCTCCCATGCACACATTAACCCTCCCATGCACACATTAACATCCACGCACATATTAATTAGCGACACATAATCAGCGCATAAACCACCGAATTGTTGGGGCAGGAGAGTGATGTTATCGTGATTACAACTCTATTGGAGCAAGAGTGTTGTGCGTTGTGGAAATTGATGAGGGTGGTTGAGTTATTGGATATACAGACCAAAGCAAGGAAGGAGTTGTCTTGACAGGTTCTGGTACTAAAATAAAAGAACATATACCGGTGTTCAAATGACAAGTTTTAAGCAGGTTCAAAGTATCCCAAGAGGACTAGCAAATTATATAAAAAGTTCCTCGTAAAATATTCTATCATTGTAGGTATGCTCGTTCTTACGAGGATGTTTTTCCGTCGATATGCTTATAATAAAGTAACGCAAGTCCCATTAAAAAGTAAAGGTTGCCCACCTACTAGGGCTACTTCACCTTTATTTTTTATGGGACTTTCGCTACTTTATTATAAGCATATCCACGGCAAATGACACTCGTAAGTTATCTCGTATATTTCTAAGTTATACTTTTTGAATTTTTATTGATGTATTTAAAAAAGTTTCGAAGGAGTCATCAGATCTGGTCCTAGATGATTAACATGTTAACTCGTTTCTCCTGGAAAGATTTGCGGATCATGCTAGTGTTATCTGCTATTTGCTATATTTGCTATATCTGTTTCTATGGGCATTCCTTTAATCTTTTAAGAGGCTACACTGGCCTCAGACTACAACAATGTTATTTTTTACACGTAATGCGTTGCTGCGTGCCCCTTGCCTATTGTTTTGTAGAATATCTTCAGTAATTTTTCAGAGCCACACCTACCATATTACCCGCTCAACTAGAATGTGGTCCAGAGTCTGCTGACTGAAGGCTGCGTAGTCCAGCCAGACAAGAAATTGGGTTTCAATACTGATGTACGAGTATATATGGAAGTCGCACGGGAAGGCTCTTCGAAGTTTGCACACCTTAACGAAAAACCTGAGGCTGATTGACAAACGCTGAAATTTTTTGGTTTAACTAATAAAATTGCCATATTAATTTTGCTTGAAATACCTCAAGACAAGCACAGACGGTGGCTCAGACCCAACCTATCACCAAAAGTATCATGTCAACGACACTAGAGCATCACTTTGAAAATCCATGAAGCAAGTTTTTGTGTTGCTACGTTGTCGTTAATTTTTTGTTGCTACTGTGTTGCAGCAATGTAATACTTTGTTGACGTCACAGTATTTGGCAGCACCGTAACGCTAACCCAGATTGCAGTTAACGTGCATTGAACCGTCACGACGTGCTCGCTCTTTCGCATTCGCGCTCATCTGAGAACGCGCCTGCGAGCGGAACAACTGCATTCATGCATGAGTTTGCAGACTGGCGCTGCTCAATGTCGTTGAACTCAGCACAGTCTGCAAGAACATGCAAGGGATTCGGTATTGTAAGGAGCGCTGGTGATGCTCTTGAGCACGGCGCTGTACAGTGGCGGCAACTGCCGCTCTGGTCGCACTCTGTGCTGCATTCGTGTAGTGGGTTCTGTCCCCTTGGTTCGTTGTTGTCCTCAATGCGACCCAAGCTTGCAGATAAAGGCTACATTGAATTGCTTCCTTTCTGGCGTTGGAAGGATTCATGCTCTGCTGTTCTCCTAGCATTTCCTGTGTATTTGTGTTGTGTGTGTGTGTGTGCGTGTTGGCACATGTGTGCTTATTAGTTGTGAGTAGATTTATACACTGTGCTTTATCACGCCCCAGAAGCCTGCAACTTGCAACGAACCAACAAACAGCAATTAAACTGTGGATGTGGATGGTTCCGTCTCTCTTTCTGTGTAGATGTTGTATCTAATTCGGTGTCTGGATATCCTGGTCTCCTCGTGTCTTTCCATCATTTAAGTATTTATTTTCAATTCAGTGCGCTATCGTTCCACCCCGCCATGCTTGGCCTTAACTCTGCACGCTACAAGCAGCGCACATATACCGGACGCAACTTATTTTTGGGCCTGGGAAATGGTGGTTTCCGCGCGCTAAGTATATAGTTCCGTTCTCATACATACGTTACGAAGGCACTGATGTGGTGGTGAGGCACGTTCCTTTATTAATTAGTTCATTACTCCTCTGGAAGGGATACGCCTTTTCATTCACCATGTAAATTGGTCTTCGCATATACTTATTCACATCTCAAATGTCTGCCTGCATGCGATTTAAATTTTTTTTTTAATTTCACCCAGCACAACCTTGTGAAAATAGTTCCGAATGCTATGCAATTTCCAGCCGGATGTAATCACGAGGTGTGTTCTTCTGTAAAAGTACTTGTTTCCAATTGGAACATGTCCGATCATCATTAAATCGTAGATGCAGTATTCGCAAGAAATAAGTGACTATTCTCTGCATTAACACCATGTGTTAAACTATGTTTCACGGCGGTAGGGTGTCTGCTTCAAGTGTCTTAAATAGAAAAATCCTTCGATGATACTCGTAGCAACATTTCCATGCGATATCATTGTTAAACAAATATCACAATAAAGCCGTGGCAGGATTTGAACCTACGACCCGCGGGGTGTGAGTCTAGCATGCTTACCACTAGACCACAGAGGGCGACAAAATTACAGTTTGTATTGTGGAGATTTATCTTTTCCGAACGTCAAGGATTCGTTGAAGCATGAATAGCCCTTATGTGGAGCTCCTACGCGAGATAGCATCCTGCTTCAGATTCAATAGCTTATTCGTTAATTCTTATATAATTTCCTTCTATGAGCGGTGATTGATAAATAGCAGTTCTAGGTTAAAAAAAGAATTCTATTTAATAAAAATTTTCAGCATTTGGTCCAAGGATACTCTAATTTGACATATTTTGCTGCAGCATTTCATATTTTCACTTCATCCTCTTTTCATTATGCTTTCACTCGGTTTATTTTGTAATTGTTTTTGCAAACGTATTAATTGCAATCTGGTCGAACAATCAGGATTATTTGTGTTTGTCGGAGCTTGCAGTAACTGTCCATGATACCGCTTGCGAACCAGTTGCTGGGACATTGAAAACAATTGCTGCACTGAAAAATGTTCCCACAGCATAAGGCACTGAGATGCGTGGCATTAATTTTTGTAGCATAATAAAATCAATTGAAGAGTGACACGGCTGCGAAAGCATAAAATCCGATTTATTTGCGTTGCAGCACGGATGACCTCAAAGCGATGTCCTGCGGAAAGTGGAAAACTGCACCGAAATAAAGAGACTTAAAAAACAATACCAGCAGGAGATAAGGTGCACTTAAAGCAATTGCAATTGGATGATTAAGGTCAAGCTAGGAAAGTGGGCAGAAGTGTTGAAGGGAAGAACTGAAAAACTAATATTCCCAAAAGGAAGTGCGGTAGAAATGGATGTGTACAAAATTCTTCATCAGCATCGCCTTCCTGAGTCAAATTGAACATGTCCGTCTGTTGTCCTGCGAATACATTTAGATAGCAATGCTCCAGAACCGTTTTAGAGATTGTGCGAGTTATATACATTTAAGAGAAATCAAGCAGTAATTGCGTCCCCTCAATAAACCGCACATTTTGTGCAAGAAATATGTCTCAGAAATACAAAAAAAAAAAACATCTTTATGAAGATTGGAATTGAGGGACTTGTTAGAAATTTGCTTGTTTAATGGACAGAAGCCAAACCCATTTTCTTCATGTTATTTGAGGACTAAATGGTAATACAACATTCATGACTAGACATACTGAAGTAAAACGTAAAAGTGCTATACTGGTGGTGGTGTTGGAGGTAATAGTAGTGATACTGATTGTTCTTGTTCTTGGTGGTGGTGGTGATGTCTTTGTTCATATATGCAAAACTCAGTGTTATTGGAAGGTGTGATCTTATAGCTATTTCGCACACGCCTCTTGTCCTTATCAGAGATCTTTCAATGAAAGGCAATTTTCCCCCAAGTATTTATTATGTCTCAGAAATCAACAGCACACCAACTATGAATCCTCCCAGGCATCGAACCTGGACCTACAGCGACCTACAGCTATGGTACTTTGTTTGCCTAGACAACTACGCTAACTGCAGGTTTTGATCAAATGCTGTCCTTGTACTGTCTCAGTCCACCGCACTCTAAACTACTGTGTCTCATTATTACCCCTCAATTTGTTTCGTTAGGTTGATCTCTCTTTTTTATTACATTTAAGTGGTGTCATAGAACATTACTTTTATTTAGATAAATTGTATATGTAAACACAGCTGGAAAATTAAGCGTCTGATCTTTATACAGTCTGAAATTGTTTTATAATGCGTTCGGATGTCTAGTCTATCTCAAGGCAAAGCTGCCTCAGGCAACCATTCATCGTATTCATTCTGTGTACGCATCTTTTTTTAGCTGTCAATATTGTGGTTGTATAGAAGCTGCCACACCCAGTAGGATAATGTATACGTATGCTTCTGATATTAACTGACGATATACTAAATTAAAGATTCACATCTGGTTAGATAAGTTTCAAATAGCAATTCGAGTCAATAAATTCGCTTCCTTAGATATGTATATCGACAGTTTTCCGATACAACTCAATATCCTTGTCATTTGAACAGACTCACTGTCTGCCTTAGATGCTATAACTAATATAGAGAGCAACAAATATTATCCACTATTATTTAGAAATAGGGAAATGAGAAGGCTGATAGCTATGCTAGAAAGGCTGCGGCCTCTCGATTCAACAGCCCTGAACCCTTCTGTGGACTATCATCCAATACCATTGGAGGACTGCTGAAGAAATGTACAGATGCAAAAAGAAGTCAAACCTGAAAAACTCTTCCGGGATTAAAACAGTCCAAAGCTCTTTTGGGAGATTTTAATCCTAAAAGAGCTAAGGAGTTGTTAAATGTGCCTCGGAGTAAATTAAGAATAATCACAGGCATATTAAGCGGACATTGTAGACTCAACTACCATTTGAACAAGTTGGGTATATTTTCAGAGGCCATCTGTCGATTCTGTGATGAAACCTCACTGCACCTGATCACAGACTGCGGACCATTGGCACACAATAGACTTTTGGAGAATATATCTTAGATATGAGCAAGATCCCTCATCTTGATTCCTCCAAAATATATGAATTCCTGTCGAAAATTAACCTGACAAACGATCTATAGATGAGACTATCCTCAACTTTCAAATAAATAGGGGCATCACAATCGATCTTTCAGGTCGCAGTGTATAACACCCTTAAATATATCTACCTATCTATCTATGTATGGATCCCTTGAGTTGCATGCTTACAAGTGCCACTAACTTGAGTCTGACTGCTGAGTAATGCTTATATGCCAGCAGTAAACTGAGGCAGTTCTGACGGGCCAATCAACGAAGTGTCAGTGCTTTGGACGTTTGACGGCATAGTCACAGACAATTTACTGGAACACGCAGCCTGCCAACACAGTCTTCCAAGCGACTCTAAAAACGAACATTTTCCATTTAAACAAATTAATAACATAAATCGACGAAACAAGGCGTGCGTTCTTATTGTCTAGCATGCGATTATAGTGCACCCTGAAAGTAGGCAATGGTGTAACTAAAATTTGGATTTCACAACTACGGAAAATTTTAAATTCAACACCGCGGCGATAAATTTGAGCGTTTCACAGAATGATGACAACTGATACTGGTGATGTTACCTCTGAGTCGCAGTATTTGTGTACATCTATTTATTAATTGTTTTTTTGTTGTTAAATCAACGGAACTAGCTGTTAATGTGCCGCTAGCGTATGAAAGAGCCTCCAAATTAATTAAATAACCCAAAACGCCCAAAGACAGCAGCAATTCTGCTGCTGAGAGCCTTTTATCTTCGCTGACAATTTGCTAAATCAAATTAAGGTGAATTGCAGGGAGGCACAAATGGCTCCAATGCCGCTGAGAGGGGCGAGGTAGAGCATTAGAGTGCTTTTGGTTAGTAGCTGGGCTAAAAATATAACATAAATGTTATTTTTATCAGCGTTCTCAAGGCGGCTGCTCCCCTCTTGGTGGCGCAAAGCGGTTGCCATACTGAACAAGATTGGCGAAAATGAAAAATTTCAGGTGACATTGGGAGAAGCCATGACGATGATGTGTGCCACAAAGCCATATTTCGGCAATCTTTGCATACATACCGTCGCTTCCACTTTCAGTTCCGCTTCCGATTCTCATTCCGGCTCTCACTTCGCTGCTGGGTAATTACACGCAATCATTTGAAGGGCTTATCGAACACTGTTGTTGAGGCTAAAATTAGAGTCTCAGTGAAGGTTACCTGGAGGTGTCTATACACGTACATACGGGCAGAGTAGAGAGGTGAAATTGTGCAAAATATATCACATTCTTATTGAACAAGGGAGTATATATACCTACGTGTCTGTGTGCGTGCGTGTCTATTGGTAACACGGAGCAATTTATACACGTAGCAAATGTTAGCATGGCTCTCAGCCATTCTTTGATTTCCAATTGATTTCATTTTCCGATAAAAGTTTATGGAAAAAGAGTAAATAGAAAAAAACAAAATTTGTACATACGCAGCAGCACATGCACAGACACACGCACACATACCCCGATGCGCACTGGCCCAGCACTTTAAATGTGCTGGCGGCCATGAATGCAGCATTTTTGTTGGCAAGAGTAAAAATTGATGAGCCCAGCAGTGCAACACTTGTGGCACACTCAAGAATTTGTTTGCGCTCACTCATGCATTCATGCACGCACGCAAAGGGCGCCCCGTTCAAGGGGCGAGTTAATTAAGCAAACCGAGTCAGCTGTACCAGAGCCAAAGAATGCAATATAAAGAACAAAAACAGAGAGAGAAAAACCCACAAAATATTGCATCCTTTAGCACGCAAACTGGTGGACTTGCGCCAAGGATGCGTGACCTCGCCGTGGCATCTTCACATTTCCACTATCATTTGCCATCCAGCAGATTGGGTCAAGTGTTAAAGGCCTCTTGGGCCTGTTGCTTGTATCGCTTATTCTCTGTCGTTGTGATATCATTTTCAATTGCTTTCCTGCCCCCCGGGGGGGGGCCCTCTTTTTGTGTGGACATCTTTTCGGCACTGGCGACAATCACGAAAACAATTCTTATGAAAACAACTGCCAATGCCAACTGTTTCGTTTGTATGCAGCACCCTTAATTTTTCACTTTTCAAATTTTTCACATTTTCCATTTCCATTTCACTTTATATTTTCATATTTCACTTGCTTCGTGTGCCTTTAAACAATATGCTTAACGCTTTCATCCTTCAGCAAATTCGTAAGTTGCAAATCCTCGTTTGGCCTAAATTGCGAGATTTTCTGCAATTGTTGATTTTATGAAAAATTTGTTTTATGCAGCTTTATATTTGTTGCTGGTGTTATTATGCTTCCTTTCCTTTTAGTATTCTTTTTTTGCGATATAATCCTTCGCCTCTTAAAAAAGGTATTTGTAAATAATGGGAGCAAGGCTGTGCATATTCGTTAAACCATATTAAGCCAAACCAACACCAAAAGCGAGGAGAATAACAGCAATTGCACGGACTCAAAGTACGAGTATGCACTCATTCATTGGTGGGCGCCTGCAGTTGGCTGAATGGGCACTTCATCGTTGCATAGCAGTGCTCACACTTGCCTGTCGATAAGTGCCTGCAAGGTATCGGCCAAACGGGGCGTATGATGTACATGAATGCGGTGGATGGGTGCAACTCTACTCTTTGCACTGAAGGGCACACGATGCCGTGAAACCTTTAAATCAGGGACGGTCGCAAGCGTCAGTACGCGGCAGCCTCAGCAACCACCAAAGCCGGCCTTCCACTATGTCGTCTAGAGAGCTAATTATTGCGTATTACGGCGGTCACTGCAGCAGCCGCTGCTGATACTTGCGGATAATTGAATCGCGTCAGCTTGTCCATCTTCATCAACGGCAGCCGGTATTTGACGTCACTCATTCGTCAACGTGTGATTTGCTTTAGGCATTCAACATATTGAATTAGCGGCGCTATGCTTCATTTGTAGCGCACAGCAATGAATGAATAACTGGGAGGATGAGCTGCGGCTCAAGTAGCCTTGTACGCTACTTCAATGTACTTGCTTTGCATTAATACGAGCATGAGCTTTTAAAGCAATTGCCGGTCACAAGCGGCACTAGCGCAGCTTTCAGGCAGCAGCATCAGAACGCTTCCACATTGAGGTAGCATTGCATAGAGTGTTGTCACTTAAGGTCGACACAAGCAGCCATGACCTAAAAAGCCAGCGCAAAATGCTTACTGTGCAGCTATGGTGTTGTGCTGGGCATGGGCAACTACGTCATCGGGCAACCTTCGATAAAAATAGCAGCGAGAGAGTTGCTAGCAAAATTTTTCAATGAATTTTCGCCTTTGCTATTTGGCCTTTCTGTCATTGTTTTCATGGCAGCAAATTTAAACATAACAATTGCATATGAACTCATTCACATACAAACACATACACACACACACACCGCCTCGTGAAGGAATACCTTAACTGAATGTACCACGGGTACCCACGGGATCGAAGCAAAGGTGGATTTAGTGGGGTTAGAGTCCCACACCTCCGCATGATGCTTTCCACCTAAAGCAAAAAAAAATATATATATAAAAAAACCTCCAAATATCAGAAGTGTGCAGCTGGACTATGGGAGAGACCCAATGGCCATGACTCTGTGACGACACCGCGACTCTATGCGTCCTTGCGGTGGCGGTGTCCGGCTGAGCTGTGCTGCACAAATAATACACAAATGTAGCGGATCATTCACAACTTGTCAATGGTCATTTGCTGTCATGTGCGAATTGAAGCAAACGGGTAATGAATGGGGACGTGACGCGCTGCTGAGCGACTGAGCGAGGTCGAAGGTACTATCAATACCACACACACACACCGAAGGTTTAAGCTTAAGATGAAAGCAAATATATTAATATTAATATTGCTATCAATGAATGTCCTTTGGTTAATTCATACAACCTATTGTAATCAGTACAAGGACATTGTGGTACCTAACCATAGCTCATTTATGTCCCAGCTAATTGGCAAAGAATTTAACCAGCAGCCAGTAACAGTGAAGGAGTAGTAGCAGTGAAGTAGTAACAGTGAAGGAGTAATAGTGAAGGAGCAGCTGGCTCTTCACATACACAGACACACACACGCACGTAGTTGAGCACACACATGCCAACAGACGCATTTTGTTCCGCTCATATTACATGATTCCTGCCGAAGCTCCTTTAAATGTGTTTTGCATGGGAAAAGGCATGTGCGTTTATTTTAAAGAACTCTGCCAGACCTACCTCAATGCATGCACACATACTCGTGCAAGCTGTCGAAAGCCTCCACACGATTCTGTGATGGTGTATTTTTGACGTACGAGTATTCGAAGTGCCCTAAAATTCCGCATGTGTTCGTATTAGCTTATTGGGAAGGGTGGGGTAGGGTGGTAGGGGTTCTGCTCATATGTTTACCGTGCACTTCGCCATACCTGCAGTGATTGCATCAAATACTTTAGCAGCATTCATATTGAGGTCCAACGCTCATATGACAGCAGCGCATACCCTTGCAGGTCAGCTTCAAGTTTCCATCTCCTGCAGCATGTCCTGGAATTTCACTGCTAATTAGGCTGCGTCGTTCATGCAGTAGCTTCACTTGCTGCTTTCTGCCACCGAAGTACTCAGAGTTGTCGCATTTCAGCCTTGCATAAATGTGCAGTTTACGCCATGAGCATTCCGAGCGCTGCTGGGTTTTCGCAAAATTTTCGTGCAAATTCCAGTCCAAATTGAATTCTGCGTACTTCAAAATATCAAAGCTGGCTAGACAAACGAAAAATCTTGTTTTGTTTAATCAATTGGTGATACTACCAGGATTCCTTCAATAATTCCTTTAGTTATATTCCAGATATATTTGTGCTCCCACGAATATGATGTTTTCCGTGAATCTACGCATTTGCCGCTTCAAGGGATCTTTCCATTGCAATCACTTAAAGCATATGATTTGTAATGGAGTACTTCAGATGCTCCGTGAGGAACTTGGGGATATTTTGGATGGCATTGAAGTAATTGAATAGTCATTTCATTTCTTTGTGACAGAACGGGCAATTCAAATTTATAACGGATCATTTGATTTGCATGGTAATGTAGTAATTACTTTTTCTACTCCTCAGTTTACAAGGAATTGCAAGAAATTAAAATTTCCACAATTAAAAAATTGATCACTTTGACAATTCCTTAGAAGTAATTGATATTCGTATCATTAATTTCAAATGCCATTACAAGCTTTTCGAATTGTAATTGATTTTTTGATATCCACAGTAATGGAATTGATAAATTGTTATTTTGCTCAGAAGTAATTGAAAGGGCAACTTTTTGTATTGCCCATTACAACAGACGCCTCACAACACATACTAAGAGAATGTAGGAAATACATAATGAATTAGCCATATCCACAATTACTCAAATGAGTAACCCCAAGAAATGTGGGCATAATCAATGGTCCGTTTGGACCATATAGTTGGGTCTTGCCAATTCTATTGTGGAGTTCTAAAGGAAGGTGGGCGCGTCTGTTAGTATATCACGCCCACATTAGACACAGAAGCTGGCACAGCATTTGGATAGCATTTTAGTACTATGTCCATTCAGCAGTAACCAGTTTAAATAAAGCCCTGAGAGTTGCCAGGACCAAGAGAAGAGTCTCCAATGAAGCCACAAGTATTGTGGTGAATAACATGCTTCTGGATTTTTCATGGCGCAAACATTTTACAAACAACTCCAAGCTTTCCTTAAATGTTTAATTTATACACACAATCAACTTTCCTTCAGCAGGGGGTTTCCGCATCTATGCTAAAATGCTCCAAGTACATGCACAAATCTAACCAGGACATAACTAAAATGAAGAAAAATGCTCCCAACGCTGCAGCTTTTATGCAATCAACTGTTAAGCTATTCGCAAGAAGCTGGATTTTTGCACCAAAGCCCACACTCCTACACGCATTGGAACATAGTGAATGTTTCACTTTCGCTGCGAAGATGAGTTATTTAC
Organism: Clusia tigrina; assembly: GCA_920105625.2. NCBI lineage: Eukaryota > Metazoa > Arthropoda > Insecta > Diptera > Clusiidae > Clusia > Clusia tigrina. The sequence continues at coordinate 28,311,788 of OV050032.1, forward strand.
GTACACATTGAAGGATGGATCACCTTGCAGCCAGGCAGTCTGTCACATTGTGTTACCTTTCATCCCTACCCTCTAGCAGAAAGTTCACTTAGAATACAAACCTCAGTTGTTAATTAGTTAATGGCATGACCTGTACACCCTCGCTGGTGCCACCATAATGCCGCAGTAGCAAAAGCCGCAAGTCCTAGGAAGGTGTGTGTAACATTCGGAGACTATCTCAGTGTCACAAATGACACAAAAAGTGAATACCAAAGGAAAGGTAAATTTAAAACACAGCAGATGACGTGCAAAAATATCCTACACCGCAGAAACGAAGAAGGAGTGGTACAGTGAAATAAATACGGAACAAAATTATATAGTAAAAATTGTTGCCATTAAAATCATGCCACGATTTCTGTCAAGCGAGAAAAAATGTGAAACTTATTTAAGTATCTTTGGAGTTCAGAATCATCACAGGCATTTTAAGCGGACATTGTAGACTAAACTACCATTTGAACAAGTTGGGTATATCTTCAGATGCCATCTGTCGATTCTGTGGAGAAAGTGACGAAACCTCACTGCACCTGATCACAGACTGCGGACCATTGGCACACAATAGACTCAGGTGTTTTGGAGAATATATCTTAGATATGAGCAAGATCCCTCAACTTGATTCCTCCAAAATATATGAATTCCTGTCGAAAATTAACCTGACAGACGATCTATAGATGAGACTATCCTCATCTTTCAAATAAATAGGGGCATCACAATAGATCTTTCAGGTGGCAGTGTATAACACCCTTAAATATATCTATATATATCTATATCTTTGAAGTTCTGTTAGTTTGACGGCGTGGTGGAAGGCACGCGTAGACCAGTCAGGTCCATTGTGAAGCCAGCCTAAAATAAATAAAGTTGATGAGGCTGTTAGCGCTAACATCAGCCACATCAAATAGACCACCAAAGGGTAGCCTCCTACACTCCTGTGCAGAGGAGCTGGAGGATACATTTCATCTTCCATCTATTCATCAGACTTCTGCGGACTTTCATTGACCCAGCGCCATTAATAAGTCTCGTTTCAGATTCTCAGGCGGAAGGAGTAATTCATAATAAGGAGCCATATTCACCAATGCTAGGAAGTATTTATTGTAGTAGGAGCTTAAATACTCAACTGCAAGTATACTTAAATGAGAGGTAGCATTTGGACACACCTGTACTACGTATGTTTTTGGATACTTTAGCCATACGTCCACAAACCGAGTCTCCGATGGTCTAAGTTACAGGTATCAGTCTACATATTTTACTATGTGTCGAAAAGCTTGGGAGTGCTGAAGAGTAAACTGCACTATACGCAGCATTATTGCCGGTCAGTCGCCTCACATATACGGCCTTTTAGTCTAATACTCTTCTGAGAATGAGTTGTGAGGACTTTGTTAGGTTCTTCCGACGCCGTTCAACCTTACTCATCACATACGTTTGGGGTAAACTGCTCGTATATGGCAGACGATGTGAAGGTGCGTTGTATGGGACCGCAGCACTGTAGCATGAAATAAAATTATAAATAAACTTTACAGCTATGTGCAAAAACTGTGTTGGCCACCTTGAAAACCATTTCAGGTGCCGCAAATACCACAGAACACCTCAGCTGCGGTTTAAGGGTCCAGAGCTGTCCTTTCGGCCGCAAAGCGTTGCACGTCACACTCTATGCCCGGGCATTGGTGTACAGTGAGTGGCTAAGTGCCTGGCATCCTTCAACCCAGGCGACAAATGCCAGAGCAGCCGCAGTAGCTGAAAACACAATTTGCAGTACAAATACACGGTTCATTGGTTGGAGCGATGTTTGTCACAAATGCCAGCACTGGCAGCAAGGTGCTTAACTCCGTCGTAATACTGCGCAATGGCTGTTGCAGGAAGTGAACGCAGCGACAAATGTGTCCTTGCTGCTGGTCGGCAAATGTGCTGGCTGGGCGGGTGGCGGCATGTTGGTGGGTTCTTGCAATTGCATTTCGTTGTGGCTGGGCACGATTTGCCGAAGTATTTTTCCCAGTTGCAGAATTTCACGACTGGGTTCTGAATTCGGGCATGAGACACATAACTACACATGCACACACAATACACACAAACACACACACTCACACTCAGTATGCTCGGCAGCGGCGACCATTATGATTGCGCTGCGAAAAGCAGAACGAGCGCGCTATGATGAACGTAATCGCCAGCGTCATGCGGAACTCGAGGAACATTGGACTGACACATAGACAGACCTAATACTGACGTTTGAGCAGTAAATGCTCTTACGGCCTCCCGACGTAAAACTTAATCGGTGTCCCCGGGGGGAAACACCGTAATGACGAGAGGAGGCTTTGGCGGAGTTAGAGTCCCACACTGACGGGGTTATGACTTTAAATGTTTTCCTCCTAGTTAAATATAAAAAAAAAACACACACACACTCTCTCTCACACACACACACACACACACTCGCACACACACTCTCACACACACACTAACATACACGGGCATATCTCAGGCAAACATCCGTAGCAGAGATGGGAGCTGTTTTAAAGTGTCACTGGTTGTGTGACGTCAAACTCCACGGCTGCTGGCTGCAGCGAAATTTTGCTGCAATGCTAATGACCTCCGCAAAAATGGTTGGAATTGAAAGGTTTCTGATTGAACGCTCACAAATACGCTTTCATTCTATTCACAGTCTAGGTAAATATCCTTTGTGCCGCACCATTATCGCACCAATGAACTGTTCGCACGCATTCAGGCGGCTGCCTCTGCTCTTATTGTATTCTTAATTTAGCGTAAATAGTTACATTTTGTGTCACAAATAGAAAAGGAGCATGTTAAGTTAGAGCCTTAGTTCACCTCAGCACACTTCAAGGCAAAAGATATGTTCAGAAGGGACAGGGGCACAATAATAAATGTCTATCATACTCCAACTGCCATGCATAATTGTCCTTCAAGTGGCTCCCTATGGCAATGGTAGCTCACATAAATTCACATCATATTCCATCTAGCACACACAACCGCATTCACACATCCGCATGTGAGAATGTGTGTGAAGAGAAAGCCGCACATATGAATTCATGGAAGCACACTTGGTACGAAAACTGGGTCACACGTACAGCTACTGCCTTGCAGCGATTTGTGCCTTTTTTGCACAGTGTTCTGCGTGCTGTTTGTTTCCCGGACTTTTGCCTGCAATTATGAATGGAAAATCCACAGATATATATGTGTGTGTGTGTGTGTGTGTGTGGGTGTGTGTGTGACATACAATAACGGAATCACAGTGGCAAAGCGTGGCAGAGTGCGTCAGACCGTGGCAGAGCGCCTGGTCCTGGTGATTTTGCGAGTGTGTCGGTGTGAGTGGCAACCAAGGATAACATCCCTGTAACCAGCATTCGCTCGCAGATGGCTCTTCTTTTGAATTTCGTCATCAACGTAAACGAAAACCTCGACATCAGGCATTAACCTTCGTCGAGCATTGTTTCAGTGTGAGTGTGTAAACAAAAGCTTTTTGTGAATGAAATCGCCTTATCAAGGTAGCTCAGCAAAGCGCAATCAACTACACAAGCATTTTATATACGAGTATATATAAATAAATATAAATAGAAGTGCAAGACATGAGCCAACAGGCCAATGAAGGCGGACTGAGCTGCGTTCGGTAATTAACGGTACGTGCGTTGCCATTTGGCACCTTCTTGTGCATATGTGGGTCACACAGTGAGGTTCATGCATATCCAGTAATTTCTACTAGCCCAAGGTGACGCTTGGCATGGCTGCATGACTTGTGCAATTTGTTTTCGCTGAGAGTGAATTTAAATACACTTTTTATGCGTGTCATGTTGCAGTTATCTTTGTCGTTGTTGTTGTTGCTGTTTGGTATCTTTAGTTTATTTCGAAATGAGCAGAATATATGCTGTTCATAACACAAACCACCCGGTCAACTGCCGCCATGGGGCTGAGTCGCTGACGTCAAACATCAGGCTTATTAATTTGATGCTCTCTGTACTTATCACTTACGCGAAAAGGGGTCTGCTAGTCGTGGTATGACCTACTTTTCATTGAAGGCATCCGCTTTAATGGCAATTAGCAGCAGCCGCAATGACAGCAGTTGCAGTGACAGTTGCAGCGACAGTTGCAGCGACAGTTGCAGCGACAGTTGCAGCTCCAGCGTCAGCGCCAGTAAAGTACTCATAAAGGCAAATAAGCTGGCTAAGCGTGCTCTTAGTTCTCAAGGCGACTTTGTTTCAAATGATGAACGTTCGCATACCATTTTCAGCTAATAGACACGGCTGTTTCACATATGCCGTGTGCGCTCTTACTCTAATTAGTATGATGAGCCGCGAAGGTTGAATTTGCAGCAGGCAAAATAACTTAATTTATGCAGAGTTGGCTGGCTTCCTTTTCCCCCCACGTTACGAGTGTGGTATTTGACGGCATTGATTAAGCATTCAAGAGGTGAATGAGGAGATTTTCAGGGAAAAGGGAAATACGTAGCAATAAGTGCACTTGAGTATGTGTTTCAGACTGACAACAGTTAACACTGCATAATTTCTGCGTTTATAGGAAGTTTCAAATATAATTTGAGTTTGAAGTCTCATTGCTGTTGGTTAGAGTCAAAAACACTCACAGCTCATTCCATGTCTTTGTCGAGTGAGGCTTGGAAGGAGGGGGTGCGGGTGTTGCGCTAGCAACTAGGTTTCTGGCTGTCAACACGTCATCTGGTTTTAAGTTGATAATACGAAAATAATTTGGCTGACACCATTTCGTGATTAGTGAATTTATGCTCAATTGGGGCTGATATTCTAATATTTTCCAAAAAGGATTTCGGCGACTGCTGCACTACGTGCATTTCAACGCGTATCTCTTAATCCAGAAGTCATAGAATCGTTATTTATGTCATAATAAGAGCGTATATCTTTCATTATTTGGAAATATTCATAATTATTATTTAAAGGACTTTCTGTTAACTTCAACTAGTTTAATTAAAGATTAATTATTATATTGAAGAATTATTAATTAACTTCATAGAACGGACTATTCGTAAGAAAACGGTTTTCGTCGCAATAAATCTAGGCTCTATTTAAAGCATTATATATATACGATACGTATATATATATTCTACGTTTTTGATGGTTATATTTTTTTTAATATTCCATCTAAGTTTCAAAATTAAGAAAATATGCCAAATTGGTAAACATGAAAATTATTTAAATTTATAAATTGTTTGTTGGTCCTGAAGATGACTTCCGAAGGAGGTCGAAATATTGACAAATAGACTAAATTAAAAAAAAAACAGAATTTGTATGTTTTGGATTGGATCTTGAGCCCGAATATTAAACACATGATACGAGTAGATGCTGCAAAAGCTCCTGGCCTGGTTTAAGATGTGAAAAAGCATTGCATACTTTTAGGGTTATGCTGCATAGTTCGCGCTGACAACGATTAAATGCCTGCCACAACGAATGAATTGACAAGTGTTATCTTGTTTTTATATATATATTCTTTTATTATAATAGATTAGTTAGGTGGTTAGGTTCCTCTGTTACTTCTGTTCATAGAAACACCATTTCTGTGAGTTCTCCAACAGTATTTCCTGGCCTGTCATAGTTGGTCCATGAGCTTATAGTATGTTCTTTGAAATTCTGGGGGAAATGTATAAGTATTGTTTTTACAGCTCTTGTATTGGTTCAGGCGAAATTTTCTTCAAAGTTTCCAGACGATATTTTGAAGTATCTGGATCATCCAGTCTCCGATCAACTCTCATCGCGAACTATTGTAATACAATGAAGCAATAACATGGAGTTGCCTGTTTTTCATGAAGTTTATTATATAGTTTATAATGTTTGTCCTAAGTTCCATTCCATTAATTGTTCGATAATAGAGAGCATTCCGATTTTGTCGAATGCTTTTGCGAAGTCTAAAGATACGGGTTAGGCTAAGGCCTTTATGCACTGCGACCAACTTGATCTATTGTGCGCCAAGTCTAAAGATAACATTGATATGTGTTTTTTTTTTTTTTGATAGCGAATCTGTGATCTGATAATCTAGATAAACTAGGGAATCAGTTATAGATTTGCCTTTCTTGAAACCCAGTTGTCGACTATTGATTGGTTTGCCAGTAATGACAAACCACCATAGTCGGTTAGCTATTATTTTGTCTAGAACTTTTGAGTAGCATAAATCGAGAGATATAGGTCTGTAAGATGAAATCATGGTTTTATCAGAGTTATGTTAGAGTATGGGTATAACAGTACTGATTTTGTAAATAAGTGGTATGTGGTTTTTAAATATGTTATTGTAAAATTGTAAAAGTCTTAGTTTTGTGGATAGTGATATATTTTGGATCATAGCGTAAGATATCCTATCTAAGCCGGGGGTCTTACATTTTAATTTATTAGGAGCCATCGATAATTGAAGAAAATTTATGTCATTTTCTATAACCAATGCTTTATTATTTCTATTGTTTTCTTTCCTGGAAAAGATTTGGGAAGTTGTGGTCTGCAGATGCTTCAGCCCAGTGTTTGCAAAATTGTTCAGCAATAGCTTTTTTATTTGTTCTGAGTAGTTGGTTGGAAGTTTGCATGGAGTGCACGTTATGGTAAGTTGTTAGTCCGCAAAATTGTCTGATATTCGACCATGTCTTTATAGGGGGTGTGTTTGGATTAATTTCTGAAGTAAATTTATAGATTGATTCTTTTTTAGATATTTTTATTTGTCGCTGAAGAACGACATTTCCCTTTTTAAAGTTGATGATGTTTTCTGTAGAGATGTTTCTTCTAAGTATGTGCCATAATCTGTTTTTTCATGCTTTAGCTCTTCTAATTTTCAGTTCCACCAGGGAACGTGGAGCTTTTCTGTTTGAAAATGAGATTGGGGTATTGCTTCGACGATTTATATTGTTTTTGTAAGTCAGTTCTTGAAAAAGTGATCAATTTGCTTTTTTTTATTATAAATTTGGGTATAAGTTAGAGAGGAGAACTAAACAAACATATGATTATTGGAAAATGGTCACTTCCAGAGAGATCATCTTCTAAATTCCATTCGGATTGAATAGCAAGTATAGGAGAGAAATATGTAAGGACAATGTGTGTAAAGGTGTTGTTTGCACTAAAATGAGTTGGTAATCCGTTGTTGAGAAGTAAGTAGTTGGATTGATCTAAATATTTTGAGAGAGTATTACCTCTACGCTTGTTGTTGGGAGAACCCCATTTGCAATGCCAGCTGTTGAAATCGCCAGAAATAAAGCAGGGGAGTAAAGAGTTGCTTAAAGAGAGGACGTTTTGTAGATTCTGGAGTGAGAATTGTTTATTGGTTGGAAAGAAAAGTCTATGAATTTCATTTTTGAGTGGATTATTGTTGCGATTGAGTCAAAGTCGGTATTGATTTTCATCGTTGGATGTTGAATGGAATTGTGAATTGTGTTGAGTAGTGCAACTCCCCCAAAAGAATTCTGGGATGAGTTGAGCAGATAAATCTTAAAATTGATTGGAATAGGGATATTGAGTTTCTTGCAACCCTATAATTGCTGGATTGTATTTTTTAATAAGCATTTGCAATTGATCATAATTGTTAAAATATCCTTTCATGTTCCATTGTAGTAAAATTATAGTCATTATGAGAGATTCAGTTAAAAAAGAACAATATTAGATACTTATAAGTGCTTGCAAAGTAATAGATATCTTAAGGGAATTTAAAATATATTAATGGTAATTGGTGCTTCCTGCATCCATTGATCGTCTTCGTCACTGTTTCCGGTTAGGGATCTGTCAGATGTGGATGAGTTAGTGGAATTGTTTTTAGGTTTGTTGTTTTTTTTGCTTTAAGTTGGGACTTCAGGCGGTTTGAAGTATTTTTTGGAGAAATTCTTAGCTTTGTTGCTGAAAATTTTTGGGATTTTAAGTCAGTAAGTGAGTCGTGTTGCCGTGCTGTACTGGAGCTGATTGGTGGTGAGATATTTGTATTGTTGTTGTTTACTGGTTTTATTGCACTAAGTGCGTTGCTCTGTTGAGTTAAAGTTGGTTGATTGTTGTTGGAGGATGATTGCAGAGCGGAAGAGTACGAAGAATAAATTTTGTGGGTGGTTTTTGTGTCAGTTTTCTGAAGAGTTTTTATAGCTTGTAGCTCCTTGTGTTTAATGAAAATTGGACAATTTTTATCAAATGAGTTGTGCTGGTTATTCCGTATTTTATTGTCTTTACAGTTTATGCAAGATATTGTATTTTCAGAATATATTTTTAGTGTCAGGGTTTACGTGTTCTGCATTGACACAGTTGAAGCAAAGTTTAATATTTCCGCAAAATTTTGTGATGTGTCCAAAGCGACAACAATTTTGTGCATCTTAGGGGGAGGGTGAACCGACACCTTTTGGTAACCGATATTGATTTCGTCGGGAAAATTTAATGATGAAATGGTTAATATGATGAGACCGGTTTCTTGAAAGGTTTCCCCTTCTTTTTTTATACATTTTTTTCACTTCTGTTTTGTTTTGAAGTTTGAGTTCGAACATCAATGTTTATCCTCTAAAAATTACACTCACCCTCCAGCAACAGTTAGGCTAGGTTAGCTTTCTATGGTAGTCTGTCTACAGACCAACTCACTCAGACCACTTTGGGTGCATTGCAATACCACCGCGTAACACTGTACCTCTACTTCACTCGTTCAACCATTTTGAAGCCCTAATAAAGCGCAGGATTTGCTTGACCTTCGCGCCGGACACTTCCGTCAGAGAGCTGAAAACGTATTTGCCTAAGGAGCCCGCTCTGCTTCTGGCCAGCAACAGTTAAATCTCCAACACCAACAACACCACATGCAACTTCTACATTCCATGCTCTTCGAATCCAATCTACAAACAATCGAAGACCAACGAGATTATACAACTACAAAACTTATTAAAACACTACTGAGATGTCATAATAGCCCTTTATTATTATTATTGACAGGCTAAAAGAACACCGCGACCTAAAAGATCTATTGTGCAGCCTCGTACCCAACTAAAACAGTCCTAGACTGTTTATAAATCTCGTAACTGCTGTGGGCTTAATTTTAACTAGGTGATTTGGAGATATGAACCCACTGCCTAGGTACTTATGTCTGCGTCTTGCCACCGCTGGGCAAGTGCACAGAATGTGTTCTGCCGTTTCCTGCTTCTCTTGACAGAGTCGACAAGAATCGTCTTCTACCACGCCTATTTTCTTTAGGTGGTAATTTAGTTTACAGTGTCCTGTTAAAAGTTCAGTGTATAGTTTGATGTCATTTCTGCTGAGGTTTAAAGAAGCATCTACCCTTATGTGTTCAGGATCAATGAGTAGTCTCGACTGCCGCATGCCTTTTTGGGCTCTCCAGTAGTTTAGCAGACTTCGTTTTTCCTGTTCGCACAACAAGTTATTTGTGAAGCTACTGTTTACCCCACAGAAGGGTTCTGGGCCTATAAAGGCAGTGTCTGCACCCTTTTTTGCTAAAGAATCTGCCATTTCGTTGCCCTCATGTCCCTCGTGTCCCGGTACCCACATTAGCGTAACAGAGTTTCTCGCTGCTAGGGTATTGAGAAGTTTACAGCATTCCCAGACCAGCTTTGATTGGAATGAGAAGTTTATTAATGATTTTAGAGCTGCCTGGCTATCTGAGAGTATGCATATTTTGGTGTTGCGTGTACCCCTGCGTAGACATTCTCTAGCACATAACTCTAAAGCGTGGACCTCCGCCTGAAAAATGGAAGCTGTTTTTCCCATTGCAATTGCTTTTTGGAAATTTGGCCCTACAATTCCAGCTCCTGCACTGCCATCTTCCATTTTGGACCCATCTGTATACCACAACTGAGAGTCCTGTTTTATTGTTATTTCCTTGTTTCTCCAAGCTGAACGGTCACTGATGACCACTTTGAATTGCTTTGAGAAGTCTAATTTTCTGTCCATTTTGTCGAAGACCATGAGGCACGGAGAATTCCAGACAGTGTCCAGAATCTTTGCGTGCCCCGAAAGGTTGCCTTCTTTAAGATGGGCTAGATTAGGTAGCCTTAGGGCCGCGCTGGCCGCCATCCTTTTAACTACAAGGTGTAGAGGAGTCAGTCCAGTGATCACTCCCAAAGCTAGTGTGGGGCACGTTCTCATTGCTCCCGTCACACTCAAACAGGCTATACGGTGAATCTTGTTAAGAGTCCTCTGAGCTCCTGTTTGGTTGACTTTTGGCCACCATACCAACGACGCATAAGTAATCATTGGTACTATTATTGTTTTATATGACCACGCCATCATTTTTGGCCGTAGTCCCCATGTTTTACCGTACAACCTCTGGCAAGCATAGGTTGCTCTTAAGGCTTTACTAGTTATGTATGATAAGTGGTTTTTCCAAGTTAGAGTTTTGTCCAGGATTACTCCCAGATATTTCATTTCATTGGACATTGTTAAGTTTGTGGTCCCTAAACTTAAAGTCCCCAGATTCAGTTTCCTTCTTTTGGTGAAGGGTACCACGTTTGTTTTATTCGGATTTATCGATAGTCCTTTCTCCTGACACCAGTTTTGAGTGATATCAAGAGCTAGTTGCATGCGATCTGTTATGGTAGAGTCAAACTTGCCTCTGACCATAATTACCAAATCATCCGCAAAGCCCTGAATTTCGTATCCGAGGTCATTGAGAGTTTGTAAGAGCTCGTCGATAACCAATAACCATAGGAGTGGCGATAGGACGCCCCCCTGGGGACATCCTTTGGTTGACCTGACAATTTGCTTTGCTGTCCCTGTTTCAAAGATTGTCGTTCTGTTTTTCAGCATGTTGAGAACCCATGTTATGATCAGTCTTTGTATACCTTTCCTGTTCATCCCCTCCTCAATTGATCTGAAAGTAGCATTGTCAAAAGCCCCCGTAATGTCAACCGATGTACAGAGAGCTATTTCTTTACCCTCAAACGCCTTTTCAATTTTTCTTGTTAAGCTATGTATGGCTGTCTCAGTCGATTTGCCTGATTGGTAAGCGTATTGTTCAATATGAAGAGGAGAATCTTTAAGATAAGTTTCCCTGATATATTGGTCCAGAATTTTTTCCATAACTTTTAGCAGGAATGACGTCAGGCTAATGGGCCGATAGGCTTTTGGCGTGTGGTCCGCCTTTTTGCCTGCTTTCGGTATGAAAGCCACCCTAGCCTTCGTCCAAGGTTTAGGCACTATGCCTAGCTCCAGGCTTATCCTGAAAATGTTTGTTAGCACAGGTGCTAATACATCAACACCTTGCCGAAGTAGGCACGGTTGTATATTATCGACACCTGGCGATTCGAATGGTCTAAAAGTGGAGATAGCCCATTTGGTTTTATTGACGGTGAAGATTCTGCGAGTCAGTGAGAGTTCCCTCCGTGTAGGCATCAAGAAACGAGTATTCTCGATGATTTCACTATCCTCTCCGCTAGTGGCACAGCCTGGAAAGTGAGTGTCCAACAAAAGCTGTCCCGTCTCTTCCAGGCTCTCCGTAAAATTTCCGTCAGGCTTCTTGAGTGTAGAAAGCCCGTTTGAGTGATCTTTATTGAGTGACTTCTGGAGTCGGGTAGCTGCTGGGAGGGTTTCAATCTCCTCACAGTACTTTTTCCATGAGTCTCTCTTAGATCTTCTCAACTCATTATTATAGGCCGTTAAGGCACTTCTATAAGATGCCCAGTCACCATTAGACTTGGCCCTATTAAAGAGTTGACGGGCTTTTTTGCGCAAAACATTTAGCTCCCCGCTCCACCAGGGTACGTTCCTAGAACGTTTCTTCACAACTAAATTGCAGCTACTTTCAAAAGCCTCGATTATTATATTATTTAATTTGTTAACTTCAAGATCTAGTTCCTGAGAGTTACTTATTTTTTCACTAAGGCCCGCAATATTTTGCTCTAAGTAAAAGTTATATATCGACCAGTTGGTCTTCCTAACATTTCTCATTTCGAAGGTGCCTCCAATCTCCCCCCCCAGATCAAAGCAAATGTACCTATGGTCCGACAAGGAGACCTCATTAAGCACCCTCCAATTAGAAATGTTATTTGATATGAATGCGCTAGTTAGAGTGAGATCTAACACCTCCCCCCTTATCGCATTCATAAAGGTAGGCTCGTCACCCCTATTTACCACCACCAGATTATTTGTTGTAATAAAATCAAGAAGTGACTCACCTCGCCCGTTCGTGTCCGTGCTTCCCCATACCGTGTGGTGCGCGTTTGCGTCGCAGCACACCACCCACTGTAGACTGCGAGTGCGACAGTACTCCGTAAGCTGCTGGAGCTCGCGCGATACCGCGTCCTCTGTGTCGCCAGGTAAGTACATGGAGGCCAGGACTACCGTTCTCCTCCCTTTGGCACTAGGCACTTCTGCCTGTACTGCCACCAGATCGCGTTGTAGAAGCTCTGAAATTGGGAGGAATTTAATATTTTTGTTGATCATGATCGCTGCCCTCGGTCGGTCAACATTATTATCATAGATCAACTTACATGTTTTTGTCTGCAGACCATTTATGCGCCCATTTGTGGCCCATGGTTCTTGAATGGCTACGAAGTCCAGACTCTGGTGTTCCACCAAGGCACTGAGCCTGTAAGAGGCTGCTATAGCCCTGTGGAGATTTATTTGGAGACAGTGAAGCTGCTTCCAAGAGTTTTGCGTTCGTGATGGGGCCTGGGACATTATTTCCCAGACCGATCCTTGCGGATCTTACCACCCTTTGTGCTCCGCAAAGTTTCCGCAGCCTCCGGGTCTTTTCTCTCCCATTTCCTGAGCCTACCAGAGAGAGCAGATGGTCCTGGACGTTGGGCACGTGTGTTGCCTCTCTCCGCTCTCGGTACTGGCTTTGTGAAAATGGGCCCCGTTTTCGGCTTCTGGCTACTCTGCTTTGCCCGCGCTGCAACAGATGTTGTTGGTTGCTCTTCAACACCAACAGCAGATTTTGCCCTGTTCCCCTTCAGTCTAGGTCGGAGCTGGGCACTGCCAAAGCCATAGTAGACCTTGTTACCCAGTGTGTCAACCCTTTCAGACGAGATGGGGTCCAGAGCAATTGCCAGCTCGACCTGGTCACCTTTTTGTAGGCGATGGAGCACCCGCCACTCGCTGACACTAATGCCCGAATTCTGCGACTCCACTTGCCCCAGAATTCGGTCATTTTGCCAAGATACCGAGCCGGGAAAGTAGCCAACGAAGATCTTGGCCTTTGGCACTTTTGCCTCGTCCACCACCTTCAACTCAGCCCCCTCCCATGGCTTCATGGCTGGTATCCATTCTTCAGCCCAGGCTACGGTTTCGTCGTCCAGACAGTTGATCGTCAACCATCCAGGCTTGAAACTACAGCCTGCAAAGTGTGGCTTCACTGGGCCCCCACGAGTCTCGAACATCTTGTCGAGAATGCACCGTTGTACCTTCCCAATTTCTTCAGTGGACCATATGCCCTCCGGGAAATTGCTAGGTATAACCCCTATCTTTTTGGAGCAGACTGTCTCCGCTAGAGTAGGCTTTGAGCAGGGGACCCCCAAGGAGGCTCCCTGCACGCCATGTCTTTCAGAGACACTCGCCACCCTCTTACTGGGACCAGGTTCGCCCCCAAGTAAGGTCTCCGCCTCCTTCATCTCACCACACACCGGCGGGTCCGCTGGGGGCACTATTGACATTTTATCAATGTTTTTGTTGCCCTCTTGTGCAAACCGCTTTGTCGGCCTGGAGTTCGATGTCGGCGTGGAGCCATCTGAACGGGATCTTTTAGGGGTCCATCGCGCAGACACGTTCGCTGGATTTGCCGCCAAGGACCGAGCTGTTTCCAGCGATATGCCCCTGGCAAGCAAAGCCTTAAAACGTTTACGTCCAGCTCCGGACAGCTTCACCCTAAGTTTTGGAATCTTCTCTGGAGCAGGTTCAAGAAGATTTCTCTCCTGTTCCGAGGAGATAGACACCCCAGCCGATTCCTGGCTAAGTGGGATGTCCATCTCCTCCGGCCTGTCGGTTAAGGGACCGGGTGCCCCCCCCAACAGGTCGTGCCCTTTACACAACATATCAAAAAATCAGCTAGGTGTATTATGGTCCCAAAAACTCATACCATCAATAAAGAGAATTATCCAGAATTGCACACAACTCGACTTATCAACTTGCCCTCTAAGTCCCATAAACAATATTAATCCACAGTGAACACCTCTCTCTACGCCGTTTTGCAAAAACTGACACCAATCCTAAAATATTCCAATCTATGTGTCCAAAAATAAAAGAATGCCTTGTGAACTACTCTTTCATTTATACCGACGGCTCAAAAATGGACCACAAAATTTGTTTCACTGTAACCTGCCTCAACCAAATCATTAAGGTTTCGAACCTACCAAGTTATAATTCCATATTTCCTGCGGAAATCCTAGCTTTCCATGAAGCGGTCAAATATGCAACTAAAGAAAACTCCAACTTCGCCATTTGAGCAGGCTCACTGTCTGCCTTAGATGCTACAACTAATATAGAGGGCAACAAATATTATCCACTATTATTTAGAAATAGGAAAATGAGAAGGCTGATAGCTTAGCTAGAAAGGCTGCGGCCTCTCGATTCAACAGCCTTGAACCCTTCTGTGGACTATCATCCAATACCATTGGAGGACTGCTGAAGAAGTGTGCAGATGCAAAAAGAAGTCAAACCTGGAAAACTCTTCCGGGACTAAAACAGTCCAAAGCTCTTTTGGGAGATTTTAATCCTAAAAGAGCTAAGGAGTTGTTAAATGTGCCTCGGAGTAAATTAAGAATCATCACAGGCATTTTAAGCGGACATTGTAGACTCAACTACCATTTGAACAAGTTGGGTATATCTTCAGAGGCCATCTGTCGATTCTGTGATGAAACCTCACTGCACCTGATCACAGACTGCGGACCATTGGCACACAGGTGTTTTGGAGAATATATCTTAGATATGAGCAAGATCCCTCATCTTGATTCCTCCAAAATATGTGAACTGCTGTCGAAAATTATCCTGACAGTAGATTTATAGATGAGACTATCCTCATCTTTCAAATAAATAGGGGCATCACAATAGATATTTCAGGTCGCAGTGTATAACACCCTTAAATATATCTATCTATCTATTTATTAATACGTTTATAAACCACCACCCAGTAATCAAACTAATTTGGATTCCTGGACATATAAAGGGTAAAGAGTTCGCTGAACAGTCAGCAAAGGATGCTAACAAAGCTCCACTAATTCACTCAATTCAAACGACATAACAAATTCAATTAAAAATATATACAAAACTAAATCCATGCTGTTATGAGAATCCAGGTCTAACTCGTATGCTCGTAAGCATATAATAACGACAAAAAATCTAGCAAAAGTGTCCAAAGTATAAACAGTCCTAACCTAACTAGACTAGACATTATAAAATTCGAATGCCTACGATTCGGGCATACCAAAATAACACATAAACACTTGATGAACAACAACATTCACTCCCCTGTCCCCTCTGTAACCTACTCGTTCCCAGTAACATACCGCACTTGACCTCAATTTGCCCCAAGTTTCTTAGGTGTAGAGCCATGCCCACTACTCATTACCTAAAATGTCTTTTGATAAACCAGGAACGCCAGTGAAAATCCCCTTATACCTGTGTAAGCTAATCTTCAATTAACCAAAACGAAACTACTCATCTGTGCTTGTTAAGTGGCCTTAAGAGACCTTCTCTAGTGCTCCTTTGCGTTTAATTTGCATCTCACGGGCATTTGGAAATTAATTTTCAGCATGTGCACATATTAATCGTCAGTCGTAACTTTGCTCTATTCTGTGCATATACAGAAATTGAAGCTAATGCAAAGGGACTTATGAAATGTGCGCCTCAAAGCTGGAGAAACCCTTTCGTAGGATTACATATAATTTTACTCTACGTTCTTGCTAATTAGAGACCAAATTGAATAATATATGTGGATGTAAGCTCCTTACTAAATGCGGAGTTTGTGTGTGTGTGTGTTGTGCGTCTGCTGCACTTTTTTGTTGGCTTATGTTGCAAAGCAAACTGCTCTCTATGCAAAAACCAGCACACTCTCACACATCTGTATGTGCAGGTGCGAAGCCAAGCAGAGGCTCTGGCTAAAGCAAAACTTCATGCTATATTTATGAGAATATTATTTTGAACAAAAGAGCAAGCGTTAAATTTTGTGGCAACTATTGTTGTTGGTTCTGTTGTTGCTGCTTCCGCTAGTGCAATGGGTTTCCACAATGCATGTCCTTGTTGGGATTTGTGCACATTGACATATGCGAGTGCGTCCAGGGCACCAAGGCAGGCCTTGCACACAACAAACGCAAATAGTGAGACACGTTGACACTCACACATACTCATACAAAAAGATACCAGCGGTTTTGGCACCAGCAATTCCATCATCGAATTCATTACATTAACACACATACAGGAGCAAACAAGTACGTGCCACAGCCAGCTCAGCCCAACTCAGTTCAGCTGCAGGATTTACTTACAACCACGGCCGCTCCTTGCACCGCTTCGTTCTGTACTGCAGCTGCAGAACAAAACGAATTTTTTGCTCTGCAGAAAGTTCAGTCTTTCATTTCTTTGTGTTGTCGTAGCTTTGTCGGGCTTGCTATTCCGAGTTCTGTGGTGGCGCTGGTGTGAAAGGTGCTTACAATGTATTTGGGTCAAAGTGTAGATTAGTAGACAAAGTTGTTTTCATTGCCACAGTTTATGTTCATATTTATATCAAACACAATCAAATAAGTGCAGAGCAACGAGCCAACGTTTAATCCGAAAAGCTGTGCGAGTGTGAGTGAGGAGCATTTTAATTCCAAGTACGTTTCTGCACTGGAAACATTTTGCTACTATTTACAAACACTTGCAAATTAGCATACTGAAGGCTCTTTTTTGTGTCCTGGTTGTGCCTGAGTATTTGCAGAGCTGCTGCAATTTCCATAGCATCCACGTCATTGTCAGTGCTGTTTGATAAGTTCGTGCTGGCATGACGACTGAATCATCCGTGTCGGTACGGAACAAGTGGTGAGGGTATACGAAAGGGACACAGAAACCAACCCTGTTAAGTGCCGCATTCATAGAACCCACAAGAACGTCTTTTTACTTATGGTTAAATAAACTATTTCTAAGAGTCTCTGTACAATTGCTGTGGGTGGAGAGAATCCTTCTGTAGCAAACACAAAGCTATGAGTCAGGAGTGACTCATCTCATCTGTTGCACATTTAGTTAGATTGTGCTTGGTGGTTTGCATTCTCGAAATATATGCTGGATAACGAAGATGTCATTCAGTGTAACTATTCTTTTGTTGGCATTATGGCAGCTGTGAAGATTTATTTTATTACTTTCCTTTTCATATTCCCAAAGGACTTTAAAATACTAAGAAACTCGGATAAAAAATAGCCAAGATTAGAAAGATGCTTACACACATATATAGTATACATATTACATCTGGGGCGAGGTCACTTTCGGCTCCTTCTTAACGGACTGAAACTCAATTAAAAAGAGCTAATTTGTAAGGATAAGGAGGATATATGTAAAATATGTTGGACAGTGTTATAACAGCTGTATATGAGGCTTTTGAACTCTTTTAACAGTGTTATAACTTCTGGATACAAATGGAAGACCTCATCTCTCGTATGTGGATGCAAAATGGATCCAAGAATTAACACTGGTATTAGACCTGGAAAACTTCATCTCTCATATAGAAGATGTGGACATAATATACTATTATAACAGTGGTACAATACCTGTATAAAACGGTATAACGCATGTTTCGTGTATGGATAGAATTTGGACGTAACAGATAACGCTGTTAGAACAGCTGGATACCGTGCAAAACGTGAGATTGCATATTGTACTTAAAGCAATGAGGCAAGTACATAAGGAAAATCGGATGTATAACATTCTCTTCACGACACCCTTCGTATTAGCACAGCTTCAGATGCGATGTGAATCCAGGGTAGAGTATCTTATGATACTCTATAACCTTAACTGAAATAAGCTAATTGCTGGTGCCCAATGTCTGCTTTATGGATGACTATGTAAAAGTTCGGTAATTTATCAAACGTTCCTCATCAGTGCTGAGTGCTCAGGTGCACGGGCATTAAAAATACTATTGCCACTGGCTTGACTTCTGCTTGCAGGCTCTGGCACCTTCTGCTCTGATGTAATGCTACTCATTTGCCCAATTAAAACTTTTCCAGCGATGTTCACTGAATGAAGCCTTGTAGTTTGTTTTTTCTGTCTGTGATGCACACTCAGTCACTGTGTAATACGAGTAGTTCGAAAAGCAAAAAGTTCTGCCTTTAGATACACTCGCAACTTTCATGTACGAGTTGTTATTTTGTTTTGCAATTGTTTGTGTCTCCGTGGTCCTTGGAGACCTCTTTCATTCGACAAGTAATTTTAATGAGCAGGACAGGCAGGTCCTGTTTGTTTGCCTTCCAATTCACTTGAGTAGTGGGACCGGGAGTTTGTGTGATTCATTTCATTATGCTGGCACTTCCACTTTGATAGTGATTTTCCGTGTGTCGTTGGGCCTTTGACAGATTTGTTTACATACTTTTGCACTGATTTTGATGGATGTTGTCATAAAAGTTCCCGCCTTGATGTATCGGTTTTAGTTGATATTTGGCGTGGCAAATGTGTTTATATGATTGCGGTTTCCATTCCTCACTTCACTGTTGCCAATTGCTGAACTGCTTGAGGGGGCACATCGAGGTCTAGTTTTTCAATTCAATTTGCTAACCTGTATTTTGAGCTGGGTTACTTGTTGTTGGGTGTCGCTGAGTGTCTTTGTTCTGGGCTCGTTACTGCCTCTAATTTTTCCTCAGCATATCGCATATAGGTCATATATATATGTATGAGCCTGCTAGACTCCCAGGGTTGCTACAATTAGGACCTCTTCTACTAGAAATGTCAATCGTGAGTATATTTTCAGAGCACCATCTTCGTGATGAAGTGGTTTTTAATACCCATTCTAAGAGTAGGAGTTAAACAATTCTAGGCAGACCATTTGTCATATCTTTTCATCAGACTTCTTACTTTAAGTCCTCGGAATAGAGCTTCAAATTAACTCTCACCCAATTTCATGAAGATTAGTTGATTTTTTTGGTTTAGAACCTCTTAACTGGAATGGAATCTTTTTACTATTTTCTTGTCCTTTCTGGCAAATATCAGTATGCCAAAAATATTTCTCACAAAAAAGTTTGCGAACCCCACACTTTCAATTTTCTAAATAATAGAATCTCTCCTGCAATGACGCAAGTCGAGAGTCTATTCCAATCGTATTTGCAAACCAAAAACCACAATTGCCATCAGGGCGCTCCTTGGCCGCAAAAGAACACACAAAATATTCCTGCTGATTACATGAATATGTGTGCTGAGATGGGTGTCTGTAGTAGCCTTTTTTGGTGCGCCAGCTGGATTCACGCCTTAATGCTCCGGCAAACAAAACAATACCAGCGATAGAGCCGCTTCAAAACAAAAACAATAAAGGAGTGGATGGAGGGTGTGTGCCAAGTAAATTCGAAAACAAACCTCACCACACAACCACGTAAATACACAAGAAGGCAGGCAACCTCTGCAGAAAACTGTAACTAACGCGATACCACCCGAGAAAAGTTGTCCTCGAAAACTTTCGAAGCACCGAACTAGCGAATTTATCTTCTTAAACTGTAGTCAGCTTTTTTTGGTACATAAACGGAACTACTTAGTCCATTTGTAGGGAGCTATTTCACAGTTTTCCTGCAGGGGTGGTCGTCTCAACTATCGAGCATTGATGGATCGGCAATGCAACTGCTTTGATAGGCAGCGGCGTTCGGTAGGTAAACAATTAGTCAATAAGTTAAGAGTAATACGCATATTTGGCACGCATCTCGCGGTTGACGGCACAGACACACCCGTTGTTAAGCGGCATCGATGCGGCCCAGATCGGAGGCAGCAAAAAAATTACAATGGCATTTTAATCGGCACATGAGCTAAGCCAATTATTCAACAGTTAAGAGCACGGAATTGCAAATAAAAGCAATGTACGCAGCTCACGGTGGCAGACCCTTCCTGTGAGCCACATTGTAACTTACATTCAGAGCGTCCCTAGCACAAAGCTTATGAATGCATTAGAGGCCTAACTAATGAGTTATGCTAAATGGCTACACACACACACCCAGGACACACAAACACACAAACAGAGCACACACACACATACCCAGGGCAGACAAACACACACACAGAGCACACACTCCTCCTTGCACTCCCATAGTAGCACATAATCGTACAAAGGCCTAGACATGACAACTCATTAAATTCAAGGATGCGAGCGCGTAAAAATAGCGCAAAGTCCTCGTCTGTCGGCGGAGACAAATTGATTGCATTTATTTGAAGCGTTAGAAGATGGTGTCACGTAGGCGTGTGGCTGCCTATCTAGCATCTCCAATAATTCTTCCTGCACTCGCCAAGATTCCTCTGAGTGGGCATATGTGTGTACGCTTGTGTGTGACTGTGTGCGTCGAGTGAATGGCGGCAGTTGTGGCTTTAAGTGCTGCTAAAAATATTTGACCCAATTCCTGTTGACAGCTCCGGAGCTATTTGTCGGCAGCATCCTGGCAGCGCCCCATCGGCCCCCACACCCCGATGCTCGAACATTGGAATTTTTACCGTGTGAGAGTCTTTCAATTTCCTATGCTTACGTGTCGGCGGCCACAGACATTTACAAGTACTACTTCTGTTATGAGCAGATCGCACGAATTGTCACGAATGTGCCAGTGTGTGTGCGTGTGTGTGCGTGTGTGTGTTGAGTGTGTGTGTGTGCTCGGATCCATATTCACTTCCGTTGGCTGTCGTTATGTTTACTGGCACAATTTTCTTTTTAAAATTTCGCTATTGTAGTGCGTTTCCTTTTTCTTTCCAATTTTTTTTTATTCCAATTTTATTTTGTTCTTATTTTCTGTTTCATTTTATTGATATTCTTTTCTATGCGTTCAAGGTAAATTTTAGCTTCATGTGAAAGAATTCTTTTATATTTGGGCCCTACTTCCATTCAAATGCATTCGCACACACTTCATAGGCAAATATTCATACACCATTGACAAAAGCCAATCAAAGAGCATAACAGCAAAAGGAGCAATGGTTTCCCTACAGCACGCTCTCTAACTAGCATGACTGACTTCTCTTTGTTGGTGTGAATCAGCACCACTGACAATCAGCTCCAATGCCGGACAGCAGAGCGTTAGGAACGCAGAAGAATGTAGTCGCACCGAGCATTACAAATCGAACCTATGTACTTGGATTTGGCATGATGGCCACGCGGCCCAAATGTGCCCATTGCTGCACGACGACCAGACGCATATGTAGTCCACATATTTTTAGCTTGTTTGCAGACAATTTCATGTTAACATGAATAGAAACGCCTGCAACCATGGCAAGCATTTGTGCTGCCTGCGAGCAGTCAGCGACCAACAACTTCGCATAACACTGTCACCACCTGCACCGACAGCCAAACGCATTTCTATTTGTGCTTCGCTGGCTTGAATCGCATTTAATATTTAATATTATTTCCGGTACGCTACCCTACATATTTCTACTTGACATGCCCAGCATCATTCATTGTTGCCGCTTCTGAGCTGCATCGTCTCCGCGCGCATTGGTCCTTCATGCCGCATTTGTAAACATTTATTGGTGCGTGCAGGAAATTACTTTTACTGAAAATGCTACAAAGTGTTGAGGGAGTGCGCTTGGTTGCCTTGGCCGAAGAATATTCAATAGGAGCAGCTTTGCTGGCACAGAACGACACTGATTTCTTGTGCCTGCTGCAAGTATTGTTAGCAGCTGTGCTCCTCAAGTTAGCAAACACTCAATTTGTTAGATGCGAGTTGAAGGAGAAATTATTGTGAGCGTCTTGTACCAACGAGGCTGCCAATAAAAGCAGGAAATGCCAATAATGCAAGCAAATAAGAATCATTGTAATCGTTTACTTGCAATTATGTGTGGCCATGTACTCGTAAGTAGGATCAGAAAAGAAGTATCAGAAAAATACTATCAGAAGAAATATTTTTACCGAAGGAATTCAGAGGTATTATGAAATGCTGCCTGCCCCAAGGTAAAACTGAAAGAAGTCATGCGTGCCACTCCCATCAAAGTTGAGCTGGCTTTAGAATTCCTTTCAGGATAGTTGAGGAACAGCAGCTTCAAAAATTCTTGTACTGCACACCAAATTTACATGGGAAGCTGCACTATACGAGTATACATAAATTCTCTAAGCTTCTACCAGGCAGCGCCAAACTATTCGACTGGCTACTTTGTAGGAAACTGGAGATATTTCCAGAAATGAACTATGAATCATGTGCGAATAGGAATGCCTGTATAAAAGGATTGTGTGCATTCAGCAAAGTTGGACAAGAGAGACTTAAGTATAAGGGACAATTTTATCTATTCGCTGGAGTCAGGCTGGATACTCAGAATGAAGCTCAACGAAGTTGTTACATGGAATTACCTTCTACTCACTTTTCCTCTTGGAAATGCTTTCCATTAGGTATTCGTACCTTATATTGCAAGCTTATCTACTGAAGTCAAGCAATTAAGTTGTGAAAGCTAAAGCTGCGAAGTCAAGGAATTTAGTTATGAAAGCTAAAAATCCAGAAGATCACGCTACTGGGCCTCACTAGCAAAACTTAGACAATCCAAGCTCATGATTGGGCACTACAACTCAGAACGTGCAGCTCTATGTCTACAGTTAAGCAAAAACAATTTAAAACCTGGGACAGGTAAACTCCAAGCCGCTGTCGTTTAAGAAGCCACCTCATGCAACTGGGACTCTCACCAGTAAACACGTGTAGGTTCTGCACGAAGGCAGAAGAAACACCAGAGCACCTTCTAATGAACTGCGAAGCCTTAGCTCGCAGTAGGAAGAAATATCTGGGGCATTCCTGAGACATTAGAGCAATGAAGTACTAAACTTCCTTACTAATAGAAGACCTTTACCTAATAGAAGACCTTTACCTAATAGAAGACCTTCCTTTTACTAATAGAAGACCTTCCTTGGATTAATAGAATATCTTTAATAGGTACACGCAGGAGGAGTACAATAGATCAAATTGGTCGAGGTACATTTTCCTTATTTATTTCACTCATTCATTCATTCATTAAAGCCCTTATTTCTTTGAGAGATATAAATCCTATCAAGGCGCGTGCGTGCGTGCACTGCTTGGAGTTGCAGGGCTTTGTCTACTCTACGATTTCATTAGTTAATAATAATAATAATTTAGCTGTTTAGTAGTTTGCCCCATGGCCAACACTGCGACCTAAAATATCTTTTGTGTCATACTACATTTGTCATTAATGATCACAACTGTCCGATATACTATGCCCTATAGATTTAGTACCGGCGTTTCTTCTGTAATGCCATAGCATTTCGTCCGTTTGGTGATGTCAAAGCGTCACAATTAAAGTTATCAGGTTCTTTTCTACCTAGATGTTCCTTCCCTAGAGAAAGGAAGTAGCTGAAAGTCATGTTCCTTCATTATCTTTTCCATTCGTTAGTTAACTGAGACTTGATTAGCGAAGACAATTTGGATGAACCTTTCCTTCGGCGTGATTGTATCTGGTAGGGTAGTTGGGTACTGTGCATTTACTGCAGCGATTGTTTTGTCTTCGCCGACATGTGTCTCTGCTGCACACTGTAGGCCTACACGGGGGGTGAGCTTGGTTTTAGCCGATTAATCGACATTCCATTTCGGTATGACGTGGACACACTCCATGCTTGTGCATCAATTAAGCCGTTTAAGTTTGGAGCATGCGAAGTACACGAAACTCAAACAAAGAAATTCATCAACGATAGCGACAGGTGTGTGTTGGCCGGGGCGAGATGCTGGGAGGGGGCCAATGTACACCAAGTATAAATATCAGAAAAAAAACAATTTTGTTGACGTTGTTGCTGGGCTTTTCCATTCTGCAAGCGATGGAGGTGCGTGGATACACCAAAATTCCATTTACACAGGCATTCATTTCCCACCGTGTGTATGCGTGAGTGCGTATGTGTGTGTGTGTGTGTGTGTGTGTGGTGCTGTTGTTGAATACAATTGCGTGAATATTTATAATTGCCATTTTATTTGCATTGAGTTGACAGAATTTCACTTGTTTATTTTTTATTATTTTGTATGCGTGTTTTTCAGGTTTCCAATTACTTTTGGGTCTCCCACCCTTGCCCTCTTCGACCATCTTCGCCTTCTTTTTCTCTAGAGCTCTTTGTGCTGTTGTCGTCAATATTTACCTTCAACTGTAGATGGTGATTGTGGCCTATTTGTAATAATAAACAACCACATGAACGGTAATTTAATTTCGCACGTTTTCAGGATCATAAAGGAGAATATCAACAAAAGGACCAACACGAAACACAATAAAAAAGGAGTACAGTATAAATATGAGCCTTTCCAATGGACTGGCAGCCTCCTGACCTACTTTCAAGGGGTTCATATTTATGCATATGCATGCGCTTGTAGAGTGGCCAACAGCGGGCTCGACTAATTGCGCCCATTCACAGAATGTTTGCTTTTAGGCGTTTCCGATGATCCAGTGACGTCTTTAAAATTCTAGAAAAATACCATAGTCAGTAAACATTTGGCACAAGCCTTTCACGCCGAGCCTACATACAGAATGCTGTTAGTCTGCGGTAGCAAGACAAGGATCTGTTTGGAGCATGTCGGAGTTCCTGTGAATCGTACAACGCCATGCTACAGTAAGGGGCTAAAACGCTTCGTGAGGCTCTATTTTGGGGCAGCTTTTATGAAAAATGGCTTCTCTTAATTCCAAGTTCTTCTGGCAGATATGAGTATAAATACAAAACTAATCGTAGTAGTTGGCGGTCGAAATCTTGGCTTTGAGATTATGTCAGTTGACCCGCCCTAAAGGGTGTACACTTTGGAAGGAATAACAATTCAGTTCCCACTGAAATATTGACAAAGTTAAGGAGGTAAGTGGAAATATTGCATATTCCAGCGACATATATTTCACATAAGCTCATAAAGTTTAATAAGTTTTACAGAACACTGAGAGGCTACTCTGGTTGAACGGACGCAAACTGGAAAGTGAGTTGCCATTGTATATGAATGGGAGCACCAGGCTCACAAATCTAGACAGCTTGGGTGCCAACACATAGGATTAAATTCAAATTAAGCTCTGCTAAAAATAATGATTGCAATAGGCTTCTAAAGCGTAATGTAAAATGCTCAGTGGAGATTGTGGAGTGGTCTGACTACAGCCGCAAATCGACGCTGATATGATGATAATGATCCTTGCGCTAACTTCTTTAGACTCTCTTTGAAGGAGGGCATGTATTTGTAGGAATATGCCTGCTGTACTAAAACGAAATGCTTGGAACTTAAACTCCTTTGCCACTGCTTTCACAGATGGTGATAAATATTTAAAAAAGGTTGAAAATGTCATAATTTCAACGTCAATTGCGAGTTGACTAATCCTTGTGGGCCGTACAAGAAATCAGTGAAGCTGCTCAATTACTGGTCACAGGACACTAACAGGACCACTAAATTGGAAAAATTTCTAAGCACTGACAAAGAGCAGAGTCATATTTTTAGAAAATTTATACGCGAGATGCTTGCAAACACTTTCACAGTCATACCAAAGCAGAGAAATGTAGTGTAGAAGTTGAATCTGCACTTTGGTGGCATGAAACACCAAAACCGAAGGAGCGGAGGCGTGTGCAAAGGGTTCATGCTAATGCCAAATGTGGCTTTTTATAAAATTAGATTGTCGAGAAATTGTCATAGCATAGCAGATCGATTTATATTCATGCCCATTGTTCATGCTTTTACAGCTGTGGACAATTATTTCCTCACTGTCTTCAAACTTCCCACTTAGGACGTTAAGACGTACTTCAAGTTATATTTTATTACTGCAATTTCGTTGAAAAGGTTTCTTTGCACCAACGCAAGAACGACCAATTGAGCTGAGCCATCATGCTCAGCTCTTGTCACTATAGCCGCAGCCTGGCTGGTGTCTGGTGCAGGTGCTCAGATGGAAAACTCTCTGACCAATTGCTCGCTCCATTCTCGCAATGCTCTCAGGGGGATTTCTATGAATTTTATATGATTTATGGAATTTTTTTTTATATCAAATTCTGATTTGCAACGAAATATGCGAGCAAAAGTAATAAGTTTTCAATTTTACAGGTGCTACAACAGGCACGCCAGAGCCTACGCATTTTGAGGGTATGTCTGTAACAACGGACAACTCAGCCTACAGAAATGCCTCTGTTTGTGCGCTCCTGTCAAGCATGGAGCCCGGCATGCAGACCAAAGGTCTAATACTGATTTTTCTGTACACTTAATTCATGCTATTCCCTGCATATGGCAAACTGTACATAGAAAATATCCAATTCCATGTAGAAACACAGCAATAAGTCAAATTCTACACACGCAAATAACATCAGTTTACAAGAAGTTTAAATGAAACGAATATGAAATTTAGGTCTGAGCTGTTCCGCGCACGTCTGCTTGGGCGGGGGTCCACCGTTGCCTACATTCAATTTCGTTCTGCTGCACTATCCGTCTACGACAATGCAACAATTTGTCACATTTCCATCCTAACGGGCCGTTAAAAGTTCATGTAATCGTACAACTCGGTTGTTTGTTTAAGCAAAAGGACCCACACGTCGTCGTCCGAACCCATCCAAACGTCACAGAGTGGCCGTGCTTAGCCGCTGCTCTGCTTTTACTCACACGTAAGCAAAACTGCCGCATAAACAGACAGTTCAATTTATTGAATAAAATTTTATGCAATGACCTAATTTTTCCTTATGATGTCCTCTGCGCCTGCTGACAAGCAATTCTGTGCTGTACACTTTGCTGCTGGCTGCTGTCTTGTGCGTCGTGCTGCGTCCTTCATCGTTGTAGCTGGTGTTGCTGCTGCTGAAACCGCTTTCCACCTCCACAGTAGGAGTTGTCTGTAAAATTTACATTTTCAGCCTTCAACTGAATTATTTATTATTTTTTCTTTATTATTGACTCCCCACTTACATGTTCATTGATTTATCCTTGTGGCTGGCTGGATGTGTGTTTTTGAGTACATCGCACTAATGCCAAAAGCTGATTTGTGTGAGCTAACCAATTTGCACCCACCCAATACAGCCCATCTGTGTAGTGTGTGGGCTGTTTGTTGCCCGAGTTGGAACAATCGCATTGCGGCAAAATTTCTGCCCAATCATTCCCACTTGAACAAGTGGAAAATGTTTTCGTACACGACCCCATCCTGCATGTATCTTAATCACAATTTCATATTGACGTCTAATTCTATTTCTATTTCGGTGTTTGTATTAGCCAGTAATTCTTTTTCGAAATTTAGGTCAACGGAGATTGCCATATTCAAATGTTGAAAACAATTCTCTTTATTGGCAATCATTCTGTAGAAGGGTTCTAGATTTGAGGCACCATGTAACAATGCTACAGCAAGCATATAATCCAAGCGAAAATCCTTGAATGCCAGCACTGGCAATGCGTCAATACTGTGGGTATATATATGTGTGTGTGTGTGGAAAAACAAATTTATGAATGCAAACACCATTAAGCAGAGTTTTTGCTCAATGTTCGTTGGTAAATACAGAATGCAATGTGGTAAGTGCAGTGCTGTGCTTCATTTTCTACATATGTGAATGGGATTATTTTCCACATGTCCAAAAATGCATGTTGCAGAAGGAGATTTTAAGCAAATACATTCGAGGGTCGTTTTGGCATTCCTTTTCGATATGTGAAAATAGACTGAATCGATGCTGACAGCACAACTAGAAAAGTGTGCGCAGCAGACACAAAACGCCACATGGAAAACACGGAGTATGTTGAAGTTTCCTCATATGCAAATTAATTCAGGGTTTTGCTTATTTTACTTTGTTTCAATTATATCGGATCCTTTCAACGGTATTCAAACACACAGCAATTCAGTGATGAGTTGAAAGAAGCTGTGAAAGAATGATATCCTTGTAGAAGTTAAACTTCTCAAACGATGGTAGTGAATTAAAGTTTGCCACTAAGCCGATAGCCCTGGCAGCTAGTGCTTTTGTTTAATTATAATTTTAATTGTAATTAGATTATTAATAAATATAAATATAAAGTTTGCCACCAATTTTTAATTGAATTGCTTTTAACTTAAACTACTTTAATTAAATCTAAATGATCAAACAATCGGCTTTGTACCACTTGTCACAATCCAGTGATCGAAATGAAACTAATTTTCGTAGCATTATAATTTACTGAGAAGTTTGAGTCAGTGCACCAAAAAGCAGTGCAAACGTCGGAGAGTGGAAGGGCTATGCTGAATGTGACCTTCTTTTCTAAATGGTTCTATAAAAATTCCTTGTCCTTACTCAGAGAAATTGATTTAGAAACTCCCAATATAATCATAGGAGGGTTACTACAGACCAGTGAAGGGAAAATGATACCTATTGTTGGTAGCTTCGAATGGCCACGCTCATTAAGTAGACCATACTTTAAGTGATATAGTTCCATTGTTTGACGAAACCTCACTGCACCTGATCACAGACTGCGGACCATTGGCACACAATAGACTCAGGTGTTTTGGAGAATATATCTTAGATATGAGCAAGATCCCTCATCTTGATTCCTCCAAAATATATGAACTCCTGTCGGAAATTAACCTGACAGATGATTTATAGATGAGACTATCCTCATCTTTCAATAGGGGCATCACAATAGATCTTTCAGGTCGCAGTGTATAACACCCTTAAATATTTCTATCTATCTAGGCCAATATTTTGAAATCTTATACCTTTCAGCATGCACCACGATCAAGTGTGAATTCCAAGTAGAATGGTGGAAATAGAAGACACAGTTGAGGGGCAGTAAATCGGTCTGAAGAATTTTTTAAATTTATTGGCTGGATTTGTCATGCCGAATTGACGAAAAGATACGGCAAAGAGAGTGTTAGTCATGGTGGGCAGAAAATGGGGACTCCAGTACAAACTAACGTTATGGATGTGTACTACGGTTATACGTGCTATTACGCACCGTGGTGGAGGATATCTTATAAAAACTGCGGAGAATCCGAAGATCTGATTGGGGGCCATCCATTCTCGTCTAAAAGAGGCTCTGGATGTTCTCATGCACCTGATTCCGATAGATCTCTTCATCGAAGAAACAGCAAAGAAGAGTGCTTTGAGTGGTTAAGGGAAGTTGGACACTAGACTGAAAAAAACTTTGGTGAACACCTACCACTGAATACAGAAAAGGACATAGTGCTAAAGGCAGTTCACAGTTCAAAGAATGGTAGGTAGGTAGGTAGGAGTGGCAGCCTTCCACGCAAAAGCACACTTAAGCACATATGTACAATGGCTCGTTGTGGCACCACACTAAGACGACGCGACGAATGGTAAGAATGGTGTTGATGCAGATGGTTTGAAAAGAAGGGAGGCTTGAAAGCAGATTTTGCGCTCTATCAATGAAGTACGAGGCACATTTTCGTAGCATCCAAATTATAATTTTATTTATATTTCAAATTATAATTCATTTTCTTAGTACGAGTATATCTGCGTAAACGTTTTCTGTTGCACCACTGGCTGTTTCAACATCTTCATCTACTCCCTGTTTAAACATCTTCTTCTATTCTCTGTTTCAACATCTTCATCTACTCTCTGTTTAAACAGCTTCTTCTACTCTCTGTTTAAACATTTTCTTCTACTCTCTGGTTAAGCATCTTATTCTACTCTCTGGTTAAACATCTTCTTCTACTCTCTGTTTAAACATATTTTTCTACTCTCTGTTTAAACATCTTCTTCTACTCTCTGGTTAAACATCTTCTTCTACTCTTAAGGTCTAAGGATAGTTTCTGTAGTTTTTGGGCGTAGTCAATATGAACGTTGAAAGTCATGTGAGTTATTTCCTCGCATGCTGCCGAATAGTTACCATATTTTTATTTGGAAAGATTCTGTGCTTTCCTGTCATTGATTCTTTGCAGAGAAGCGCATCTCTAAGTACGAGTGGTTGATGGTCGAAAGCACCAAAAGTCGTTGTTGGACCGCGGAACTTTTTGAAACTGTTGAAATATTATGAAATTTCTCATATTTTTTGTTTCGATCGCATTCTTTATATATTTTTAATTCTAATGAGCTTAAATCTAAGTGAGGGCAATTTAGGGCATACCATCCAACCTCGTCCCATTGAAGTGCCGGACCGCCTCATATTTAACATTGATTTGATTAGCAATGATGTAAGGAAGATTATTTAAAATTATATTTCCAGGATTTCAGTAGTTTTTCTCACAGCATCATTTTAAAGGACTATCAAGAGACAGAAGATACCTACAAATGATGACATTATTTCACAGCTCTGATATTTTCAAATACTCGCAAATTTCATCTGAAATTGGAACAGTATAAAAACACGTGCCTACCAATGAGTTCAATGCAAATGGCGGCCCAAAAAAGGTGTGGGTGGATGGTGCAATAGCGCTTAATTGTATGCGAGCGCGTTCTTGCTGCATTAGTCTATTGCAGAGTCCACAGAGAACACTTTGAAAGTGCACTGTTCACTGTGTGCAAATCCGCGAATCATATTCGCCGTTTTCCCAAGAAACCGCTGGAAGTGAGTTCGGTCACTTCGCAGTCAGAGTTATTACCGTTGTACAGCGATTGCCGACCGGAATGAAATTGATTTGTAAGCAGCTTACATGATTCGTTCATTATTGACACAGAGAGAAAATATTAAGTAATCCTGCAGCACGTAAGTAATAGTTAATGGAAGCGAGTCGCTTCCTTTCCATTATCGTATTAAACACTTCTTTGCAACAAAAGGTACAACATAAGACGTACGCTTCTTGTTTTTAGATGCTTCTAATCGGCTTTCATTGTGTACAGGGAGTTCTACCAGTACGATTATTTGCATAGTTAATAATGGGAGATAAGATGCTCATCCGCTTGCACGAAATACGCTGAAGAAAGCAAAGTAAAATATGAGAATAGCTACAGGAGGGATAGGCAAGTTCGTTACCGACACAGCTGTCATAAAGAGGATACATTTTTATTTGAGCACAGCTCTTGTTCTAGTAGTCAGGGCTGGAGATGACGTCTCGACTATCTCCAGGGGTACGACTGTCAAATTTACCGTACACTGGAACTATTTCTCCGATATGCTCTGATCACCTCAATACTTAAGTCATGTTGTTGAAATGCGTTCAGCTGGTCTCTTGGTAATGTAAAGTCTGCTTCATCCTTAGGCCAGTGGTTGTCTATTTCGTCATGGTTTACACTATTAAGCTAAGAAGCTGTTTACTATCGGCTTGTCCAAACACTTTCAAAGGGAGATTTTATGAATTCCAGAACCGAAACTGATCGAAATGTATCCCCTCCGATATACTTATTCTAGGTCTACAGTATCCTTTCCCATTTCCCCATTTGATTTTTGTACACTGTATCTCCCGTATTCCACTATTTCAGGCTCATAGCTCACAATATAATATTCAGTATTGTAGTGGGTGGAAAGATTACTGTCTATATAAGAGGAATTTATACCTGCCATTTGGTCCTTTAGATATACATTGAACTAATGTCAGTAGGGACTAAACAAGGGAATATTCATGATATAATGTGTTTTATAGTATGTGGTTTTGATACCAGCACCATCATAGCCACGCCCACAGAAAATTTCACACGCAGTTCTTCAGAGTGGATCGCAGTATTACCTTAAAACACTAAACAAAGAAATGGCGGTGCCATGCCCAACATTGTTATACGATCTGCACCATTCCACATCTACACAACATACTCCAAAATGGTTCAAAATTGCAGTATGAAACTAAGTGATAAATAGAGACGTTATATATCAACTGCCACGCCCACTTTAATTTAGTATTCAGTAATATGAAAAACTTTCCTACAGAGTCATGTTTTTTATTTTAATTAATACAAATCCAACTCGCTATTATTTGCCTCACACGCCTACTTTTTACTTCTATGGGCACAGTTTTCATAAATTTTCTTACGGTGTGAGGCATCTCGTAGTCGGTCTAACCCGACATCTATCTTCTCTACTGTGTTGTTGTAAATGTTTGAAAGTGAATTTGTCTTTAGACAGTGCTAAGTTTGGGGACTTCCGTTGATCCTAATGGAAGTCTACGCCCATATATAATGTGTAATGATACCGCGACGAAATTCGCCATACAGTTGCCCACCCTCATTTGAATTGATGCTGAACCCATTCGCGCTGTCAACATCAATTCCAACACTCTGCCGTGGCAAGTTCGTTGCAGTGGATAATCACCTTTTTCAGTATTAATACCAAATCGAAATTTGTGATTATATTTTTCACATTTATTTTCACATTACTAATAAAAATAGCTGCATTTCCTTCCATTGAAGTTGCCGGCAGCTGGAGTGGTGTGCGGTCGAGCCGAGGCAGAAATGCAAAATTGTTTAATATTGTTTCTGAGAGGATTCTGATTTGATTTGCGGTTAATTAAGTGTCATTGTCAACATCAGTGATGCGGCTTATTTGTCTGTAAAATTGGTACACGATTCTCGGTATCGGTTTCTGTGCGTAGGCTATACTTGGAAGGGATACAAATACTTCACTTTGAATGCTGGATTCTAATTGAACTCTCTTAATTTAGTTTAGACGAAGCTCACGACCATCGTTTTATTGCAGAGCAAACTTTACTTAATTCAAGGAAGTAGAGATCTGTGGAGATGGCTAACTTGCTCCAAAGTTTTGAGTTGAGCGTGCTACACTTCTTGGTCATCTAGTTAGCTCAAATATAAGTATCTGGTTGCTGAACTTGCTGCAGCGAATATTCCTATTTTATTTTGTCTACTTATCACAAATACTGAGGACTGGCTGCCGGCTGTTGGCTGCCCTATATGGTCCGTGATTGGAGACAGTTTATTAATGTAAATGGAAGTGGCAACCTACACGGAGGCTCACTGAGACCAAAACAGTCGATTATATTGGGGGAAGGTGCAACCCAGTATACACATTCACTCGCCTATCCACCATGAGCTGAGCATGCAAAGCAGGTGTAAGGAAATGTTGCGCACATCCACTAATGGGTTTTTCTTCGTCCAGTAAGCAGAAACATACAAAACAAATCTATGTTTCGTGAAGCCCTTTTCCTGACAACAGTGCATACATTGCAAAACGAAAAGGATTCGCGCAACCAACGATGTCCTATGCCGCTCGTTTTAATGCATGTGTTTCTAATTCATGGACGAATAACTTACGATTGCTTTGTATTCAGATGAGGAAGTTGCTTTGCTTCCTCAGTAGTTCAGGCCACGGACTTATGGGAGCATTAGGGAGGGTGTTAACTTCTGTCTTTGGCATTGAGTCTCCAAAAATATCACATACAATAAAAATAATTATGATCACTTCCATGGATACACGGGTGTAAACTAACGTTAATCAGAGGACAGCTCCTGAATATTCAATTCCATATAAAGTAAATACATCTGACAAAACAGTGACCATTACATTACAAGCTTATCCAATAAAAATGTTAAGAAAATCCATGAAAAGAACTCACATTTTCCTTAAATGATTGCAAATTAATGAATGAAATAATTGCCCTATAAGCAACTTGGTGATGCAAGGATTCACGACAGTCTGCTCAAACCCAATTAGGCTGCGGGCGTATTTGGTTATGTACACGCAAATTTATTCATTACATGAGTATCTGAACTTCAATTTCAAAGGACATCAAAAAATGTACTACTAATTTTGTTCGCTCTGCTCTTCGGGGTTGGTGTGTAAGCTGGTCCAGAGTTTCTGGAACGACTCCGTCATCCCGTTTTGAGTATACTCAACTAATAAAATGTTTTTAATTTCTTGAAGTTTCCAGAAAAGTTTCTCACATTCGTCGTCTATTTTTATTCTTTCATTGGTCAATCTCTTTTTTTCCTTGAGTAAATTCTCCATTATATTCACAAGAGATATTCAATTAGACGACAGTAATTTTGTACGGGAATTTTAGACAAAAT
The DNA here is from genome assembly GCA_920105625.2 of Clusia tigrina. Classification (NCBI taxonomy): domain Eukaryota; kingdom Metazoa; phylum Arthropoda; class Insecta; order Diptera; family Clusiidae; genus Clusia; species Clusia tigrina. The sequence goes on from OV050032.1 coordinate 28,345,706, forward strand.
ACTTGTCTACGAGTTGAAAATATAATAAATTGAAATAAAATCAATTTCTTCTGTGAAATATGTTCTGTGATTTGCTTTTAGAAGTTTCACAGCCCACTCGGATACTTTGCAGAAATTGACTGAGTAAAGTGTTCCGTTAAAGGGGTTTACAGTAGTCAGTCTGTGGGTTTCCAATGCGGGGATGACCCAGACTCAAGTTCCATTACTGTTTGATGGCATTTGTAAAACTGTTATAAATAGTTGGTTATGTTATATATATTTGGTTCATGAGACAATGAAGATAATCTGCTGAGCAATCTCATCAACAGAACATGGAGATAGGTTATAATTTCATTCCCGTCCTTCCTTCATGATAGTCGTAGTCGTATGACTGGTTAAACCTTTACTCACTCCCCCTTTACCTTAGTAGTGGACCTCTATGTTTCTGTTCTGTGTTATTCGTAGAATTCAAAGTAACTTATTAAGTGCTAAGGGAACTTTCTACAGCTCTCTGAGGAGTGATGTCGTTTGCCTTAAGAGCGTGTCTCAACCATGTTGGAAACAGAACACATCCATTTGGGTGATTCGATTATACTTCATATGTTGCAATCTCTATCATTTTTGTTTAACAAATGATACTGGAACAATCGAAGCCGGTTCTGCATTAACTGCACTCTTGTTATAATAGCCACGTTTAATTCCCTAAACTCTGCTTCCACAAACTCCCTGATGTACGACTGCATTTTTGGTTTCTTGTACTTTTGCCAGAGTGATGAGAGGGTGATTCATTCTTTCCGCACCACGAATTGAAGCTTGCAGAACGCGTGGGTGGTTTATTGCTTGCAACAAGTTGTGAAGAGTGTGCAGGGACCCTCCAAAGATTTTCTATAGTGCCCCTTTTCGAATTCCTGCTTCGGTTTTTGTAAATAAAGAATACCTTTTGATTGGAGACAGTTTATTACAGTAACAATATCGACCACGCTTGGTAGAATAAGAGATCTAATCACATACATTTAAAACAGAACTAATTACGGAGACCGAAGATTGCACAATTACGAATAAATATGCCATCATTGTGTCCGTTTATGCCGCTTCTCTGAATGTCACCTTTTGTCTTGCTCTGGATATGTTCACTTCGTACGTCTTAATTCAGTACCGGAGCATTTTTAAATGTTGAAGGTGGGTTCCATCCAGTAGGTCATCATCATAGCAACTAGAAACTTATTGCATGGAAGCCAATAAGACCATTCGTATAAGTGTCTAGCTTCAGTATTAGAGGAATTCATTTCAGAATCAAAGTTGCAGTGCATTACTTCAACACTTCGCAACACTTCATGCCAGTGCGAGTACCTTAAAGACAAGAGGAAAGTATCCGGGTATATTTCCGATCGGTGTCGCGTTGTAAGTGGCCATCCCAACAGTTTGTGTGCCCTCAATTCTCGTATGGACATATCTCAAGGACCCCAATGTATTTAAAAATGGTTGCGCTTAAATTTCCAAGAGAACTGACTTCACTTCCTCTCTGTCCGACAACTCAACATTATCTCAAACAATCGAAATTCTGCCATAAGAGTTAAGAATAAGAGGCACGGCACTACTGCTTGTGCTACGTTGGGCTTTTCCAATCTTCATCAATTCTCTTTTGCAAAGGTTAAGATCACGTTCACCCATAATTATCCCAATTTATCCTTTCCACAATATGCCCATACCCTGCTTATGTTACATATTGAATTCTACAAGTGGTTCTAATGCGTGTATACCCAAATCCAGATCATTTCAAGGGGTGGCACCATTTAAACCACAGACTAAACATATTTCTAAAAAGATTACATTGCAAAATTTTTCATAAAACATTTTTAAATGGAATTTGGCAAATGTTCCAAATGTGTGCGCACCAACAACGACCTTCCAGAGCTTCAGTGCATTCGATGTATTGAGATGCGACACTCTGCACCACATCAAAGGTACTACAATAGAAACCTTTCCCTATGCGCCAATGAAGCCACGAAAATTATTCTTCGCGAAACTACGAGTGTTATCAGAGAGTCCAAAGACGCAATTAGTTGTAAAGGATACAATTTAATCAAATATACGAGGAAAATATACGGTAAAATTAGGAAATAAATCACTTGAATAAGTCGACTTTGCTGAAGATCGCCTCCATATGATTTAACGCCTTTAGAACCGTGCAGAGCACTTCGGGCCTATCTGTGTTAATCAGTATTAAAAGGTTTGATTCGGTAATTTTCATTCGTGCTACAAGCATCTCGGTGTCGTGCTTCAGCTCCTCCAGATCGCGGACCAGCTTGTCTGCAGTTTTGTGAAACCCCGCCATTCTTTGCTGATGGGTGACTAATCGGCTGAGTGTCTGCGACATTCTTCCTTACTAATATTTCCTGTTCGTCTGTTGAGAGAGAAACTATTTCGATTTCTGATTTCAAATCAAATTACATAAATTTCCAATCACAAAATTTCCTGTGCTTCGATTTTGTTGACATTTCTAAGCTCCCTCGATGCTTTTTTATGCACACTTTTGAGTGGATTTCTCCAGGTCAAGGACAGAGGAAATTTTATGTGAAGAGTCTGGCTTACTGGAGCTAATGCAAAATCTGCAGTGGATACTTTAAGTCTTGCCTAACCTTCGGATAAGCTTCCACAAAATCCAGGGCCCTGTTGAATTGGCAACAAGTCTTCATATGTCCCTTATTTGGTGACCTAGCGGGAAGGCAAGCAGGTCTTACTTCCAGGTGCTTTCTTCCAATTGCGACCAGGGGTTTTTTGAAGTGAGAGAAAGTATCGTCGTTCATTCTACATAATGGGAAAGGAATTGCTTCGACTAAGGCAGTGTTCATCCCCGAGCATCGCATTGATTTTCATGATTATCTGCTGGGAAGCCCAATGAAGGGCCAGACATCGGGGTAAATTTATTGGGTGAAGGCCCCACACTACATGGGTTTCTGACTGCCTACTCTCAAAATGAAACGCGTGTTCTAGAGTTTATTCATGTTTTATTGAGAGAAACGACTTCGAATAAACGTGAAGTCCCGAGAAGATAATACGGCCGGACATCGGGGTGAATTTATTGGGTGAAGGCCCCACACTACATGGGTTTCTGACTGCCTACTCTCAAAATGAAACGCGTGTTCTAGAGTTTATTCATGTTTTATTGAGAGAAACGACTTCGAATAAACGTGAAGTCCCGAGAAGATAATCCGGCCGGACATCGGGGTGAATTTAGTGGGTTAAGGCCCCACACTTCATGGGTTTCTGACTGCCTACTCTCAAAATGAAACGCGTGTTCTAGAGTTTATTCATGTTTTATTGAGAGAAACGACTTCGAATAAACGTGAAGTCCCGAGAGGATAATACGGCCGGACATCGGGGTGAATTTATTGGGTGAAGGCCCCACACTACATGGGTTTCTGACTGCCTACTCTCAAAATGAAACGCGTGTTCTAGAGTTTATTCATGTTTTATTGAGAGAAATGACTTCGAATAAACGTGAAGTCCCGAGAGGATAATCCGGCCGGACATCGGGGTGAATTTAGTGGGTGAAGGCCCCACACGACATGGGTTTCTGACTGCCTACTCTCAAAATGAAACGCGTGTTCTAGAGTTTATTCATGTTTTATTGAGAGAAACGACTTCGAATAAACGTGAAGTCCCGAGAGGATAATCCGGCCGGACATCGGGGTGAATTTAGTGGGTGAAGGCCCCACACGACATGGGTTTCTGACTGCCTACTCTCAAAATGAAACGCGTGTTCTGGAGTTTATTCATGTTTTATTGAGAGAAAGGACTTCAAATAAACGTGAAGTCCCGAGAGGATAATCCGGCCGGACATCGGGGTGAATTTAGTGGGTTACGGCCCCACACTACATGGGTTTCTGACTGCCTACTCTCAAAATGAAACGCGTGTTCTAGAGTTTATTCATGTTTTATTGAGAGAAACGACTTCAAATAAACGTGAAGTCCCGAGAGGATAATCCGGCCGGACATAGGGGTGAATTTAGTGGGTTAAGGCCCCACACTACATGGGTTTCTGACTGCCTACTCTCAAAATGAAACGCATGTTCTAGAGTTTATTCATGTTTTATTGAGAGAAACGACTTCGAATAAACGTGAAGTCCCGAGAGGATAATCCAGCCGGACATCGGGTTGAATTTAGTGGGTTACGGCCCCACACTACATGGGTTTCTGACTGCCTACTCTCAAAATGAAACGCGTGTTCTAGAGTTTATTCATGTTTTATTGAGAGAAACGACTTCAAATAAACGTGAAGTCCCGAGAGGATAATCCGGCCGGACATAGGGGTGAATTTAGTGGGTGAAGGCCCCACACTACATGGGTTTCTGAATGCCTACTCTCAAAATGAAACTCGTGTTCTAGAGTTTATTCATGTTTTATTGAGAGAAACGACTTCGAATAAACGTGAAGTCCCGAGAGGATAATCCAGCCGGACATCGGGTTGAATTTAGTGGGTTAAGGCCCCGCACTACATGTGTTTCTGACTGCCTACTCTCAAAATGAAACGCGTGTTCTAGAGTTTATTCATGTTTTATTGAGAGAAACGACTTCAAATAAACGTGAAGTCCCGAGAGGATAATCCGGCCGGACATAGGGGTGAATTTAGTGGGTTAAGGCCCCACACTACATGGGTTTCTGACTGCCTACTCTCAAAATGAAACGCATGTTCTAGAGTTTATTCATGTTTTATTGAGAGAAACGACTTGGAATAAACGTGAAGTCCCGAGAGGATAATCCGGCCGGACATCGGGGTGAATTTAGTGGGTTAAGGCCCCACACTACATGGGTCTCTGACTGCCTACTCTCAAAATGAAACGCGTGTTCTAGAGTTTATTCATGTTTTATTGAGAGAAACGACTTCGAATAAACGTGAAGTCCCGAGAGGATAATCCGGCCGGACATCGGGGTGAATTTAGTGGGTTAAGGCCCCACACTTCATGGGTTTCTGACTGCCTACTCTCAAAATGAAACGCGTGTTCTAGAGTTTATTCATGTTTTATTGACAGAAACGACTTCGAATAAACGTGAAGTCCCGAGAGGATAATCCGGCCGGACATCGGGGTGAATTTAGTGGGTGAAGGCCCCACACTACATGGGTTTCTGACTGCCTACTCTCAAAATGAAACGCGTGTTCTAGAGTTTATTCATGTTTTATTGACAGAAACGACATCGAATAAACGTGAAGTCCCGAGAAGATAATCCGGCCGGACATCGGGGTGAATTTAGTGGGTTAAGGCCCCACACTACATGGGTCTCTGACTGCCTACTCTCAAAATGAAACGCGTGTTCTAGAGTTTATTCTTGTTTTATTGAGAGAAACGACTTCGTATAAACGTGAAGTCCCGAGAGGATAATCCGGCCGGACATCGGGGTGAATTTAGTGGGTTAAGGCCCCACACTACATGTGTTTCTGACTGCCTACTCTCAAAATGAAACGCGTGTTCTAGAGTTTATTCATGTTTTATTGAGAGAAAGGAATTCGAATAAACGTGAAGTCCCGAGAGGATAATCCGGCCGGAGATCGGGGTGAATTTAGTGGGTTAAGGCCCCACACTACATGTGTTTCTGACTGCCTACTCTCAAAATGAAACGCGTGTTCTAGAGTTTATTCATGTTTTATTGAGAGAAACGACTTCGAATAAACGTGAAGTCCCGAGAGGATAATTCGGCCGGACATCGGGGTGAATTTATTGGGTGAAGGCCCCACACTACATGGGTTTCTGACTGCCTACTGTCAAAATGAACCGCGTGTTCTAGAGTTTATTCATGTTTTATTGAGAGAAACGACTTCGAATAAACGTGAAGTCCCGAGAGGATAATTCGGCCGGACATCGGGGTGAATTTATTGGGTGAAGGCCCCACACTACATGGGTTTCTGACAGCATACTCTCAAAATGAAACGCGTGTTCTAGAGTTTATTCATGTTTTATTGAGAGAAACGACTTCGAATACACGTGAAGTCCCGAGAGGATAATCCAGCCGGACATCGGGGTGAATTTAGTGGGTTAAGGCCCCGCACTACATGTGTTTCTGACTGCCTACTCTCAAAATGAAACGCGTGTTCTAGAGTTTATTCATGTTTTATTGAGAGAAACGACTTCAAATAAACGTGAAGTCCCGAGAGGATAATCCGGCCGGACATAGGGGTGAATTTAGTGGGTTAAGGCCCCACACTACATGGGTTTCTGACTGCCTACTCTCAAAATGAAACGCGTGTTCTAGAGTTTATTCATGTTTTATTGAGAGAAACGACTTCGAATAAACGTGAAGTCCCGAGAGGATAATCCGGCCGGATATCGGGGTGAATTTAGTGGGTTAAGGCCCCACACTACATGGGTTTCTGCCTGCCTACTCTAAAAATGAAACGCGTGTTCTAGAGTTTATTCATGTTTTATTGAGAGAAACGACTTCGAATAAACGTGAAGTCCCAAGAGGATAATCCGGCCGGACATCGGGGTGAATTTAGTGGGTTAAGGCCCCACACTACATGTGTTTCTGACTGCCTACTCTCAAAATGAAACGCGTGTTCTAGAGTTTATTCATGTTTTATTGAGAGAAAGGACTTCAAATAAACGTGAAGTCACGAGAGGATAATCCGGCCGGACATCGGGGTGAATTTAGTGGGTGAAGGCCCCACACTACATGGGTTTCTGACTGCCTACTCTCAAAATGAAACGCGTGTTCTAGAGTTTATTCATGTTTTATTGAGAGAAACGACTTCGAATAAACGTGAAGTCCCGAGAGGATAATCCAGCCGGACATCGGGGTGAATTTAGTGGGTGAAGGCCCCACACTACATGGGTTTCTGACTGCCTACTCTCAAAATGAAACGCGTGTTCTAGAGTTTATTCATGTTTTATTGAGAGAAACGACTTCGAATAAACGTGAAGTCCCGAGAGGATAATCTGGCCGGACATCGGGGTGAATTTAGTGGGTTAAGGCCCCACACTACATGGGTTTCTGACTGCCTACTCTCAAAATGAAACGCGTGTTCTAGAGTTTATTCATGTTTTATTGAGAGAAACGACTTCGAATAAACGTGAAGTCCCGAGGGGATAATCCGGCCGGACATCGGGGTGCATTTAGTGGGTGAAGGCCCCACTCTACATGGGTTTCTGACTGCCTACTCTCAAAATGAAACACGTGTTCTAGAGTTTATTCATGTTTTATTGAGAGAAACGACTTCGAATAAACGTGAAGTCCCGAGAGGATAATCCAGCCGGACATCGGGGTGAATTTAGTGGGTTAAGGCCCCACACTACATGTGTTTCTGACTGCCTACTCTCAAAATGAAACGCGTGTTCTAGAGTTTATTCATGTTTTATTGAGAGAAAGGACTTCAAATAAACGTGAAGTCACGAGAGGATAATCCGGCCGGACATCGGGGTGAATTTAGTGGGTGAAGGCCCCACACTACATGGGTTTCTGACTGCCTACTCTCAAAATGAAACGCGTGTTCTAGAGTTTATTCATGTTTTATTGAGAGAAACGACTTCGAATAAACGTGAAGTCCCGAGAGGATAATCCAGCCGGACATCGGGGTGAATTTAGTGGGTGAAGGCCCCACACTACATGGGTTTCTGACTGCCTACTCTCAAAATGAAACGCGTGTTCTAGAGTTTATTCATGTTTTATTGAGAGAAACGACTTCGAATAAACGTGAAGTCCCGAGAGGATAATCTGGCCGGACATCGGGGTGAATTTAGTGGGTTAAGGCCCCACACTACATGGGTTTCTGACTGCCTACTCTCAAAATGAAACGCGTGTTCTAGAGTTTATTCATGTTTTATTGAGAGAAACGACTTCGAATAAACGTGAAGTCCCGAGGGGATAATCCGGCCGGACATCGGGGTGCATTTAGTGGGTGAAGGCCCCACTCTACATGGGTTTCTGACTGCCTACTCTCAAAATGAAACACGTGTTCTAGAGTTTATTCATGTTTTATTGAGAGAAACGACTTCGAATAAACGTGAAGTCCCGAGAGGATAATCCAGCCGGACATCGGGGTGAATTTAGTGGGTTAAGGCCCCGCACTACATGTGTTTCTGACTGCCTACTCTCAAAATGAAACGCGTGTTCTAGAGTTTATTCATGTTTTATTGAGAGAAACGACTTCAAATAAACGTGAAGTTCCGAGAGGATAATCCGGCCGGACATCGGGGTGAATTTAGTGGGTTAAGGCCCCACACTACATGGGTTTCTGACTGCCTACTCTCAAAATGAAACGCGTGTTCTAGAGTTTATTCATATTTTATTGTGAGAAACGACTTCGAATAAACGTGCAGTCCCGAGAGGATAATCCGGCCGGACATCGGGGTGAATTTAGTGGGTTAAGGCCCCACACTACTTGGGTTTCTGACTGCCTACTCTCAAAATGAAACGCTTGTTCTAGAGTTTATTCATGCTTTATTGAGAGAAACGACTTCGAATAAACGTGAAGTCCCGAGAGGATAATCCGGCCGGACATCGGGGTGAATTTAGTGGGTTAAGGCCCCACACTACATGGGTTTCTGACTGCCTACTCTAAAAATGAAACGCGTGTTCTAGAGTTTATTCATGTTTTATTGAGAGAAACGACTTCGAATAAACGTGAAGTCCCGAGAAGATAATCCGGCCGGACATCGGGGTGAATTTAGTGGGTGAAGGCCCCACACTACATGGGTTTCTGACTGCCTAGTCTCAAAATGAAACGCGTGTTCTAGAGTTTATTCATGTTTTATTGAGAGAAACGACTTCGAATAAACGTGAAGTCCCGAGAGGATAATCCGGCCGGACATCGGGGTGAATTTAGTGGGTTAAGGCCCCACATTACATGGGTTTCTGACTGCCTACTCTCAAAATGAAACGCATGTTCTAGAGTTTATTCATGTTTTATTGAGAGAAACGACTTCGAATAAACGTGAAGTCCCGAGAGGATAATCCGGCCGGACATCGGGGTGAATTTAGTGGGTGAAGGCCCCACACTACATGGGTTTCTGACTGCCTACTCTCAAAATGAAACGCTTGTTCTAGAGTTTATTCATGCTTTATTGAGAGAAACGACTTCGAATAAACGTGAAGTCCCGAGAGGATAATCCGGCCGGACATCGGGGTGAATTTAGTGGGTTAAGGCCCCACACTACATGGGTTTCTGACTGCCTACTCTAAAAATGAAACGCGTGTTCTAGAGTTTATTCATGTTTTATTGAGAGAAACGACTTCGAATAAACGTGAAGTCCCGAGAAGATAATCCGGCCGGACATCGGGGTGAATTTAGTGGGTTAAGGCCCCGCACTACATGTGTTTCTGACTGCCTACTCTCAAAATGAAACGCGTGTTCTAGAGTTTATTCATATTTTATTGTGAGAAACGACTTCGAATAAACGTGAAGTCCCGAGAGGATAATCCGGCCGGACATCGGGGTGAATTTAGTGGGTTAAGGCCCCACACTACATGGGTTTCTGACTGCCTACTCTCAAAATGAAACGCTTGTTCTAGAGTTTATTCATGCTTTATTGAGAGAAACGACTTCGAATAAACGTGAAGTCCCGAGAGGATAATCCGGCCGGACATCGGGGTGAATTTAGTGGGTTAAGGCCCCACACTACATGGGTTTCTGACTGCCTACTCTCAAAATGAAACGCGTGTTCTAGAGTTTATTCATATTTTATTGTGAGAAACGACTTCGAATAAACGTGAAGTCCCGAGAGGATAATCCGGCCGGACATCGGGGTGAATTTAGTGGGTTAAGGCCCCACACTACATGGGTTTCTGACTGCCTACTCTCAAAATGAAACGCTTGTTCTAGAGTTTATTCATGCTTTATTGAGAGAAACGACTTCGAATAAACGTGAAGTCCCGAGAGGATAATCCGGCCGGACATCGGGGTGAATTTAGTGGGTTAAGGCCCCACACTACATGGGTTTCTGACTGCCTACTCTAAAAATGAAACGCGTGTTCTAGAGTTTATTCATGTTTTATTGAGAGAAACGACTTCGAATAAACGTGAAGTCCCGAGAAGATAATCCGGCCGGACATCGGTTTGAATTTAGTGGGTGAAGGCCCCACACTACATGGGTTTCTGACTGCCTAGTCTCAAAATGAAACGCGTGTTCTAGAGTTTATTCATGTTTTATTGAGAGAAACGACTTCGAATAAACGTGAAGTCCCGAGAGGATAATCCTGCCGGACATCGGGGTGAATTTAGTGGGTTAAGGCCCCACATTACATGGGTTTCTGACTGCCTACTCTCAAAATGAAACGCATGTTCTAGAGTTTATTCATGTTTTATTGAGAGAAACGACTTCGAATAAACGTGAAGTCCCGAGAGGATAATCCGGCCGGACATCGGGGTGAATTTAGTGGGTTAAGGCCCCACACTACATGGGTTTCTGACTGCCTACTCTCAAAATGAAACGCTTGTTCTAGAGTTTATTCATGCTTTATTGAGAGAAACGACTTCGAATAAACGTGAAGTCCCGAGAGGATAATCCGGCCGGACATCGGGGTGAATTTAGTGGGTTAAGGCCCCACACTACATGGGTTTCTGACTGCCTACTCTAAAAATGAAACGCGTGTTCTAGAGTTTATTCATGTTTTATTGAGAGAAACGACTTCGAATAAACGTGAAGTCCCGAGAAGATAATCCGGCCGGACATCGGGGTGAATTTAGTGGGTTAAGGCCCCGCACTACATGTGTTTCTGACTGCCTACTCTCAAAATGAAACGCGTGTTCTAGAGTTTATTCATGCTTTATTGAGAGAAACGACTTCGAATAAACGTGAAGTCCCGAGAGGATAATCCGGCCGGACATCGGGGTGAATTTAGTGGGTTAAGGCCCCACACTACATGGGTTTCTGACTGCCTACTCTAAAAATGAAACGCGTGTTCTAGAGTTTATTCATGTTTTATTGAGAGAAACGACTTCGAATAAACGTGAAGTCCCGAGAGGATAATCCGGCCGGACATCGGGGTGAATTTAGTGGGTTAAGGCCCCACACTACATGGGTTTCTGACTGCCTACTCTAAAAATGAAACGCGTGTTCTAGAGTTTATTCATGTTTTATTGAGAGAAACGACTTCGAATAAACGTGAAGTCCCGAGAAGATAATCCGGCCGGACATCGGGGTGAATTTAGTGGGTTAAGGCCCCGCACTACATGTGTTTCTGACTGCCTACTCTCAAAATGAAACGCGTGTTCTAGAGTTTATTCATGTTTTATTGAGAGAAACGACTTCGAATAAACGTGAAGTCCCGAGAAGATAATCCGGCCGGACATCGGGGTGAATTTAGTGGGTGAAGGCCCCACACTACATGGGTTTCTGACTGCCTACTCTAAAAATGAAACGCGTGTTCTAGAGTTTATTCATGTTTTATTGAGAGAAACGACTTCGAATAAACGTGAAGTCCCGAGAAGATAATCCGGCCGGACATCGGGGTGAATTTAGTGGGTTAAGGCCCCGCACTACATGTGTTTCTGACTGCCTACTCTCAAAATGAAACGCGTGTTCTAGAGTTTATTCATGCTTTATTGAGAGAAACGACTTCGAATAAACGTGAAGTCCCGAGAGGATAATCCGGCCGGACATCGGGGTGAATTTAGTGGGTTAAGGCCCCACACTACATGGGTTTCTGACTGCCTACTCTCAAAATGAAACGCGTGTTCTAGAGTTTATTCATGTTTTATTGAGAGAAAAGACTTCGAATAAACGTGAAGTCCCGAGAGGATAATCCGGCCGGACATCGGGGTGAATTTAGTGGGTTAAGGCCCCACACTTCATGGGTTTCTGACTGCCTACTCTCAAAATGAAACGCGTGTTCTAGAGTTTATTCATGTTTTATTGAGAGAAACGACTTCGAATAAACGTGAAGTCCCGAGAGGATAATCCGGCCGGACATCGGGGTGAATTTACTGGGTGAAGGCCCCACACTACATGTGTTTCTGACTGCCTACTCTCAAAATGAAACGCGTGTTCTAGAGTTTATTCATGTTTTATTGAGAGAAACGACTTCGAATATAACAGTTAGTATATAGTTGCATTGCGCTATAATAATAATAATAAATTTCTTTTATAAATGTTTCTTAATTTTATTAAATAGTTTTAATATTTTTAAATTGTTTGTATATTTCCTATAAATGCTACACTTGTGTGCAAAAGTTGGAGACCCCCTTTCTTTGGCTTTGTTTAGTATGGCACATTTTTTCCGGCTCACAATTTCAATTCTTTTGTGAGAGAATTTTTCCAAAAAAATTTCGTGTGGAGAATAGTTGGTGAGAAAAGAACCAAGCAAGAGTTTGCCAGCCTGAAGGTCGGTTCAGACAGATGCTGGTGCAGCCTCGTGCTTGGCTCTATCGCTGTTAGTTTGCAGTAGGGCAGGTGTGCAAGGTGGCCTTCAGCTTTTGCGCACAACTGTACTCTGTCAGTATGAAACTTTTTAAATACGAGTACGAGTCTATTTACAATGTTTGTCGGCTTCGTGGGGTTTTCTTCGAAGCGGTTATTTGTTGCTTACTGCACGGTCTGTGTCGAAGAGTACTGAATATACTGGTATAAGAGCCGAAAACGCAGCTACTGTAGAATAGTATTGTATAATTTCGTGTTATAGTAGTATTATTAAATATTGTTAGATAAAGTTGTATTTTTTGAATTGTTCTTTTTTCTTTTAAGTTATTCTTCCACTACTATGCGTCAAAAGAGTGCAGTTTAAGATACGATAAGTAAGAAGTTGATATTTAGTTGTATATTCGCTCTAATTTTGGTTATGTCGTGTGTAAATACAAGCATTAGGAATAAATACGGAGCATTACAATTTGACCCACATGCGCGTAAGTGTTGCACAATAAGTGCTTCAAAATACAGTCAAATTGTTTGAGTAGAATAGTTTGGTGTGTGGACACTATGCACTCAGCTAATTTATGTCATAAGAAACTAAATAAATTGTTTTCTTTTATTGTTTTCAATAAACTATGTTCACTTTGATCCCATAAAACGTACAGTGTGACTTTGTTTTATCAGTACTAAATAAAGCTGTTGGTGGTCGGCTCTACTTCGATCTAGAGCTCAATACTTCCGCGTGTTGTAAGCAAGTTCTGGTCGAAGTTTAGAGAGAGGTTAAATATGTGAATGCAAACAACTGGCTGCAAATGTTGTTTGTGTGGCTGGGTGTGTGTCTGTGTGAGTGCCAGCAGAGTATTCGCAACAATTTGTGGTAAGACGCATTGCTTTCATGCACACTGTATTTGGAAAAAAGCTACCAAAATAAATTATAATAAGAATAGGAAGAATTTAATGGCAAACTGAAGATTCGATTTTACTGGAAGAAAATAAAATGTTTATTAGGAAAAAGCAAGTAAATAAACACATGTAAATATATAAGTATTAGGCACAAAGATCAAATAAGAGCAGCCTAAATAGGAATGCATACATTTGCGTATTTATATGTAAATGCAATTAAAATGTATTTTCATTCCATTTATTTTAATTCACTGAACTTTATATTCTGTACTCTACTCTGCCCTACACGCATGTTTGCCTCTATATATGGTTAGCAGCACGCATACTCGCGCTCCGGATTTCTTCACTTGAATTCTACGGCAACAACTTACTGGCAGTGCAATGTTCCCATTCTGTGAAAAGAAACGAATGATGAAGTGTCCGCCTCAGAGAAGAAAGCGTTGCACCCTAAAAGTAGGCAGCATTCCTTTACAAACGCTCTTCACCATTCATATGCTTACACAATTTCAATGTGAGCTCAATGTGGACATGGAAGAATGGGCATGGCTCGTGTAAAACTGTTTGTCAGATGTCCTGCCCTCATGACTACCTGACAACTTGTGTGCGGTTAACGTTTACGTGAGTATGCATGCGCAAGTGTGTGTGTTTAGAGTGCTCGAGTATGCCTGGGAGCTACAGCAATGACTCGCTTATAATCATTAATAATGTTGGTTTATTTGACACACTCATTTATTTTAGAATTTCTATTTTTGTTTTTCTTTTTTTAATAAAAATTTGTGCACCTCCATTACATATGCAAGCGTTTAAATTTTAATGTGTTAAACACTTAAAATAATTATTATTATAAATATTAAATGTAAAACGGCGAAAAACGGTCTGGAAATTTGTGTAAATTTTCGCATTTCTTTTGTTCTATTTTGGCAAGTTTTGGGTTGTTTTTAAATTTAAATTTTTTCATTTTACTATTTGAATAGTGCTTAAACAGTCTCTTTAAACGTTTGACGTATTTAAAACAAAATTTTGATTTGCAGTTATTTCTTCAATGAAGTTTTATTATGTGTTTCATATTGAATGCCATTTCGACGCTTGCAATTTAATGCATTTATGAGTATTTCGTGAGTAGTTTGTGAGGCACTCGCAAATGTCCTTGCAGCGCACTTCACATACAAAGTACATTTACATTCGGTAGTAATTGGCAGGTAGTGCGCAGCATATTTGCAGATGCTTTCAAAATACTCACAAATGTCCTCGCGGCATATTCTGGTTTATATTGTTTCATACGCTTTAATATGGCGCCCTAAGAGTGGACTTTGTCTGTGTGAAATGTTTTCTTCACAATAAAAATCCGTCTAAAATTGTGGCCCACTTTTAACGAGCCATAATCCTCTATTAATTCTTTGCTTTCAACTTTTTACTAGTCTGCACACACTATAAATGTGATGAGGCGTGTGCGAGTGTGTGGCGGGAGCTGCACAAACACAATTTGAAGTTATTACTTAAGTAATTGCATTTCATCATATTGAAGGACTGGTGAGGTGGTTCGGTGTTAGTATGTGTTTAACAGATATGAGTAGATTTAATATCACATATTACGAATGATGATCTGCAAATCTTAAAGTTAACTCTGCTCATGTAAGTGTACAGTCCATTTCAACCCACCTAAACTCAACCCACCGCACTTTGCTGCTTTAGTGTTACTGGGTAATTGCGTCTGCTTGTGTATATGAATGTATGCATGCCTGTGTGCTTGTGTGTGTATATGTGTGTCGGTTATTTGCAATTCAAACTCCATTATGGCCTACATTTTATTATCAATTAAACCGTTAACAATGTCGAAATAGCAAACGGGATCATGCGTAAACGCTTGCATACTTTTGGGCTGAGCGCTTTAACGTCGCGCGTATTGGCAGCACACCGAACTGCGCGGCACCCGCTGCGTCGGCAGACCGGAAATGCCCTTCAGATATGTGTACGAGACGGGCTGGCGTAGGATGCGCTGCGGCTGCGGCTTCGCCTTGGCTTTAGCGGCCTTTGCTGACGTAGCGCTGTTGCACTTTTTATGCAGCTCCATGTTGGAGGCGGCCTTCAATGCCGATTTGATGGGTGCCCCGCCGGCAGCGCCATCTCGTTGTGGCGGTGACGTCGGGCCGCCACACGAGAGCGAACGCGAGGACGACAGCGAGAAGCTCTCGAATGCACGTCGCAGTGAGGAGGTCGAACGGCGTTGCAGCCGCGAAAAACTGGAGCGAGAGACGGTTTTGCGTTCCTTGGTGGCGGCGTTGATGGGTTGCTGCTGCTGCTGCTGTTGCTGTTGCTGTTGCTGTTGCTGTTGCTGTTGCTGTTGCTGTTGCTGTTCCTCAATGTCGATGGTGCTGCTGGTTTCGCTGGAGGCGCACGACATGTGCTCCATGCTGGGAGTCGTCTGTGAATTCGCATTCGAGCTGGAGCGCGAAGTGGACGCCGATGACGTCGAGCACTGGAGTGGTGGCAGTGTGCCAGTCGCAGATGAGCACGAATCGGTCGATGAACTATGCACGTCATCTTCGGCTGTGTTAACTAGGTCATCGCTGGTCTTCAAGCCGAAGCGGCGACTGAGCTGCTGAAAGAAACCCATATTACGTTCGTACCGGGGTGTGGGCGAGCGGCTGCTCGGCGAGATGCTATTGCTGTGGAGCTCTTTGCAGTGGCGGCGTGCCACTGCAGCAGTGCTATCTTTTTCCGCTGCATTGGGGTCGTTTCTTTTGGCCCTGTCCCTGCCATCGTCCTCATATTGTGGTAGGTCGGCGAAGCAGACGTGTGGAGTGCTCATATTGGCAGTGTTGCTGTTGTTCGGAGTATTTCTGACAGTTACACAAAATGCAGAACTGGTGCAAACTCTGGCGTATGTGGGTCACTTGCGTACCACGTTCGGTTGAGATGCAACTTTGTTCCGATTAGTAAAAACTTTTTCTTATTTTTTATAATTTCTGCTCACCGCACAAATATTTTTAAAAATACATGAAGCAAGTAAACGAAGTAACTTTCTTGAACTACCTGCAAGTAATTTCACACTTACTGCACAATGCACTGTTGGTAGCTTTATTGTTGCCGGTTTCGTTTTATTTACACCTCAGAGACTCTGATGTCCTTACACTTGGTATACTTTCTTACAACCACACACCTACGCTATACTACAGCGAATGAAATACTTTGCGAGCTGCTGCTTCCATTTATAGTCTTCTCGCTCGCTGCACACTCTGCGCATCTGCACAATGTGACGGTGCTCTCACTGGCGGTGACTCTTACGGTGCCAGTTGCTGTCTATGGGTGTACATTTTACTTTGTCCTTTTGTCTGTGCTGTGTCGCAATACCCGAAAATTACGCCAGCGCTTCTATGAGAGCGGCTCTCTAGCGCTGGCTTCCTTAGTTAGCTGTGCTCTGTGCAGGTGTCAATGCCCTTTCGACAACGGCTGGCTGCATTCCTGCAAACTGCATCTTGTAAACTGCACATCTTGGTCAGATTGGGAGCAACCGCCATGGATTTGCATATATGCGTATTCGAATATTGTTCCCTTCCCAGATATTGATTTCGTTTGAGCGCTAACTTGCTATCCCGCATAGCATAATAGCCGCATCCACATTGTGAATGGCTTTTCCTTTGCTCTGTTAAGCATCGCATTGACTTCTATAAATAATAAATCAATTTATTCTGCCAAACCGTTAATGTCCGCTGATGAGAGTCCATTGAAATCCACAGAGAAGGGCGGCATTGCTGGAGACAACGCATACGGCTATTCTCATACGTGTCAGAGGAAAGCACGGAAACAAAGACGGACAAAAAGAGCGCTCACAACTTGCGACTGGAACGACAGTTTGATGCCGCTGCTCCTGTCGACAGGCAAGTTGACAAATCCAATTAAGTGTTTGGCTGCTTCGATGCGCAGCCTAGGAATGAACTCCGTCTGTGTGCTAACAAGTACAATTATTTACATTTAATCTAACGAAATTAATTTAATTCCAATTTGATACTCTGAATGCAGTATGCAGGTTATTTGTATACTGTTGGACAAGTTGCAACAGAGGCCTCAAAAATCATAGTATAGTTTATCAAACGCCTGGTAGAAATTGCACTCGCATCAGTTAAGACTGGAACAAACACCACCACAACCACGGCCAGCAGTGATGCAGCGTACGATCAGACACTACTCGGCAGAGAACACAGAGAAAAGAAACTCTTTTTCGCTGCCAGCGTCCGTAATGGACACACCACGATTTTGAGTGGATTCACCACGATTTTGAGTGGATTCACCACGATTTTCAGTGGATTCATGGAGAACGTCCGTCTGCTTTATATTCTTTACTCTGTATACTCTGCTACTCGGTATCTATACTACGAGTATTCCAAACACCTCTCCTGTCGATACCTGGACAGCTTCATTACGAATCGAGGAAGAGCTAGTATAGTAGACTGCAAGCTGATTTGTGGAATTCTGTGGACTACTCGGTGTATTCATATAATATTCACCACAGAAGAGTGGCGTCCACCGAAGATATACCTCAGCATTCATGAATTTCTTCCACTCCCCTATACTCGTACGGCTGAGTACGAATCTAGTTGAATCCTGTTCTGAGGACACTCATACAATTTCCTGTACTCGACATCTTTGTGCTGTTTGGATTGTGTTAGAATGCACCATGGTAAAATTTGGCTATTGGGTGTGTGAAGCCATCAAATAAAATCTTTTAGCTGTGTATGCATAGTCGTCTGGAAATTGTTGTGCGATGGACAGAGACACAGGAAAGCGGATGTTGTGAGAGGGTGGAGAGTATAAAACACATATCAAAATATAACTAGAAAGAGTATGACATGAGCAGCATCGGCGCTACCTGTTGACGCCGGCCCCATTTACCAGTCAGGATAGCAGTTGGCATGATGCTTTTACCTGGGATGCTTCCACCAAACCATCTTGTGTCACCTGCAAAGGATAGGTATGATTAAACACGGGTAAACTAACTTATATGTAGCTCTTTTCTATACTCACTTTGTGTCCTGTAGGAATGCTGGTGGACAATAGGAAAGATAAGTTGCAGTCGCGAATACCCTTTGCATTAATAATATCTTTCAAAATAGTTTTCTATTGTTTTCTGTACACATGTAGAGAAGTTTGGTTTAGACCTTGGCAATTAGTTAGTAACTCATACTGTACTTTTGCTAAATAAGTTGATGCTAAATCAGTGAAGAGCATTAATTGAGCCGCTGGTCAAGTTACTTGGGTGCTGTACTAAGGATCCTTCACGGAAACAAACACAAGTCTCGTAATAGTTTGTAAGAATTTTCTCACCCCACATGTGAGTGTCATCATCAGTGTTATTTCTCTTACAAGAATTTGGACTACAACGAAGTGCAAATGCAGCACACGACTATGTCGCTTGAGTACTGTTTTACCATATAAATAGAGCCTCCCCCTTGCACATACATCAAAACAATTCTCAAGTGACGAGATCTTCAATAAATGTGTACAAGAAACTCCCAGGGAATTGCATTTTATTGTTCACATAAATTTACTGCTGCCATTTTGAGTGCACTTACTGTATCGCAAGTTAGCACGATAACATAACGCCCTAAAGTAGGTTCATTTCCTGGGATATGGTGCTCGTATACTGTGGTTTTGATTTTATAACCAGAGCCTACTTGTGGGTTCAAGTTACGATTTCGTTTATATCATGAACAATTTGCGAGCCCTCACCCCAGACTGGGTCTAGTTAGTTATAACATCGTACTTATACCGAAGTAGCAAGTATTAATGAACTTTCTCTCTTAGATTTTTAGGATGCAGTTTATATTTAGTGTGTTAAAAGATGTATAGATAGTGTGTTAAAAGGAACCAATCTTTCCACAAATAAAACTACTGCCAAGCGGCGAATGACCGTGTTTTTTAGATTTTAATTCAGTGTTCTAATCAAAATTATACACTTCCGCTCATTATTCAGCTAAACGTGGCTTCTTATCAAGTGTAGATGGACACGGTCCCCATGGCCATGCCAACATTAACACCGACCCCAACTTCATCGGCAGCAACAGCTCCGTAGAGCAGCTGCTGCCGCCACCGATAGCTGGCTGGCTGGCTGTCTGGCTGACGGAAGCACCCTTCAAATTGTGTTATTTTTGAACGAGTCGCATAAATTTGTGTCTCGCAAATGTTGTTTTTAACTGATTTTGTTTATCATTTTTCGCATCGCAGGACATTTCAGCAAGGATATTTATAGTGTTGAATTGAAATAGCTGCTGCCATTGCTCTATTGCTGATATTTCTCAACAGCATGGGCGACTGGCAGCAAGCGGCGTATTTTTTCGTTTTATTGCTGCTGCTTTTTTATCCTTATAGGAATCATTGAACTTTTGGCAAATACGTTGCTTGCGCAACAGTTTAAAAGTGTGCACATTGCGCTGTGTGTGTGTGCAGCTGGGGCTATGTGTGCGTTTGTGTGTGCTGGCGTACTTAGTGGTCCTGATGACGGCTCCATTTAGTGTCATATTGTTCAATCTGTTTACGTTGAGGGTATTTTACTGTTTTTCAATTATGCACCATACTTGAGTCTAAAGCGCTTCCTATACGAACATTGTGAGGATAGGTTTTATTGGGGATGCAAGCATCCGTGTGGGGAAAGCAACTGTGTGGAGGCCATTGCACTGTCTATCTCCTTATTTGTACCACGTACAGAATACGCTAAACGAATTAAATGAAGCCTACGAGTATGTTCCCCAACACGCGATATGCCAGATATTAGAACCCCACTTTATGTTTGAAGTACTTTTCTATATCCTGTAAAAATACACACAAATTTAAAACATATGCAAGTGTCACAAATGTTCTCCTATAATAAATTTACCTTAGGCCTTTGCAAATCTCCACCTACTTTTATCCTGTTTCTTTTACTTATTTTACCCTTCCAAAAATATATTCAAAGCAATTCTAGTTCTAGGAAAGTGTTCCTTGGTTAACCTTAACATGTTTTACCCGTTTATCACTCAATTCTTATGAAATTGTCGGAGAAAAGGAATTTAAAGGAACTTATGTTGTGGCAAGGAGTGAAGCATTTTACATCACTCCTTACAGCACCAGTCGAATCGTTTTGAAAAACTTCCAGAATACCCATATCCAAAAAAGTGTTCCTCATATAAGGATAGTCAAGATATAACACCAATCGGATCCTTTTGAAAAAGTTCCAGGAAACGGATGTTGCCAGAGAGTTTTCCCCATATAAAGATACTCTAGATGTAAACCCGTTTATACTCCTTTCATTAACCATAATCTGATCCTTTTGAAAAACTACCGAAGTCTGGACATAGCAAGGACAGCAGAGGACTAGAAGATTTACTTTATATATTAATTGACAGAAGCCAGCAGATTGCGGATTGTGAGTACCAGGAGGCAGTTTGGCTTCCTAAAATATAACACCAATCGGATCCTTTTGAAAAAGTTCCAGGAAACCGATGTTGCCAGAGAGTTTTCCCCATATAAAGATATTCTAGACGTAAACCCGTTTATACTCCTTTCATTAACCATAATCTGATCCTTCTGAAAAACTACCGAAGTCTGGACATAGCAAGAACTGCAGAGGACTAGAAGACTTACTTTATATATTAATTGACAGAAGCCAGCAGATTGCGGATTGTGAGTACCAGGAGGCAGTTTGGCTTCCTAAAATATAACACCAATCGGATCCTTTTGAAAAAGTTCCAGGAAACGGATGTTGCCAGAGAGTTTTCCCCATATAAAGATATTCTAGACGTAAACCCGTTTATACTCCTTTCATTAACCATAATCTGATCCTTCTGAAAAACTACCGAAGTCTGGACATAGCAAGGACTGCAGAGGACTAGAAGACTTACTTTATATATTAATTGACAGAAGCCAGCAGATTGCGGATTGTGAGTACCAGGAGGCAGTTTGGCTTCCTAAAATATAACACCAATCGGATCCTTTTGAAAAAGTTCCAGGAAACGGATGTTGCCAGAGATTTTTCCCCGTATAAAGATACTCTAGATGTAAACCCGTTTATACTCCTTTCATTAACCATAATCTGATCCTTTTGAAAAACTACCGAAGTCTGGACATAGCAAGGACTGCAGAGGACTAGAAGACTTACTTTATATATTAATTGACAGAAGCCAGCAAATTGCGGATTGTGAGTACCAGGAGGCAGTTTGGCTTCCAAAAATATAACACCAATCGGATCCTTTTGAAAAAGTTCCAGGAAACGGATGTTGCCAGAGAGTTTTCCCCATATAAAGATATTCTAGACGTAAACCCGTTTATACTCCTTTCATTAACCATAATCTGATCCTTCTGAAAAACTACCGAAATCTGGACATAGCAAGGACTGCAGAGGACTAGAAGACTTACTTTATATATTAATTGACAGAAGCCAGCAGATTGCGGATTGTGAGTACCAGGAGGCAGTTTGGCTTCCTAAAATATAACACCAATCGGATCCTTTTGAAAAAGTTCCAGGAAACGGATGTTGCCAGAGATTTTTCCCCGTATAAAGATACTCTAGATGTAAACCCGTTTATACTCCTTTCATTAACCATAATCTGATCCTTCTGAAAAACTACCGAAGTCTGGACATAGCAAGGACTGCAAAGGACTAGAAGACTTACTTTATATATTAATTGACAGAAGCCAGCAGATTGCGGATTGTGAGTACCAGGAGGCAGTTTGGCTTCCTAAAATATAACACCAATCGGATCCTTTTGAAAAAGTTCCAGGAAACGGATGTTGCCAGAGAGTTTTCCCCATATAAAGATATTCTAGACGTAAACCCGTTTATACTCCTTTCATTAACCATAATCTGATCCTTCTGAAAAACTACCGAAGTCTGGACATAGCAAGGACTGGATTGACGGAAGCCAGCACATTGCGGATTGTGAGCACCTGGAAGGAGTTTGGCTTCCTAAGCTATACTGCTGTCGATTTCTATGTCCTGTGGCCCCCACAGTTCAATTTTCCCCACTTTATACTGATAAAAGGATATCTTTTAGGTGTTCATATTTGAAATTCTAAATACTCATAGCTTAAGTACTTAGCCAGCTTTTAGAGTGTGATGGGAACACCACTTTCCACCATGAAAAATAAAGATGATACATTTGCAGACATTTGGATAATGTACACAAAACCAACGGAACAAGAGGCTGCCTCTTCGTATACGTAAAACGAAATACACACACACACACACACACATGCAAAAGAAAAACAGGCGCAAGCAGAGCCACAACCAATCGCCACAAAAATACGTGGCAAACTGAAGACAACCGCTGCCGAGCAGCGAGGTGGATGGATTGGTTAAGGGTGGATGGCTGCCATAGGGGTGCCTACAACGCTGGCGGACTGAGAGCGAACGAGAGCGTGTTCTCAACAACAACGGGGGGCCGGCCTTAGCGTGGTGCAGCGCAGAGCTCTGAGCTAAGCAGTGCAGCGGTGTCAGAACTGTTGGGGGATGCAGCAAGAGGCTTGCCGGCATTTGCAGGCCGATAGGAAAGGAAAGTAGGCGATTAATTAACTCTTGATTTATTTGTTGCTTTAGACACAAAGAATGACATAAAGTGGACATAAAGATTAGCATGGCTAATTAATAACATTAAATATAATTATAATTTTTTTGTGCTTAGCAGCATTTTTGGATTATTTTCTTTTGTTTTTTTTTAAACATTTTTGGTTTTGTTTCAAATTTTTTTTTGGCATTTTCAAATGTTTGCACTTTCTGTGCGGTTGCAATTCTTTGTATTTCTTTGGATAATTATTAATAGTTAAATATTGAATATTATTGAATTTAGTTTTTCTCTGATGTTTTTGCATTTCTGTTGAAATATTCTTTCATTAATTGTGCATTTGTTGGACAAATTTAACATTTTTGTTTGCTTAATTGCAGTTTTTCATGTTGTATGTACCGGAAATTGTTGACATTGAATTGAATATTTATGTTTCTTATTTGAGGTTGAACAGTTTATATTTAAAATTGATTATTGATATATTTGAGATGTTTTAATACTTTACGTTTGTAATTGTAATTGAATAATTGCATTGAAGATTTTCAAAATTTAACTTTTATAATATAGTAACGCTTTTTATGGAACTGTTTTCAATCTTGTCTTTAATTATTTTGATAGATCGATTAAATATGCAAAATTTATTAGTATCTGATAAATTGATTAATATTTGAATAATTGTATTAATATATTGTAATATATTGAGCATAACTTCCTTCGAATTTTTCCAATAATATCCTACGAATTTTTTTTGTGTACTCACAATTTTCCTTTTTTGACATATTTTAATTTCTTTTTATTTGCATTTTTTTACAAATTTTTTCATATTTGCATTTTTTACTCAAACGCATTTTTTGTCTCTCCTTTTTTCTATTCTACTTTTTAAAATCTTGAGATATACGAGATGCAATTTTTTGCTGCATTTGTGCATATTCACGTAAAGTATCTTCTGGATCATTTGAATTTATGTATATTTGTTTACTATTAAATTGTTTAGTAAATATTTTCTTACTTGCACTAAAATAATTTCTTAACTTTAACGTACCTGCAAATTTTCCACATTGCCATGTGCATTTGCCATGCCCTTGGATATAGTGCTGTCCTTACCTACTCTTTACCTACCCTCCCATACATAATGGTAAGTGAATTTCGTTTGGCGGTCGCGTCGGTGCGCTCCCGGATCGAAATCCATTTAATATTATGTATGTGGGGGAGTTGACGACTTAGACTCGAATTTCGTGTAAGTGCATTTCAAAAATGTTCTTAGTCTCTTTTCGATATATTGTAACTTTTTTAAATCATTTTTTAAACTTTTCTTGTTTTTGGCTTTTATCCAATAATTTTAAAAATTCCGTTTTTTAATTTTAAATACTGAGTACTTGATTACATATTTGCAGTAGTTGCACATTGAAGTAGTACGTGAGCGTAAATAATTGATAAAATTTCACAAAATATATTTCGAAAATATGATTTCGCGTAGATCGATCGTTGGGTGTGGAAAATTCAGAATTTTCACTTAAATCATGAATAGATTTCCAACAGCTTTTCAATTACGCTTGATTTTATAACAACTTTTCTAAGAGATGATTTGTTCAAGCCTCAAATTTTTGGAGAATGTTTCGGGAAATAAGTTTTTTTCCAAATGGAACTTCTTTATAGATACTTTTTTTTATACATAGTTCTCCTGTGGACATCTACGTTACTAGCACTCGAGTGCGGATTAGCTGCGCTTACAAATTACAACTGAAAACATTCGGAAACAATGGACAGAAACTGAACGGCTCATAAATTCGTTTCGAGTTCTTTGTAAAATTCAGTTGACTTACTACCTGCTCAGCTGCAAATGTGCTGCTGCTCGCCTCACTCACACTTCTTCCATTGATTATTAATAAATATTAAATATATATTAAATTTAATACATTTGACAGTTTAGCATAGATTTCTAATTGTGGAATTGCAGAACATGCACGACATTTACAAATTCAAATTGTTTTCATAACTTCAAATTGATTATTATTAATACATATATTTTTAAATTATATTTCTTCCAAAGGTTCTGTAAACATTTATTATCAATTCTCAAGATTCACATATTTTAAAAGTGTATATTGTTTAGTTTCAAGGTTATGCTACAAATATAATATTTAATGATGTGTTTTGCATTGTTCTTTGTTTTTGTTTTTGTTTTTGTTTTCGTTTTGGAATATAATACTTGAAATGTGGATATATAAGCGACCGATGCGTTTACATCAATTTAAATATTAAGTTAGTAGAAACAATCAATCTTTGGCTTCCTGATTTCGGTAGACGTGTATATCGTTGAAAATGCTGTTCCTTTCATTTCAATCTAGTTCGGTATTGGATGGTTCGGTACAGGGTGAGTTCGTGCCGTTCTATGGTCCGGTCTAACTACTCCGGTTGTAAAATGCATACAAATATTGCAGCTGCCGCGTTACCGTTGGACTGAGTTACCAAAATTGTCAGTTTCAAATATTTTTGTTCGTGTGCTTGTTGCCTTGTTCATGTTTAAGTCTCAATGTGTTTATATAAGTTGTCAAAAAACGTCTTAAAATTAAAGCCTTCTAATTCCTAAAGTCAGTTAAATAAAACGTGGGGAAAAAGCAGGACCTGCCTCTAACAAACACCGCCTTCACACCCAGTTGTTCTCACTCATTGGTCTACTTACCACTTCTGGCACTAGGCGACGTTCATACGGTAGCTGCAGCTAAGCTGGTAGCGTGGCACCCGCAAGTGCAGCCCGGATATCCCCTTAATGTATACAAACTCTGTGGGAGGGCGCAGGATGCTCTGCTGCTTCTTTGGCTCCGGCTTGGTTGTGGTGGGCTTGGAGTTGCCTTTTGCTGCAGAACTGCTTTTGGATCGTTCGTTTCGCATGCAGCGCAGCGGAGTGCTGCTGCAGGACAACGAGCGCACGGATAACGCCGAGCTGGAGAAGTGGTGCATCATCCGCTGCATCGATGAACTAATTGACAAACGACTACGCGAGCTGGTTGGTGTTGACCGCGGTGTAGTCTCAGCGGTGCCGGACGACTCACTGGTTTCAGCATTCTCTCCTGCGTGCTGTGGAGTTTTGCCGCTCTGTTTTTCAAACTTGCGCCGCTGTTTGTAATTGCCAGCACTGCGTTGTTGGCCATGCTTACCATCACTTGACCGCTGGCGACGATTGTCACTATCTGAGCCCTCGTCCTGTTTTCCTTCATCTGTGCTCAGGCCAACACTTAGACCGTTACCACCATTGCTGCCGTTGCCGTCATCTGGTTCCTGGTCACGATTCCCACCTTTTGGTGGCTGCTCACCTTTACAGTCACCTCCACGCTCGCTGTTTACTTCATCGGTCGGAGTTTCACTCTGAGTGTTTTCATCGCTGCTCTTCTCACTATTATTTTCCTTGTTGCTGGCGCCGGTATTGGGAGCCATTCCATCTGTACCCTCAGGATACGTTGCTGGCGAGAACATCAGCTCATTCAAAGTTGACTCGATCCGTTGGTCACGGGACAAATCGACGCTAGACACACTCACATCAATCTGCATCGGCATGGGCCGTGCACAGGCCAGCGCTATGGACTCTGTGACGTTCTGCAAGTTATGGTTTCTATGGTACACCTCATTTGGCTGCTGAGCGTTATTTCCGTTATGGAAGGTGCGACCCCAACGTCTGCTGATAGCATGGATAAATCCGCTGGAGCACGACGTGGTCGGCTCCTCCTCCTGCAACTCGACTTCTTGATTGTTGCGTTCATTTGGAGTTCCCATTTCAGATCTGGATGACTTCTCTATTATTCTCTGGATAAAGTTTTCGAATAAATTTTATTGTTTTCCAACTGAAGATTGGCTTTTGATTTATTTATTAATTCACACTTAATTTTTTAGAGTTCTCGAACAAATTTGATTGTGTTCCAATTGAAAATTGGCTTTAATTCTCACTTTATTTTTTAGAGAATTTTCGAAAGTTTAGTTTAGATTTAATTAGTTTATAACTTGAGTATTTTCACATTAATTAACACTAAAAATTCTACTTTAAAAGCACTTTTGTTTTCCCCTCAAACTTGCACAGAAATTCCAAAGTTAAAAATTGAACAATTTCAAATTCAAATTTGAATGTTGAGCTGCGTGGCTGCTTCAGTTCGCTGCCGTGGTGTGCTTGTCGAAGGACCCCGAAAGTCTGTGCCAATATTAGTAGTTGCAGTTCCTTTTATACTTATGCTGAATTCCGATTTCTATTCGACAGCTTGACAATAAATGCCGCGGCGCCTCATCCACAGTCCCACCGGACTCTCTGCCGTATCCTCCAGACGCTGCCTCCTATTGCGCTGACTCGCTATTTGTCGTTTGTTCTTCGCCGTTGATTCGTTCGTCAGTGGAAGCTTTCGAATGCGCTGCCGTTCGACGGTCAATGCATGTGTTGTGTCCTTAGCTTACTGCTCCTGCTTCTTCCTGCTCCTGCATCTGTTTCAGCTGTTGCTTTGTTTTTGACATGCGCTCTTTACTGCATCTCTATTTTTGTACGCGCGCGCGTGTGTGTGTGTGTGTGTGTGTAAGTATATGTGTGTGAGTGTGGTTCTCGTGTTGTTGAAGCGCTGCCGAAGGTGTTGCTGTTGGGAGCTGGTGTGCTCTGTTGCAAATTAACGCCCCCTTCTCACCAGCGCTGGTATTTGTGCAATCGAATGAAGGCGATTTGGGCAGGAGGTGGTGTTGAGTTGTTTGTATTTGCATTTGTATGCCAGCAAGCCATGGCATACTCCCTTGTTGTGGGGTACAACATTAAATCTGCAAAATGATTTTACGTTTAAATTTTAAACTAACGTTCTTAAATTTTAAACTAACGTTTTAAGTTTAAATTTTAAACTAACGTTCTTTAAACTGATTTGAATCGTTTGTGAATGGAATTCTGAACGAGCACTAAAGAAATATTATGAATATTGGGATAAACATAATGATTTTTATGCTGCTTATGATATGGAATTCTACCTTAGCTTCCTCGTCCCTACAGAAAGTGTCCAAATAAGGCTTCACAGAGGGCTCTCTTGTGTAATTTTAGCGTAATTGAAATGTGTTTTGTTATCCATGAGGGCGATAAAGGGCGGTGTCAGTACAGTCGTTTCGTGTTGTACTTGTGTTCCCTATACTGAATCTGTCGAGTGTTGTTGTTGCTACAAATGTGATTGTCGATCACATGTAGGTGGGGCCACTAATCAAAAAAGTTTAATTTTTAACCGGAAATAACGATTTTGTACATGACAATTTCCCGTTAATGTTGTGTCAGCCGTCAATGAGAGAAGAGAAATATATTCAACCCACACAAGAGCGAATTCACTTATTTTCACAGCTTTTATGGTTGATGGGGTGGACTTCCTATGTAGAATGGCATTATGACAGGAGTATTCCGCAGAACTGGTAGATAGATATTTGTGTGAAACCAGTTCAATTTTGAGCGCAATTGTTCTGGCAATATGATGAGCTTCAGATTTGTTACCGAAAAGTGTTTTATTTCGACCAATTTAGGAATAAATCAACGGCAATGTGTGGAGCTGTGATTTGGTGCCATCGATTGTAATTATGAGAACGAAAAGAGGACTTCCCCGTAATCCAGGAAACAAAATGTGTTTGCAGTGTGTGGGCATCATTCTCATTAACAGTGCTGAAGATTGATTGTATAGCAGACTACTTGCACCCCATAGTTTAACTGGGATGCTGGGCCATTGTTTAAACCCTAGGTAGGTAGGGCCGCATCACCAATAACCAGTGATGCTACTTAGACCACCAGTTGGGTCCGTTGTGAGCCGCGGATGCGAGGCATGTCTACGCTTCCCCCCTCCAGATTGAACCACCCTGAGCCTTTTACAAAGCGAAGAAGGTTGTTAACACCTGACTGACATAGACCATCTATGCTTGTTAAGAAGTTTAAACCCTAAGCTATATAGGCAGTTCATATAAGCATGTCAGCATCATTACATTAATCGTCACCAGCAACACATCAGCATCAGCACAACCATAACCATCACCATCATCACTACCTTCACCTTCATTCTCAGTTCAGGAAGCTTGATATTTCACGTTTTCCTTACCGTTTATATTTACATCTCGCTTGTTGTTGTTGTTGTTGTTGTTGTTGTTTCCATTAACAAGAAGTAAAACGTTTCTCGCTAGGTGTTAAAATTGCAGCACCTTTGAGCGCATGCATTCAACGTGACTTTTGTGCTGCTTGCTGCTGTTTCAATGTGTGCTGCCTCCGTGCTTCTTTGGAGGCGTCCGATTTCATCGCAACACTTGTGAGTTTTGTCGCCTCTTGTGTTCTTTATTTAACAGAGAACGTGAGTTCCATGCGTCAGTAAGTTGCCATCGCAATTAAGCAATTTCTTGAGCCACTCCGAGCCAGTGGCCGTTTGGATGTGTGCACATGACCTGACATAATAGTCGAGGTAGCATTGCGGCGTTTGTTTCCGCACACATACCGTAGCACCGTGACGTATGGCTTGAGTTTCACGTGATTGCATGCGGATTGCACGCCCACCGCACAGGACGAGGCGACCGGGACCGTGCGGGGTATGACGATAATTGGAATATCCATTCCCTTCTACTTGTAATTTGCTCATATTAAATTTCTTCGATTTGTGGATTACCGTACATATTATTGTGCAAGTAGGACACACTTTAATGGGTTGTCATAGCGGCGAGCGAAGCACCGCATTCTTGTAAGGTCCCAAATGCTTGTGACTTTTGAAACTTTGACTTAATTTAAACTTTTGTTGGGAATTAATAACTATTTGGTTAGTTAGTTCAATCTTCCTCTTAAATGATAACAATAACTATTATAATTAAGAAAGTGTTGTTTATCATAACCAAGGACACTAGAATATATAAAGCTTAGAGAAATAAAGGGTAGAGATGAAATCTAAAAACTCTTGTTTCATATTTCAAGTTACTCAATCGAATAAGTTGCTATTCCGAATACGGTATTGCTTAAATTTGTTCTTATTTATGTTCCCATAAAACGTTCGAATCGGCTGATTTTAAAGACTGGCAAATCAAACGCATCTGTTGTTCGAAGTGCTCACTTCTAAGAGTAATGGGGGGGATATTTATAACCCAATCCCCAATCACAAACTTTTTGATTGATTCATTTCAGCCGCTTTATTTACCAGTACTTCATGCATAATGAGAATTGTACCGCTCCAACAAACTCAGCATCGTACTGGCTAATGCTGGTCAGTTATAGAGGAGGTACTCCAAGGTGTTCCCTTCATCGCATGCAACATGTTGGCCAGAATATTTGGGACCGCCTTCCTCTCAATACCAAATTAGACCGTACCCAGTCGCCAACATCCGAAGTTAATTAATTATGAATGCCATATCAGTGGAGCAATCACCACCCTCGAACACTGAAATCAGTTAACATTTTATCTGCACTTAAAGAGTCGCTGCAGCAATTTACAAGGCATTTAAGGCATTAATCCTGTCTCACTTACTTAATAAGGAAATTCAATGCTAAAAATAGTTGCAGGAATTGTAAACGGAACCAGGCCAGGAGCACTGCAAAGCAATTCGTAAGCGATAACGAAGCAGCCCACAACACACTGACCTAATCTACTGTGCGAACATATTTTTTCCAAGGCAATTGGTAGGTAGCATCATGGATTAATTACTGAAATTGTCTAAATGTATCCTTGTGAAGCGATTTGTCTATTTTGAGAAAAATTATGAGACAACTTAAATAGAAATGGGAAACGTGAGGAGCCTTCTTAGCATATTAATGAGAAAATAGGTGGTTATATTTAACACACTATTATGCAATGTGCCCAGGAGTGAATGTAATATGTAGAAGGCAGCTCTGGTGGTGGAGAAAATGCATGTTGGAGATGTAACTAGAAATACAGATCAGTTTTGGATATGGCTACCTCTGCATGTTGGAGATGTAAATAGAAATACAGATCAGTTGGGGATATGGCTACCTCTGCATCTAACCACTGCTCTCTGTAAGCCATGGTGGAATTATAGAGAGAACGAGGGGCAGGTGACCACTGGATATTCTGGATATTTGTTTGGTTTGTGTATAACGAAAGTTTTTTTTTTTTTTTAATATTTCATCTATTTATTTATTGTATCTTCTAAGCTTAGACTAACAATAAGTAAGCATATCTTACAAACTAAATAAATAATATTAATACACCTTGCCAATGCTTAGTGCTTTTTAGTAATCACAATGTTATATGTTAGTTACTGTAATAAATGTTATATTAGTGTTTGTACATGATTAAGGTGTCGATGTTAGTTGTGCTGGTGATTTCGTACATTTTAGGCGACTTGGAACCCTATTACATGCTAGTATCCTAGCTAGATGATTTGGGTGCTCTTTGATTTTTTGCGCATATTTTAAGCTGGCGTCAAAGATTTCCTATTTTACGAGCGGAATGTTCAGATCTTTGTGAATGTTTGTATTCTTTAGAAACCAAGGAGCCCCAGTAATGGTTCTTAGAATTTTGGACTGCGCTCTTTGAATCAGTTCTATGTTAGAGTTGCTTGCGCCGTCCTACAACTGGCTACCGTAAGTCCAAATTGGTTTTATGATGGCTTTGTACAGCAGTGTTTTATATTCTAGGCTCAACCTGGAATTTTTGTGCATGAGCCAGTGTAGGCTATTTGCTTTCAAAGTCATTTGTTTTTTTTTGGCTTCGATGTGGCGCTTCCATGTCAAACGTGAGTTGAGATGAATTCCTAGGTACTTCACCTCCTTTGCTTGAGGAATAGGAACATTGTTGAGTTTTATCGCTGGACATGTACCTTTTTTTATAGTAAAGGTAATATGCATACTTTTCGATTCATTAACGTTTATTTGCCAGTCAGCCAACCAATTTGTTACTAGGACCAGATGATCTTCTAAGTCACGGGATGCGGTTTTGGAGTTCGGATGAATGCTAAGGATAGCTGCATCGTCTGCGAAAGTTGCTGTTGTTAAGTATTTATTGGTAGGCAGATCTGAGGTAAATAGTAGATACAAAGCCGGACCTAGCACGCTTCCTTGTGGTACACCAGCTTTGATGTCAATGCATTTAGAGTAAGCATTATTGTACCTTACCTTGAACTTTCTGCCCCTCAGATACGATTCCAATATGTTGTGTACTTTTGTGGGCAACAGTTTTTTTTTTTGTAAATAAGCCCCTCGTGCCAGACCTTGTCAAATGCCTGCGCCCCATCTAAAAAAATGGCTGAACAATATTGCTTTTTGTCGAATGCGTTTTTTACCTCGTTCCCTATTCGATGAACCTGCTCTATTGTACTATGGTGTTCGCGGAAGCCAAATTGGTGAGTGGGAATAGTGCGTTTTTCGTTTATATGCGGCATTAGTTTTGCAAGAAAACGCTTTTCTAGGAGTTTTGATAAGATAGGCAGGAGGCTAATCGGTCTATATGATGACGATCGGGAGGGGTCTTTTCCTGGTTTCGGGATCATTGTGATTACTGAAACTTTCCAGGCATTAGGAAAGTATCCTAAGCGCAACAAGCCATTAAATAGTGAAGTAAGTAAGATGATGGCCATTTGGGATAACTCCTTGATCATTTTTCCAGTAATGAGGTCGTGCCCTGGAGCTTTGTTAAGAGCAAGGTTACTAATCGCATTACTTACTTCTTTTGTTTTTAATTTAATAGGCGAGCATGTTGTATCTGGCGTGGGGGTTAATATTAGGTTATTGGTATTGCGAGGTGGGTTGGGGGTAAAAACATCTCTTAAGTGTTCGGCGAAAACAGCAGACTTTTCATCATCGCTTCTTGCCCAGTTTCCGTATTTATAGCGAAAGTATTCAATTTGAATGCAGTCTGAAAGTTAAATTTAATGTGGCTGCACAATTCGTGTACTCGTAGTTCCACTGTAAATGCAAGTGAAGAAAATGCTTCGAAACAATTTTGCTGCAAGACGAGGCACTTCTGAGAATTAATGAATATTGTCCAAATCGTTGGAATATGATTTGTTTGATTGTGGCCCTCATCAGTAGTCAGAAGCACTTTGCCGTGTGCAAATATGGGACGAATGACACACTCACGTTCCTTGTAATCAACTGTCGTGAACTTATTTAGAAGGATCATTCCAGATCCGTTTTGATTGACAAACTAAAGTTGTGTTTTTCATAGTTGGATTCCATCAATACAAGGCTACTGGCCAGAAGAATGGGCGAAATTTGTCAGCTGCCACGCTTATATAATCCTAACATAATATTCCTTGATGCACTTCGAGGATTCAGCAGTGTTTATAGTAGTATCATACGGGGTGTAGGGCTTGCTTTTCGCTCATAACTTGAGTGCACACACAAAATTTATAAGCAAAAATTGATAAAAGTTCCAATCTTTGAGATCAATTTGAGCATAATCGTCACATTGACTGCCACACCCAGATACACCCGGATAGATATATATAGAATTGAAGGTTGTGGTCCAATTGGTCGATCTCGCACGCCCACTTTTTTTATAAACTAGTTGAAGAAAACCCTCTAGGATGGGCGAAAATATAAAGTAAGCCAAAAATCAAAAATCAATTCACAATTAATGGCGCAGTAAAGTTGAAGCTATTGAGGAAAACAGCTCACGCCCATACGCGTATTTGGTGTTTAGCAGCACTTTTCGTTGTTATTTACTTTCAATTTTCTTTATTCTCATTACAGAGAAGCCCACAAACAACAACAACAACAACAGCAGCAGCCCCAACTACAACAAATGGACTGACTTGCCTATTCACGTAAACAAAGGGGAAGGAAAAATCCACACACTGTTTATATTTTGGCTCTACAATAAAATTGTTGAGGATTTGGCACTGAGTGCTTCCTGGAAGTGGAGTTTGCGTAGGTTACGCAGAGCCAGATTAGGCTAGGTTACGTTTGGCAAATACACACTTGATGTTGTCGCAATTGCCATTCAGAGCTGTTGAGGCCACAATCAATTAAACAGTAGAGTGGGCGCTCCTTGTCAGTTGTTTTTTGATAAGATAGAATTCTTGTTTACATATACATAAACGGGTGTCCTTTTGCAGTGCAGGACGTCTGACAGGACCAAGCGGCCTAAGTATGTAATTAATACCAGGCGTTTGTGAATTCACTCACTCTTCCAAGAAGCTCAGAAACATTCAGATGCTGTGTGAATACATGAAAAATATTATACTAGCAATTTACGGCTGAGCTGTGGTGGTATGTGTGTTACCAAGCAGGCGTGGCAGGTATGGATATTTATGTATATAAAAATTATTAGCTACATTTTCTGAGCCGTGGTTTCTTGCAACTTTTGTGCACTTCCTTTGGAATATCTGGACGAAACTAAGCAAAAGCACAGCCTTTACCTTGAGATAAACTCTGCTAGCTATACTAGTCAATAGGATAAAGGATGCGCCTACCTCCTATATATGCAATTGTCGACATCTTATTTCAAAGAACTAAAACTAGCAATAGTATTCCGAGTCTTTCTTGGTGGATAGTATGCTCCACTGAACTACTTCCCAACCACCTCTTGACTACCACTCAACTTTCGCTCAATTACCATTCAATTACGTCTCAAGCAGCTCTCACCCATCTCCCAACTACCTTTCAACTACCTTTTAACCACCTTTCAATTACTTCTTAACTATCTCTCAACTCATATACTGTCGCCTTTGCAGGCCCCTAAACGATGAGTGCAGGAGCCGCCACCTCCTTCTTTCTATTATACTGCTGCAACATTATTCGCACTTAGATAGCATATTTCTCAATTGTTTAAACTACGCCCACAATGTATGCCGCCCATTGCCTGTGATAAGACTATTTGGCCCTGTACTCACTATAATAGTAATTGAATAGATTTGAGATACCGATTTCCGGCACAGCTCTACTTGGGGCGAAATCTCACTTGCTTAATTCTGCATGTATTGATCGGAAATCGTGGAAACATTTCTTTTATTGTACCCTCACGTGGACCGGCACGCAATTTGTAGGGGATTATGCAAAGCCAATCCATAATTCTTCCTATTTATTTTAGAATATGCAAAATTACGTGAGTACTACTGTCGGGGGCTGCATGTTGCTTATGTTTGACATGCTAGCATGTATATTTTTAGAGTTCAACAAAGAGCCAGAGAAAATAAAATTGAAATCAAATGAAATAAAATCAAATCAATCTTAAGCGCCCCAGCAGGAAATGGCGGTACGGATTCCATTAAATGAATTGATGGTCGAATATGGGCCGAGGAAAGTGTGTGGGACATGGATGTAGGAGTATTTGTTGCTACCGTGATGAGAAAAACACACGCAATCTTGGGCCAAAACGATTGCATGATAGGGATATGTGGGCCATCCATGGGCATCCATGGGCTTTATAAAGGGTCACAATTTCGAATTACAGACTGTTGCCCCAACTCTAGCGCATAGTTCCCCAAAAGCATCCACAGATGTTGGGCTACCAGTGAACTAACGGCTGAATTGTTAGCAAAGTCACTGAGCGCAAGTGACCCAACGCTCAAACAGAGATCAGGGTGTTAATTCTCTCCTCTCTACAACTGCCAGCAGATGTGGAGCTATACACAGAGAACACAGAGAAGAGAAACTTAACCGTCAAACGGCAAAGCAGCGAAATAAAGCAGACGGACGTTGTACATGAATCCACTGAAAATCGTATTGAATCCACTCAGAATCATGGTGAATCCACTCAAAATCGTGGTGTGTCCGCTACGGACGTTGGCAGCGAAAAAGAGTTTCTTTGTGTTCTCTGGCTATACATCTCTCTCGTTTGTCAGCGTTTTTTGAGGTCATTTGGTACTTACTTATAACCCTCGTGCATTTCTTTCACATAACAATATGTACGGAATCCAATGTGTTCAAGAACTGGCGATACTAAATATTCCGTGCTGATTCTCTGGCAAAGTGTAGAACTAAATATGATTATTTGAAGAAAAACGTAGGGTTCCCTGGAAGTTGTTTGCGACAGACCACGGTGGTTTTATAAAATGCCCAAAGGTACCATCCCCCAATGCAACTCTAATTTTTTGCTGTGCTGAATTATCGCTTGAGACATTGAATCTTTCCGGGTGGGGCATTTATTTGCTTTTCTTTCCTGTCACATAACTGCAGACATCAGGCTGGAGCGTTGGGAAAACGTGCCTGCAGTCGGGCGGTCTCTTATGCTGGTATATCGCTGTGTGGCGTACAGAGAAAAATAGAATGCTTCAAAACAGCGGGTTATCATAGAAGGACTACAATGGAAGATGAGACACATTTCTTTTCCCTGTTTATAACACTGTGGTGCAATACATGCTGCTCATAAATCGAAAATAGCACAACTGCACCAAGGTCTGCGTGTACTCCGGTCCACGGTACTTATTTGATTGGACCAGCTTTATGCTGGGGCTCCAACATGAGAATGCGCCAAATTGGTTTCTGCAAAATGATTTGGCAAATTGAAGTGTTTCATCCGCAACAGTATTTGGTCAGCTCTGGAGTGTCTGGAGCTCTGTGCTCGTCGCTTGCTTTTGGCCCACACTCCCTGATTTTGCAGTTCATTCTATCTCCCGAGCTGTTGCAGTCACATTAATGAATTCATTTGAAGCGTTGTATAAATGGGCGTGGGTTTTCTGTTGGTTTTGTAGTTCTTGGTGAGGCTGGGTGTGTGTGTGTTGGCAAATATGTTTGAAATGTTGCTGACTGCAACAGACGCAACGGAAATTGCTATTTTCTACAAGTCTACGCAGTTAAAGGCTCAAAGCATGAACGTGGGATCATGGTACTAAATTTGCAGGTGGCCTTGTCCTCGTAGTCCCCATTGTCCTCCTGATCCTCTCTCTGTCTCTCTCTCTGTTTGATGTGTTCTTGTCGGTATTTGCACATATATGAAGCTAGTTTCTAGTAACTTCGAACTAGCTTTTCTTTGTTCACATTCTCTTTGCTTCTTTTTTTAGTTTCTCACTGAAGTGGTAGGAAGAAGTAGCCATCACGCGAAATAGGTTGCATAAAGTTCGTTCCTCAACATTTTGTAATATTTTGCTTAAGACTTAATGCTTGTACAGGAACCTTCAATTACGCATATGGTTATTTACATTATTTGAGGATATGAATTACTGTGCATCTCTTTACTTGGGCAATCGATTCCACGAAAACTGCAGAACACCAACAAGTAGCAGTTCTTCTTAATGTGTGCGTGTCATTGTTGCTACAAGAAGCCACTAACCAAAGGGGGACGTCCATAAATTGAAAAATTTTCAACAATATAATATTAATAATATTTTACTTTGATATTGAATATCGTTATCGGTATTTTGTAAACATGTACTTTTAGGTGTTCTTTCTAAAACTTTTTCGTTTAAGTTGCTAGTACTCATTCCCCCAACCCCTTGCAGACATAATTCATTATATTGCACGGTAATGATAATAATAATACTTTACCTTAAAAAATACTTAAATACGTCTGCAAGGGTGTGGGGGAATGATATGTTGGGTTAGGTTAGGTTAATGTGGCAGCCGGTCCAAGGACCAGCTCATTTAGACCACCATGGATCCATTGTGATACCACCGCGCCACAACGCACCTCCGATTAACTCGTTGAACCATTTCGAAACCCTAATAAAGCGCAGGATTTGTTTGACCTTCGCGCCAGGCACTTCTGTAAGAGAGTTAAAAGCGTATTTGCCTAAAGAGCCCGCTCTGCTTCTAGCCAGAGCGGGGCAACTACAGAAGAAATGTTCCACAGTCTCCCCCTCCTCCTCATCCCCACAGCTTCTGCAGTATTCATGAGAGAATACTCCCAGTCTGAGAGTATGTCTGCCGAAAAGCCAGTGACCAGTTATACAAGCCACGACCTTAGAGATATTCTCTCTCGGCAGGGCAAGCAAGTCTCTAGTTTTCCTCATATTAAGTTCCGGCCACATTAGCCTGGTCGTTAAGCAAGTGCCCTCTTGTGCCCAAGACCCATTGGTCTCACGCACGACCCTATCATTCAGCATCAGTTTACAGGTGGCAATTGGTATTCCAATCTCACACCTGTCCGTGCCTAAAGGAAGGTTGGTACCCCGTCTGGCTAAGTCATTAGCCCTACAGTTTCCCGCAATATCCCTATGCCCCGGAACCCATATAAGGCGCACCTTGAAAACGGTACTGATATTATTTCGGGCTGCCAGGCAGTCCTGGACAACCTTTGATTTCAGTGCCACTTGATGGCTATCATACTAGATATTTATAATATTTTTTGTTACGGCATGTCTATATAAGTAGACGGATACCTCCTTTATGGCTAGGCCCTCTGCTTGATAAACACTGCAGTGGTCGGGGAGACGGAAAGAAAGTTCCAGTCCCAGTTCTTGTGAGAAAACTCCAAAACCGACTCTATCGTCAAGTTTGGATCCGTCAGTGTAAAAATGAAGTTCCCCCCTTCTCCATGGCATTGGTGTTGGCCACTCTTTTCTAGACGGAATATATGCCTATCGAAGTTGAGGCTAGGTATAGAGTGGTCAATGTTTTGGATAGAACTACTCCAGGTATGCGCAATAGTCGAGTGACCAATCTGCCGACCATGCCATAACGCCGCACATTTCAGCCTTAGCGCTGATGGGGCGGCCACTTGTTTCCCTACCGGCTCTAATGTAGGTAGGTTGAGTATTACTTCTAAAGCTTTAGTAGGCGTGGTCCTTAAGGCACCAGAGATGCATAAAAAAGCCGTTCTTCGGACCTTGCTCAGAAGCTTCAAATAGCTTTGTTTCTGAGTGGCTGGCCACCATACCAGTATTCCATATAGCAATATGGGTCTGACCACCGAAATGTACAGCCAGTGCATAATTCGTGGGGATAGCCCCCACCTGATTCCGACCGCTTCTTTACATGTGTACAAAGCAATGTTGGCCTATCTGACTCTTTCTTCAATATTGGGTTTCCAGGTAAGTTTTCTATCTAGTACTAGTCCCAAATATCTAACTGTCTCCTTCATCGGAATTTCCACACCTTTGTATGTTAGCGGGGAGATATCAGGAGATCTATTTTTCTTAGAAAAGAGGATTAATTCCATTTTATCAGGGTTTAACCCTAATCCCCTTCTTCCCGTCCAATGGGGGAATGATAGCCAATAAACATTCGAAGAGAAAAGATTCGTAAAGTATTCGAAACCATGTTCTGGGTTTGATTCGAAGTCGCTAGATACAGGCATCGCGCAGTTGGTTTCAGCCGACTTTAGTTTTCGTTATTGGTCTTTAATATTATTATTAAA
The DNA here is from genome assembly GCA_920105625.2 of Clusia tigrina. Classification (NCBI taxonomy): domain Eukaryota; kingdom Metazoa; phylum Arthropoda; class Insecta; order Diptera; family Clusiidae; genus Clusia; species Clusia tigrina. The sequence goes on from OV050032.1 coordinate 28,384,673, forward strand.
ATATAGGGTTTTTGAATAAGAGCGCTACAAAAGTTTTTTTTAAATAAAACAAAACCGGTTTTAGACATCAATGAAATTCTTTATTCCTGTGAAAGTACGTTCGATGCCATTATGTATGGAACTCGATTTCTTTTGCATGGCCACCACGGGCACGCTTGCAGAAGTCCAGACGCTGAACCCAATTTTCAACGGTTTTCAAGCATAAATTGGCCGACACTGCTGCAATTTCACGTTCGATATTCGTACGAAGTTCATCAATCGTCGCTGGCTTGTTGGCATAGACCATAGACTTGACGTAGCCCCACAGGAAATAATCTAACGGGGTCAAATCGCACGACCGAGGCGGCCAATCGACTGGGCCATTTCGTGAGATAACACCTTCACCAAACTTGGTTTGCAGTAAATTGATTGTGGCATTCGCTGTGTGGCTTGTGGCGCCGTCCTGTTGGAACCACATGTCCTCCAAGTCCATATTATCCAATTGGGGCCAAAAATATTCGGTTATCATTGAACGGTAGCGATTCGCATTCACAGTAATGTGCCGGTCTTGATCATCACGGAAGAAGTACGGCCCAATGACGCCGCCGGCCCATACACCGCACCAAACCGTAATTTTTTCGGGATGCAATGATGACTCATGGAGTACGTGTGGATTGCTGTCTAACCAATAACGCATATTTTGCTTATTGACGAAGCCATTCAGCCAGAAATGAGCCTCATCATAAATTGGACGTAGCGCTCTTAAAGTTGAGGCGACTGACTCCGAATTTCGGTAGTAAATTTTAATAATTTCGACTCGTTGTTGGCTCGTATATCTTTGCATGATGAAATGGCAAATCTTACTGAAGAGAAATGTCAAAAGAGCGGGGAAAAATATGGCGTCGTTTGCTGTCACTATCGATTTACTTTTGTAGCGTTTCTTTTGAAAAACCCTTTAAAAATAGTTTTGGAACATTATTTCATTTCTTTTTGCTGCAGCGTGCATAGGAGTATTTTGGTGGTCCCTGTGGCGTGTATGAATCCAACGGGGATTGTTGTACTTTTTGTTCACTTCCTGCCAACATATGAAATTAATAAGTTGTCCAAGTTGATATTGTTGCCGCAACTGCTTTTTTATATTCCCGCATTGTTATTGCCACCAAAGGCAATTACTACACAAGAATTGCGTAGCGACGCTCAGATTCATTGCGATCGTGCCGCAGCAATGTAGGGATAAAACTGCTCATTTGAGATGCGTATGCAGGGGCGAGGGAACGAACAAACAGGCACAAATTGAAGCGGTTCACACACATGTACGACCATACAAGCAAATATTGGCCTTATGCTACAGGGCTGCAGCTGTCATTTGGCATAAACTTTGGGCCCAAGAACAGAAAATCCGCTGCTCAGAATATAAAGCAGAAGAGTAGTCAACATTTTAATCAACTTGACCCACGAAGCTTGGAGCCAATGTGGGGGCATCATGTGGAAATTAGTTTTATTGTGTAGGGGATTTAAAGCACCGCGACTTTCCATCTATTGTCCCCCTATCAGAGGTTCAAAGTACATCTCTGAGTCCTATCATTGGGATAAACGTGATGACAAGTTTTGGCTCCAGAGGTTTCACATCACTGGCAAGGGTCCCAAGAAACTACGTCCTTCGATAGGATCATGACGGCATTCCATGTGCTTCTTGCTGAGTGTATTTTTATGGTTCATTGGAAAGTGTAACCAAGCTTCTCTGTCAGTGGTGTTACATGCATACCTACATGAAGAGTTTTGTTTACTGATGCAAAAAGATATTTCAGCACCTGATTTAAGTGTCCTAAAATGTCCTTTTATTTTCTATTTATAGTTATTCCAGTTAAAACACATTTTTATCACTCATATATCGATTGATTACCTTCAAGCATATACTAAATACTGCTTAGCACTTCCATAGTAGATTTGTTATGACGTTTGATCCATTTGAAATAAAATTGGAAATTATTCCCGCAAAGTTTGTGGCAGAATGAAGTGCGAAACTATTCTCATTCTATTTTGAATCGTGTTGTGTAGTCAAATTGCTAAATAGCTCGACTTTCATTCAAACGCTTCAATTAAATTGGGACTTTGACTGCCAGCAAACAATGAGGCTGCAAATGGCATGTCCTGCGGTGTTTTAATGCTACGCACACTACCTGCTGAGTTTGACCAAAGACAATATACTATATATATCGTCTTTGGTTTGACAATCATCTTTATGCTCAACTCGGTTGGCGCTGAGACGAGAGAATACCCATGACATTCTTAGCAGCCAATGCGGCCCTGTGAACGCTCACTGAGCACCTGAGTTGCCAGTCCGGAGTGCAAGATAGTTACAGGGGAAAGTTGCAACTGCAACATAAGTTGGAGTCAAGTTCAAGGCTAACAAATTAAATGCTATACTAAGGCGCTGGTATGTGCACAAGGGCATGGCAAAATGGGCAACGCACAAATAAGCAGACACAATGATGTACGGTCTCTGAAACACTGGATGGCTGTGTGGCTGTCTGGCTGCGTGCCTCCGTGGCGTCTTGTTATTCGTATAAACAGGACTTGATCGTATAAAAGGCTTCGCACAGCACCGTAGACTGTCAGCACAAGTGCAAGCAACTTACGGGCACAGCGGCAGCCACCAGTATGCTCATTTCATTCAAGTTGTTGGTAAATCTTCTCAGCTTCTGAAATCATCTCCTTTCATTTTGATTTTATTTATTTATAACCACATTTTCGATTTGCTTTTATTTGTGCGTTCATTTAAGCTCATTATGGCGCACATTTGTCGATTTGCTAATGTAGCACCCACGCCCATAATCACGGCTGGCGTAGGCTATCGAAGTGGCACCGGCATGCCACCGCGGCCACAGCCACAGCTACAACTGCAATCACCGCTACTACTGGACTATCACAATCAGCAACAGACCCAGACCCAGCCCCAGTACAAGCCTCAATACCAGTACCAGCTTCAATCCCAGTACCAGCCTCAACCCCAGTATCAGCTCCAAGTGCAGCTGCCTACACATCCATTCAGCTACACGGCCAGCTATGGCTATGGCTATGGCTATGGCTATGGCTACGGATTCGCAGCTTTGCCGTACTCGTCGCTATTGACTTGAAAGAATAATTTTCAAAAATAAGTATAAATAATATGAGAGGGAGAAATAAGTAAAGACTGCATTTCGTTTTTGATTTGTTTTTATTGAAATAAATTCAAAGAACAGAAAAGTACATTTAAATATCTTAGCTTTCATTTTAATTTTCTTGTTATTGCAATTGGCCCTGAAAGCCTCACGCAGTGCAATCGTTTGAACTATTCAAGTGCACGGATGGTCCTGATTGCGTCTCTGTTCTCCGGAAACATCGCATCGTATTTTAGCTCAGTGGGTCACTGTTACTCCTCTGTGTGATGCGTTGCAGTTGTTTGCTGGCATTTCCGCAAAATTGCATTTCGAAGGAATTCGTACGCTTGCATAATTCTCTTCCAGGCCATCGCATTGAGCATACAAAGCAGCCTAACGCATTTTCAACGCAACTGGGAGTCACTTGAAATGGAAATGTCGTTCGGAAAGGGAACGGTCGTTTGGAGTCCTTCACTTCGATCAAGGTTTCGCTGCGGGCTTGTGCGCTGTGTTGGCTGGAGCGTAGGTTGGGAAAGCCGACTTCCATACATACTCGTATATATAGAAAACTAACAAAGTCCTGCGGCGAAGAATTGACATACTAACAGAATTTTTACGACTCTTGGTAGCCAATTGATTGAGTTAAGTACAGGTAAACAGAAATCGGCAAAAATAATATTAGTTACGTTCGGAAATTGTTCGAAGCGCGTGTGGGGTGTGGGGTGGTGGAGTGTAGCGGGTACTTTGATTGCACTGTTTATGAGTAATTCCATAGTGGTGATTGTGTATTCTTCCTCAGAGGAGTTCACATATAAGCTGGGCTAGGGATGGGTCAGCTGTTAAATCTTGTTATAGATTTGTAGAAGATCAGTAATTAGGTTGCAGTAAATTTACAGTACACTACACAACCACCAATCTCTCATACAACTTATGAGGGTTCAATTAAAACAGAATTTCAATGGATATAAGTAAGAATATGATGAGAGCATTTGTCTTCGATAAAGTCAGTCTTATCAATCGATGGTAAAATACGTTGTGTATATGTGGAGCAATCAAACACATAATATTATTATTATTATTATGTATTAATTATGACCACAAGGGTTTGGAAATTAGTACTAGGAAGTACGATCCTTCGACTCGAAGACAAGAATATATTAAAAGAAGCATTTCGAGACTGTGCCCCTGTCATGATTCGAACCCACAACGCCACGATTGTGATCACGACTGAGGCCATGGATGCTGCGTCCTCTATAAAATTAATATAACAATATAATAAGAAATATCAGTAGAGGACAATTCACAGGACACTCCTACGCTTCGCGGTGCAACATCAGAAAGGCCAGAGATTATTTTAACAGGAGTTTGTTTGGACTCTGCGGTAAGAAACAATCGCAGTATTCCCTTTCCCAGAAGACGCTCATACATAACTCATTAAAATTTATTCTGTTGCATTGTGATTTATGACTTCCTTCCCTTGCAAGGAAGTTCGTCATTACGCAACTGATACATGGTAATTAGCATACACACATTAGCGATGATGTGTCGCCTACTCATGCCTTCACTTACTCGTAAATGCCGCCAAGTAAACATGTGACTAGGATTGTCGGTCACGTTTTTAAATAGTAAAGAAAGCAACATCAAAGTCACGGTGGCAGTGAAAGCTACACTGAGTGTTTAATGACACTGATGCCAACAAGAACAGGAGCAGCACAACTACAACACTGCAACAGTAGACGACGCTATTAGAATGTGTGAATGCGAGTGCAAGAGTCGTAACAATAATGGGGGCACATGCCAACAGAGCGAAAGTAATCAGACCGTCAACGTCTTGCAGTATCAGCAGCCACGGCTACGGGTGAAGGTGTTGCAGGAAAATGCTGGGTTTGTTGGGTTTCTAATTGGAGCAGTTACGATGACGTATTAAGCCAGCTGAGCAAAAATCAGCTCGATTTGAGTGAGCTATGGCGGCTTCTGCGGGCAAGCCGTTTCACGTGTTCACCCGGAAAGAAGTGTGAGAATTTCTACCACTGCGGCATCAACGACAGGTATTACTTTGCGAGGCGGATTCGCGTTGCTGGCTCCATTGACATTGCCATGGCTTCCTATTTAGCGGGGCTATTTCCACGTGCACCTCGTTGCCTGACCATTTGCTACGGTCACGATATTCTTAAAGTTGATTGTTTCGACTCACCCCCCCTTGGAACAGCGTCAGTTTGAACTGCAACCTCCGTCACATTTTCTGCTCAATGCATGCAATAGGAATTGCTCCCAGCTTTCGAATGTGTGTATAAAAACATCCTTGTCCAGTTAGTAGTGGCCTTGACTGAAACTCCATCCTGTATGGGTGGTAGCAGTAGCACCAGTCGCTGTCTCCCCAAACATTCTTCGTCTGCATTCCATCAGGTTTGGCACTCTGTTAAGTTCATTTACTTTGAAGCACCCTGCCCATTGCTTCTAAGGTGCAGAGAGCTCGAAAGCACGAGAAGGCGTCAGTAGGCCTGGTGTCATTTTTGGGCAATGCCGGCCGCTACAGCTGCCATTGCGCCACTTCTCTATTAAACACATCACTTGGCGTGCCGTCAACGAGCAGAACTTCCTTGTTCGCCATGCTATTGACCGCTGAGAAAAGCTCTGCCGGCATCAGAGCTGTGAATGCTTAAACGCAGCTGATGAGTTCACAAAGCCATTTGCTAATATTCTAATCAGTAATGTTTGAATGCTTTGGGTGAGGGAGGGTCATGTTGGAGGCACCTAAAATCTTTCTTAATTAGATTGTATTTGATGCATCAATGGTTTTACTACACATCCTTGCAGAGACGTAGGAAGCTTTCGCACTTGCAGTCCCGAAGTGTTGCCAGCAACGCCCACGTTTTCGCCACTACTTCTGAGAGGGGGAGCGAGGCAGGAGACTGCCCGTGACTGTTTGTTTTATTACCTTGACGTCAATGGCGTATCCGTTTCAAGGGTGCACACCGACGACTGAATGCTTCTCACATTTTTCGAAGGACGAATATATGCACATGGGAGCATGTGATTCTGTGCACTCTCGCAACGATGACTGTGAGGTGTACGAGGTGGCCCACCATATTTTGCAGTCCATTATACGTATGTATCTATTTAGAATTGAGAGTCCAACCCGGGGCGGTGTGACAACTTTAAGGGCATTCGCTTCTCCATTGTCAGCTTAAGTAAGTGTCAATAATAAGCTGAATGCAGCGTTTTCACAGCGTTTTCATTCATGTTGCTAGACACGTGAAAGCTGCACCGGCGAAAACTCACCGGCCGGAATTGCGTGCATTTTTTTCAAGAAGCTCAACGGTACTTGCGCAATTTTGGGTCTGTGTGTGTGAGTCTGTGAGCCGATGTTTGATTTAGCTTTCATTGCCATAGGCGTTCCAACTTAAGTTAAGGTCATTCAGTCAGCAATGCCCGCTATTCTCCTTCTGTTCTAATACTGTTTTCTTGACTGGCATTTGCATTTGTTTTCTGTGGCTTCTTGTTCTTGGCTGCTGATGGAGTGAATACGAAAACAATTGTTTTTTGGAGGTCGACCCTGTAATATTGCAATTTGGATCACTGGGGAATACCTAAAAAACTTCTCTCTATGCATTTGTAAGGGATACCGCGAACGTTCCAATTATTTAGGTATTGTAGTATTGCTATAAACCCAGGCAAAAAGGGAGTATACTTGAATTAAAATTGAATTGGAAACTTTCCCGGATGGTTTCAACGACATTTGTGAACATTTCTCACTTTGAATAACTTCGAGAAGTAAGACTCCAGCAAAAACTGTAATAAGTTTCTCTAGAACAATCTGGTGTCATCAATAACAATGATGGCAGTATAATATCTCCAGGCCAAGAGACTGTTCTGATGACCCCAGACATAGTCTTGAAGATACATAGAAATTATGATGATTCTCTGGCAAGACGGGACCTCGTGAAGTTTGAATAGTAACCAGTCGAATACTTGTTGGACATTTCTCCTCTTGAAGTATCTAGCTATAATTTTTGATTAGTTATATAACCTTCTGAAATATAGGGAAATATATAGTACCGTGAATCGTCAAATGAATGATCCTGCAAGTGCAACAACTCCATGCTATAAACAGAGAGGCTTTGAGAAATGGCTTGTGTTGGACTTGCATCATACTTAACAGAAAATAAGGTATCGTGGAATAATTTAGTTTTCATCGTTTCTCAACTTAGATATTTTAATAAATATTTTTTCATAAATTATTTCTGCTAAAACTTCGATCACTGAATTGTATCGAGTAATGTAAAAACCTTTGGTTGGCTAACTTCAAGTCGTCCATCCACCTCTGTGACCGACGGAAACATCGAAGAAGCTAAGAAAATAATACTCGAAGATCGTCCCATCAGGGAGATAAGAAACATATATTTCGACAATCTCTCCAGTGCGGTTCTTTTTATTGTCAAATTCCTCGTACTTGGCAAACTAGTTTTTCAGTAATTCACCCACTAAATGCAAAGTAACAACATGTTAGTTCGTTTCACTTGCATCAAGACGGCTTGGAAATTTCAACAAAATCGAAACTGTGACTGAAAATTTATTTAATATAATTTTGAATTGGAAATCGGAACAGTTTCTCTCTTCAAAGACGAACAGGAAATATTACTAAAGAAGAATGTCGCAGTTGTTCAGCCGTTTAGTCACCCATCAGCAAAGAATGGCGGAGTTTCACAAAACTGAAGACAAGCTGGTCCGAGATCTGGAGAAACTGGAGCACGATGCTGAGATGCTTTTAGAACGAATGAAAATCATCGAAGCAAGTTTTTTAATACTGATTACTACAGATAGCCCGGAATTGCTCGGCACGGTTTTGCAGGCTCTAAATCAGGTGGATTCGATCTTACGCAAAGTCGACTTATTCAAGTGATTTATTTCCTAATTTTACCGTATATTTTCCTCGTATATTTGATTAAATTGTATCCTTTACAACTAATTGCGTCTTTGGACTCTCTGATGACACTCGTAGTTTCGCGAAGAATAATTTTCGTGGCTTCATTGGCGCATAGGGAAAGGTTTCTATTGTAGTACCTTTGATGTGGTGCAGAGTGTCGCATCTCAATACATCGAATGCACTGAAGCTCTGGAAGGTCGTTGTTGGTGCGCACACATTTGGAAAATTTGCCAAATTCCATTTAAAAATGTTTTATGAAAAATTTTGCAATGTAATCTTTTTATAAATATGTTTAGTCTGTAGTTTAAATGGTGCCACCCCTTGAAATGATCTGGAGTAAGGTATACACGCATTAGAACCACTTGCTAGAATTCAATATGTAACATAAGCAGGGTATGGGCATATTGTGGAAAGGATAAATTGGGATAATTATGGGTGAACGTGATCTTAACCTTTGCAAAAGAGAATTGATGAAGATTGGAAAAGCCCAACGTAGCACAAGCAGTAGTGCCGTGCCTCTTATTCTTAACTCTTATAGCAGAATTTCGATTGTTCGAGATAATGTTGAGTTGTGGGACAGAGAAGAAGTGAAGTCAGTTCTCTGGGAAATTTAAGCGCAACCATTTTTAAATACATTGGGGTCCTTGAGATATGTCCATACGAGAATTGAGGGCACACAAACTGTTGGGATGGCCACTTACAACGCGACACCGATCGGAAATATACCCGGATACTTTCCTCTTGTCTTTAAGGTACTCGCACTGGCATGAAGTGTTGCGAAGTGTTGAAGTAATGCACTGCAACTTTGATTCTGAAATGAATTCCTCTAATACTGAAGCTAGACACTTATACGAATGGTCTTATTGGCTTCCATGCAATAAGTTTCTAGTTGCTATGATGATGACCTACTGGATGGAACCCACCTTCAACATTTAAAAATGCTCCGGTACTGAATTAAGACGTACGAAGTGAACATATCCAGAGCAAGACAAAAGGTGACATTCAGAGAACGCGGCATAAGCGGACACAATGATGGCATATTTATTCGTAATTGTGCAATCTTCGGTCTCCGTAATTAGTTCTGTTTTAAATGTATGTGATTAGATCTCTTATTCTACCAAGCGTGGTCGATATTGTTACTGTAATAAACTGTCTCCAATCAAAAGGTATTCTTTATTTACAAAAACCGAAGCAGGAATTCGAAAAGGGGCACTATAGAAAATCTTTGGAGGGTCCCTGCACACTCTTCACAACTTGTTGCAAGCAATAAACCACCCACGCGTTCTGCAAGCTTCAATTCGTGGTGCGGAAAGAATGAATCACCCTCTCATCACTCTGGCAAAAGTACAAGAAACCAAAAATGCAGTCGTACATCAGGGAGTTTGTGGAAGCAGAGTTTAGGGAATTAAACGTGGCTATTATAACAAGAGTGCAGTTAATGCAGAACCGGCTTCGATTGTTCCAGTATCATTTGTTAAACAAAAATGATAGAGATTGCAACATATGAAGTATAATCGAATCACCCAAATGGATGTGTTCTGTTTCCAACATGGTTGAGACACGCTCTTAAGGCAAACGATATCACTCCTCAGAGAGCTGTAGAAAGTTCCCTTAGCACTTAATAAGTTACTTTGAGTTCTACGAATAACACAGAACAGAAACATAGAGGTCCACTACTAAGGTAAAGGGAGTGAGTAAAGGTTTAACCAGTCATACGACTACGACTATCATGAAGGAAGGAGGGGAATGAAATTATAACCTATCTCCATGTTCTGTTGATGAGATTGCTCAGCAGATTATCTTCATTGTCTCATGAACCAAATATATATAACATAACCAACTATTTATAACAGTTTTACAAATGCCATCAAACAGTAATGGAACTTGAGTCTGGGTCATCCCCGCATTGGAAACCCACAGACTGACTACTGTAAACCCCTTTAACGGAACACTTTACTCAGTCAATTTCTGCAAAGTATCCGAGTGGGCTGTGAAACTTCTAAAAGCAAATCACAGAACATATTTCACAGAAGAAATTGATTTTATTTCAATTTATTATATTTTCAACTCGTAGACAAGTATTTTGTCTAAAATTCCCGTACAAAATTACTGTCGTCTAATTGAATATCTCTTGTGAATATAATGGAGAATTTACTCAAGGAAAAAAAGAGATTGACCAATGAAAGAATAAAAATAGACGACGAATGTGAGAAACTTTTCTGGAAACTTCAAGAAATTAAAAACATTTTATTAGTTGAGTATACTCAAAACGGGATGACGGAGTCGTTCCAGAAACTCTGGACCAGCTTACACACCAACCCCGAAGAGCAGAGCGAACAAAATTAGTAGTACATTTTTTGATGTCCTTTGAAATTGAAGTTCAGATACTCATGTAATGAATAAATTTGCGTGTACATAACCAAATACGCCCGCAGCCTAATTGGGTTTGAGCAGACTGTCGTGAATCCTTGCATCACCAAGTTGCTTATAGGGCAATTATTTCATTTATTAATTTGCAATCATTTAAGGAATATGTGAGTTCTTTTCATGGATTTTCTTAACATTTTTATTGGATAAGCTTGTAATGTAATGGGTTTGGGTCACTGTTTTGTCAGATGTATTTACTTTATATGGAATTGAATATTCAGGAGCTGTCCTCTGATTAACGTTAGTTTACACCCGTGTATCCATGGAAGTGATCATAATTATTTTTATTGTATGTGATATTTTTGAAGACTCAATGCCAAAGAAAGATGTCAGCACCCTCCCTAATACTCCCATACTTCCGGGGCCTGAACTACTGAGGAAGCAAAGCAACTTCCTCATCTGAATACAAAGCAATCGTAAGTTATTCGTCCATGAATTAGAAACACATGCATCAAAACGAGCGGCATAGGACATCGTTGGTTGCGCGAATCCTTTTCGTTTTGCAATGTATGCACTGTTGTCAGGAAAAGGGCTTCACGAAACATAGATTTGTTTTGTATGTTTCTGCTTACTGGACGAAGAAAAACCCATTAGTGGATGTGCGCAACATTTCCTTACACCTGCTTTGCATGCTCAGCTCATGATGGATAGGCGAGTGAACGTGTATACTGGGTTGCACCTTCCCCCAATATAATCGATTGTTTTGGTCTCGGTGAGCCTCCGTGTAGGCTGCCACTTCCATATTACATAACCAAAATGTGTTTGTGTAGGTGTGGCAATTGGCACGTTTCATACGTACTCGTATTGCAAGCGGCTCCTAGAAGGCAAACCCCCTCTCACACCAACTGTTCCGGCAGCATGGCGTAGCTGTGGCCCAAAAGCGGAACTTCGCGCATTATTAACGTGGACCTGAAAAGTAAACCAGCAACGCAGTGAATAAATAAAAGTGCTAATTTGAATTCTATTATTACCAATTAATTACAGCATCATACCCCACACATTCGTCTGCCTAGCAGCGATGCTTCATGCTTAGCACTGAGCGCTGGGCGTAGGGCTGCCAGTGGGCCTGGGAGCTTGTTGTTTGTTATTTGTTGGTCTTCTAATACATACTCGTATCCTGATGAGGGAACAATGGTTTACAATTGGAACCACCATTCAAGGCGGCCACAGTGGGCGGCATATTTTATTATCGAACAATTGCTGATCGACCTTGAAATAGGAACATTTCCGGTGGTGCGTCGTAGCAAAGAGTGTGCTACGCAGTTTCCCGGTTGGAAATTAGGTTTTTCGCTTTTCCTTGTTTGCTTTTTGTTTTTAATGTTTTCAATTTAGCGGGCTTCCTGCGGCGGCAGAGTAAACAACATTTCTATTAATTTTTCTATTTCCTCAAATTGTCACTAATAAACACACGTAGAAGCAGCCGCCGGGGTATGGTAACAGTGGGAGGGAGGGATGAGAAAAATGATTTGAGTCGAAACTTTAATGCAGAATTTGTTGAGGTAAGCCTGAAATACATTTGCCAGAATTGGTTGTGTGTGTGTGTGAGTTTGCACCAGGATTTCAAGGAGCGAACCGGTTTATTTGTGTTTAGTTGTCGCATCTACGCTCGCTCCGCACATGCAGCAATTGCACTGTTAAGTGACCAAAACGATTATCTTTGGCTTCGTGGCATTGCTAAAAATAGCCCTGCAATACAAGAGCGAGAAAGAAGCAACAACGAGAAAAAGCCACCAATACAGAAGCAGAGGACTGCAAGGCCAGCATTTGCATTTGCTACACAAGCGCAAAGAACATTCGAGTTCTTTCTGCTTACACGGTTGTTGCGTCCAGTGAAGGTATAAAAATGCTTTGCTCGTGCTAGGTCAGTCGTAGTTAGTCTGCAACATTTGTGGAAGTTACTGGCATCACTCAACACACTCGCAATGCTGAAACTGGTGAGTAGCGCATTCCTGAATGCTCGGAACTTCTCTGAAGGTCCAGTGCAATGGCTGACGACAACACACACATCAATGGGGGTAGGGAGGTTTGCCTGGCAGAACGACAACAGAACCCTTCCGAAGTGAATTGGAATTGGAAGTGAGGAATCTCTGTCATGCATTCGGTCTCTAGAGAGGCAATCAAAGTGGTGTGTTGCCGCCAGCCATGCACCGGAATTCACTTTTTTGTTTATACTACATCTAATATTCGCTTTTGTTTAAATTTTCACTCCCTTCCGCCAGCTCATCTTAGCCTGCTTGCTCGCAGTGGCCGTCGGCGTTGAGATTTATTATACGCCGGGTGCTTACTACGCACCTGGCGCCGTGTATGCGCGGTCGGCTGCGGTTGCACCACTGGTCTACTCGCGCGTAGTCCATGCACCAGCAGCTGCTGCCGTCGAGACCTACAACAGCGTGCAGACCCCGGACTCCTTCCAGCAACAATATCGCTCCGATTACAAGCCGCTGGCGTATGAATACATCTATTAACAGGAGCCATACCATCATTCAGGGGACGATTGGTTGGAGTAAGTTTCTTCCTAGACCTGTTTCAAAGTGAAATAAAGAATATGTTAACCTCATGAAACTCGCAAAATGATGTTTTTAATTTCATCGATAAGAAGGCTGCGTGAATAATGCCAGCACACCACTGACTACTGTGCCTGTCCAAATTGTGTGAGCTTTGGAGTGTCCACTCTCCTGGGCATGCCAATGTCAATATCATCAGAATTTTGTTTGGTTTGTAGTTTTTGTGATAATGTTGGTATTCGTTGGACCAATTGAGTGCAAGGAGCTGTAAGTATTTAGGTCTTTGTAGCCTAAGTGGTGTCTCCTACGCGTCAATTGCTATTAATCAGTTTAGTTATAGTCAGAATTATTCAGGTAGGAAGTACTCGCATACTGGTAAAGAGCAGACATGTTTTATTGCCTCCAAGCGTTTCTGTCAGATCTTGTTCTGGGAGGCTATGAAGACTTTATGGTAACAAGCTTGCCTTTGGTATAGTCGAATCACTATACTACAGAGATAAATTTGATCTCTCTGGTATCAAAAAGTCACAAAGGCGATCGCAGCAGTATTGGTGTTTGTGTGCTTTTGTGTACTACGAGCGTCCTGAATTCAAAAGCACCGAGAGCTGAAAATGATGGATAAGCTGCACTGCCATGTGGATAATTTCCACCCTGCTTGGGGCAATAAAATTTAGATAAACAGACCGAGAGAGAGAGAGAGAGAGAGAAATATAGAGAGTGATTGAGAGACAGATAAATATAGAGAGTGATTGAGAGAGAGACAGAGATAGATAGAGAGAGTGAGAGAGAGAAAGATAGAGACAAGTAAATACTGCAGGTCAGACAGTCACTTTCTCAAGTGCTCCAAGAAATGGGAAGTGGTCTGTGACGCTTCGGCAGAAATAATGCGAGACCTCCTCCACTTGGAGTGGCGACGATGTTCAGGGAATCCCCTCCCCGAATGAAGTATTGCTTAGCGGTTATGTACCGCCGGGGAGGCGTCCGTGGGGGTGGTTTTAGTGGGTAAGAGCCCCACACTACTGGCGCGTCGTCCTGGTTGCAGATTTCCACCTCCAATATACAAAAAAAAAAAGAAATAAATACAATCACTTCCTGAAATCTGAGGAAAATTTCTCACAATGGAATCATCGGAGACTGAAACCACCTGAGATAACACTGATCTGAAAAACTTTTCTAGAGGGGATCAATCGACATTCCCAGCATCAAAATGCGCAACTTTGTAAATTTCGTGAAGGAGATATTTGAATAATCCAGACCCTAGAAGTTAGTTTTGCTAATAGTTCGATCACTGGATTGTGATAACTAATGCCAAAGCATTTAATTCATAATTTGATTTGAATGAAAACTATTCAATTTACAGGCATTTCACTTAATAAGTTGCTGACAAACTTATTTAACAGTGGAACTTTTCCTTACCACGGCTACTATCAAGTCACAAATGAACTGCTGTGTCAGTCCGCATCGCTTTGCTATAGCAGAGTGCTGCGTACGAGAATGCTCTTCCACGCTCTTGCACTTTTTGTAGTCTGGTACTGCGATAGAGGCAGCATCATTGATGGCTCATCATTTACACCTCATAACATGACACATTGCTAAAATTGGTCGATATTTCTCATATGGATAAGTTATGTAATTTTAAAATATATGGGCGTGGCAGTTGATGTTCGGTCATTGATTTACATAAACTAAATTGACTCGTGCATATTTATAGTATTATATATTTATAGCATAAATAGGAACGCAGCTGGGACCACATTAAATACGTTCATGACAGTTGTCTCTAAGGGAGCAGCCCACTTTCTCTGTCTAACTTGGATTATGTGGAAGACTATTACAATTCCTTGGTCCAGGTAATATACATCAAATGTTTGATTAAAAAATGCCACAGATAAACGCTTATCGCTAAATGATGACAGTCATTGATGCTGAGCAAGAATATTTGTATATCTTTAAAGTTGAATGAATGAATAAATGAAATAAAGAGGGAAAATGTACCTCGACCAATTTGATCTATTGTACACCTATTAAAGGCCTTCTATTAGTCCAACAGTTCTAAGGAAGTTTAGTACTGAGTTGGGGTTCATTGCTCTAATGTCTCTGCCCTCGGGCCAGTAATGCCCCAGATATTTCTTCCTACTGCGAGCTAATACTTCGCAGTTCATTAGAAGGTGCTCTGGTGTTTCTTCTGCCTCCCTGCTGAAGCTACACGTGTTTACTGGTGAGAGTCGCAGTTTCATGAGGTGGCTTCTTAAACGACAGTGGCCTGTGAGGTAACCTGTCAGAGTGTTCAAATTGGTTTTCCTTAACTATAGACATAGAGCTGCACGCTTTGAGTTGTAGTCCCCAATCATGAGCTTGGATTGTCTAAGTTTTGGTAGTGAGGCCCAGTAGCGTGATCTTCTGGATTTTTCCTCCTGACTTAATTTATCTATTATGCTATTTGCCCATATGCCAGAGAATGGTTCAGGCCCAATAAAGGGTGTGGTTGCCCCTTTCCTGGCAAGACTATCCGCTTTTTCATTTCCAGGGATCCCAGTGTGTCCCGGGACCCATATTATGGAGAGTTTTTTGAGGCTTCCTAGTTTATTTAAAAGCTCTACGCATTCCCATACGAGTTTACAGTGAATCTCGTATGAATTGAGTGCTTGTATAGCTGCTTTACTGTCAGACATGATAGCAATGTCTTGTCCCACAAGGTTACGTCGGAGGTTAAGGACAAGACAGAGGTGAATTGCATGAATCTTTGCCTGGAATATGCTGGGTGATTTCCCCATTGGTACGGAGTGGTTGACCCTCGGCCCAAATATGCTGGCTCCTATCCCTTATTATGTTTTTGAACCATCTGTGAACCACTTGATGGTATGATCCTTTTGGATATCTTGAAGTGATTCAGGTTTCCATTCCCTCTTGTTCCCAAGCACAACTGCGAAGCGTTTCTCAAAGTTATACCTTTTGATCATATCGTTTCTAGGTAGCTCTGCGAGGGGTATAGTGGCAACGATGCTGTCTCGTTGTTTATTGCTACAAATTTTCTCGCGGCCAGCACCTTCCTTGACGATTCTTAGTAGCGATCTTTTTGCAGCCATTTCTACTGTTATATCTAGCGGAGTAAGATCTAAAAGTGTTTCCATTGCTGCTGTGGGACACGTTTTCATAGCTCCGGTAATACAAATGTATGCTAGTCGTTGTACTTTGTTCAAAATGTCCCTCATGGTGAGCAATTTGGTTCTTTGAGCCCATGCTATTGCTCCATATGTTAGTACCGGCCTAACTATCATGGTGTACATCCATTTCAGAATGTAAGGTCTGCAACCCCATGTCTTCCCACCTAAACTTCTACACACCATTAATACTCTGCTTGCCTTACTTGTAACAAAATCCGCATATGCTTTCCAGAGAAGTTTGGAATCTAGTATTCTTCCTAGATATTTAACCATCCTTGACAAACTAATCTCCACATTTCGGAGTTTGATTGGATGCATATGCGGCAACTTCTCTTTCCGAGTGAAGGGTACAATGGTTGTTTTTGTGGGGTTTATGTTCAGTCGCACTGAAGTGCACCATTCTTGAGTAATAAAGACTCCTCTCTGTATT
Source organism: Clusia tigrina (assembly GCA_920105625.2). NCBI lineage: Eukaryota > Metazoa > Arthropoda > Insecta > Diptera > Clusiidae > Clusia > Clusia tigrina. Next base: position 28,401,244 of record OV050032.1, read on the forward strand.
ATGTCACAAAGAGTGCTTTCAAATTTACTTCTTGCTATTGTTACAATGTCGTCGGCACATCTTTGACAGGTGATGCCGTTGTGCTGCAGCAGATCAAGCAGTTCATCTAACACTAGGCTCCATATGAGTGGGAAAAGTACTCCTCCCTGCGGGCACGTTTTTGTGAAGAGCACTTTTATTGCGGTATCGCCCGCATTAGTCTCTATTATTCATTTTAGTTACCAGGCCCCTGTTGATATGCTATAAACATCTGCATAATATCTTAGGTATCTCATTAAAGTGTGGGCTGCTGCAGGGAGTGGAATCAACTCCAGCTGGAGCTGGAATGGAAAATTTAAAGAAATAGTGACCAGACCGCCAATTACATTAATTTAAGAAAACTGTATTCAGTGAGGAATTTGGTTTACTGGTTACTTCCTGGCTTTCTTTATTTGTTATATTTGAACCTTATTTGGCCTTATCTGGGGTCTTTGATTGTTCTACGTCTACAAGAATGATGTTAAATCCATGTTAGTTTTACCTGATTTTCGCCTCCAATAGCTTCTTAAATTCAGACACGCTCTCAAAATTATAAACTAAATGAATCTTTTTCACTGCTGCCCCAATAAACAAAGTGTTTTATCACCGACCCCTGAGCGCCTCATCCTCTTTGTAGGAAGTAAAGCGAAATTAAAAGTTACAGTCGGCACGAGATTCAATATAAAACGGTTTATTTATTCAGCAAAAGTATGTGGAAAAACGAATACGATTGATGTGTGGTCGCAGGAAACCGCTCTGAAAAGCTGCTGACATGGCGACAGTCGGCGCTCAAAGGAGTCCATGATACCCATAACCGATGCCGTGAGTGTGCAGGACTGGAGTTATGATTTTGTGCGTGGCCACAATCGGATGCACCACATGCACAGTCGGTACGGCATGGTAGCTGGTCAGCACTGGCGACGGGTGGATGTAGCCGGGCATGGCGAAGACCGTGGCGAACAGCGACAACAACAACAACTGCAAATATCCGTAAATAATTGGTAAATGAGTTCCTGGGCAGTACGAGTGCAAAGCGTAAGACAATTTGTGCCAATTGCATAGAAGAGGAGCGCGCTTGGTCGATTTAACAAGGAGCTGCGTATACTCCTCCCTGGTTGTCAGGACGGTATATCAAATAGAACATAAAATGACACTGGGATGCGGAAGGGTGCCACGAGTAGTTTATGGAACCTCTCTGGTTATTTCGGATATGCCCCTGCTCACTACCGTTTGAGCTTCGGTTGGCTTTGTCCGGTCGGGGTGCTAATTTCTCATAATATACTCGCAGTCTAATTAGTGTATAATTATTGCATCATTTGCTTGCATCATTTCGAACCAAGGGTCCTCTTCCATGATACTGTCACAGAGTCATGAGAGTACTCGTACTCAAGCAGGCTGCTTTTGAATGGAAAAAGGACAAAAAGGATTATAATTTGTAATTGTAGATATTTGAATACTCACAGATTTGAACATTTTGATTTATATAGTTTAGCGTATTAATGGGTGCAGAAGACCACAGACGACTTACTGTCAAAATCGAGCGAGTGCGCGTATTTATAAGAAGAAAATCGCCGCATTTGATACCGCATTTGATACTGCATTTTTAAGACTTCTTCCAGCTGGCCTTGTGTCTAAAATTTACCATGGTTCTATTTGAAATTTTATACTTCCATCTGCAGATTATATTTCAAAGATTTCGCTCAATCAATTTTGTGCGCATTTACATTTGAGATACTACGAAATGATGAAACTAGCTTTATTAGTGCTCATATGACACACTCAAACTCATACCGCCAAATAACCACAAACATACACACGGCCAGATGCACTCTCACACCGACATCGACAAATATAAGTGAAGCTGTGTATGCCGTTGCAATTGTTCCACGGCACATATTAGGGTATCAAATTCTGACTCGTCCACTCACACTCAGAATTGCTCAACGCTCCGGGTTTGGTGGCGAATGAGCTGTACTGCCCAACGTTGCTTAGGAAGGAGGCCCCCTCCTCCGCCACAGCACACGCAGTAGGCACATAATGCAGCGGGTGACGGGCCCACGGGTACGCGTATTGTGCTTTCAGACAATGCCACCTGCGCCTTTGTACAATTTGACTTCTGCTTAATTGATGCTGTTGGTGGAGTGCAGTGCGGTGTAGTGAGGTGCTGTACTGCGATGATATCCGCAGCACATATCTTATTGCATTATTATTATTAATGAGGGTGAAATGAACTTTGACCTTCTATTAATTGGTTGTGCAAAACTAGTGGGCGAATGCACCTTCAGTTTCCTTGCATCGGGCACACAACACACGACATTTGCGGAGGGTGCGTATGCATATATCTCATACTCTTTGCATTAGATGCCTTTGTGTTAATTGATAATTTCCCCCGATGCCATGTTTCCATTTCAATAAGAGTTCATTACAATACGAGTATAATGATTTAGGTCGATTCGCCTACCCCTGCAGTGAAACGGAAAGCCCGGTTTTGGAACCACTAAAAACGCAGTATCCATACTTTATGTGTACTATGCATAAGTACTGCAATAGGGAAACTGAAGCGTGGTTTTTTGTGCTGCAAAAGTGGGTTGATAATGGGTTTGGTTCTATATGACTATTGCAGTGTATATTTCTTATGAAAACTGTTTCGATTATGTGTACGAACCCCGTTCATTACTACCTTGCATAGCGAAACTCATTGAAGGCAATTGTTATATAGCCATGCTATCAACTATTCAAACATTTTTATTGCTTTCTCTCACTGTAATTCGGAAAGGCAAGTAGAACACATTATTGCAGATTGCGAGATTCCACTCCTTCAAATTTCCATTAGTGTTATTAATTTGTTTGGTCACGAGTCGCTCCGATTTTCTGTTCGGGGCTTTTCAATCTTAGATTTGCGAAATACTCAGAGTTATAATTTCCGGTTCTTAAACCACAATTGGTCTCTAGCAGCTCCGATTTTCTGTTCAGGCTTTTTCAATCTTAGATTTGCGAAATACTCCGAGTTATAATTTCCGGTTCTTAAACCACAATTGGTCTCGAGTCGCTACGATTTTCTGTTCGGGCTTTTTCAATCTTAGATTTTGCGAAATACTCAGAGTATAAATTTCCGGTTCTTAAACCACAATTGGTCTCGAGTCGCTACGATTTTCTGTTCGGGGCTTTTCAATCTTAGATTTGCGAAATACTCAGAGTTATAATTTCCGGTTCTTAAACCACAATTGGTCTCGAGTCGGTACGATTTTCTGTTCGGGCTTTTTCAATCTTAGATTTTGCGAAATACTCAGAGTATAAATTTCCGGTTCTTAAACCACAATTGGTCTCGAGTCGCTACGATTTTCTGTTCGGGCTTTTTCAATCTTAGATTTGCGAAATACTCCGAGTTCTAATTTCCGGTTCCTTAACCACAATTGCGCATTTTCAATAGGCCTGGGCATGACATTTCGAATTACTCAGAGTAATCACACTTGAGCTTTTGCCTGTGGTTGAGATTCAGAGTCCCTGCTTGTGTTCGCAGCATAATTCGCATAATTTATTAAAAGGTGTGAAGAGATGTGATCTAAGCGTGTGGTTGTATGTAAAAATATTGCCTGGGAGTTGCATCCAAAGTGTATAGAAAACTGCGGCCCGGCTGCTTTTGTTGAACTGCCGACATATTCGAAAACCGCACTGCGAAGCGCATGAAACTGGCGAACAACTGTGGCAAATCATGGGGAATATTTTTGGAAGCAGAAGTCAGCTAAGAATAGCACATTCAGCAAGAGATTTAATTTAATACCCTACACTTCATAGTGGTGGGTATATTAGTATGCAATGGTCATAATTCAGAGCGACTGCAGCGAAGTGGGATGGCACAAAATTATTCTGATATCAGAATAGCAACTATGCTTATGATGCTCGCCACCGATTGGAGGGTAGTCAATGCAATGGAATTCTACAAATATTACAAGTCCAAAACTTTCAGCATCCAACAACAGGTCATGAAGGACCTTCCCCACAGCACCATAGATGCAGAGAAGTACTACGCGTAAACTCGCAATTGGTGCAGACATTCAGGATGGTAAAAAATGAATTTCAGCCACTGTAAAATTACTGGGCTCATGTTCCATTCCCCTCTACCTTCCATTATAGTCACAGGTACTGAGGGGTACTCGGAGTAGTATTAGTGAGGTTACGTGATATGTTTCGTTGAGCTGTCACGAGTGACTCTTTTATTGGCTCATCGATGAATTCAAAATTATTACTACAAGAGTTACGATTCACTCAAGTCAAGTGTTGGACTGTTCAAGTAACTTTGAAATGTTGAAAAACAAGTTCCACAGCCTGTTATTTTCGCTCTTCTCTACATAAATGTGTATCCTCAAGTATTTGTACAGATTTACAGTGTGTTCACGTTCAACATTATCCCATTCCGGGTCGCAGTTGGCACCACTGCCTCTCAAGCAGTGCTGTTTGAGTGAATTTTCAGTAGCCTCAGGACCTTAGGTAGTAGTTGCATTGAAAGCGTTCTTTTGATTTTAATATTGGTGGAGGAGACCATTGGACATAGCCGTGATTGATGGACGTAGGGGTTCGCTTCGACTCTGGATATTTGTTAGCCTGAAGTGTTAAGATTTAATTGACAGAATTAATTCATGCATCAAGTCTGATTTCATATGAGTTTCAGTCGGGCAATTTGGTATGACGAAGGGGGAATGAATTCACTGGACGAGTTGGCAGTGCTATAAAAAGGAACTGCCCAGCACACATTTTCATCTAGTGTGCGAACACGTCTTCGAGCGCAAAAGCGTTGTCAGGACTGTGTACTTTTGCTTCACCATGCTGGGCGTTATGACTCGAGTTGTGAGTGAGCGTTACTTAAAGGAATAACATTGCCTTTCTCCACTGAAACTGTGTTGTTCGCTTTTTCAGATATTTTTGTGCTTACCGTATTTGCACTGGGCGGCAACGCGTGCTGTATTATGCGTACCAGCAGCGCCACCAACACCACCGCCATATCCCAGAGCTATGGATGCCAAGCATTTTGGTAGGAGTCAGGCTCTCATCAGCGGCAGGCAGCATTCCGCGTTGGAATCTGTACCGCGCAATTGGCCAGAAATGTCATGGTCGGTATCTTCTATGAGGCTCCTCATCGACATGCGCCGCATAATGCGGGGCATAATAATGGTGCTGCAGGTTCCGCCGCAAACCCTCTTCGCTACGATCTCCGACAACTTTCAACGCAAGAAAGCGCACAAGTTCGTGTTGCGGCCTCTGGGCAATGTCTCCTTCAATTTTGGACTCTCCTTCAATGTTCAAACGAGTGGTAACTTTGGATTTGCCAAATGGACAGTACCGAAATTAAGTGAGAGCAGCTCACACAGGGTTATAGAAGCATCAGTGGAAAATTTGAATCAAGTGGACAATATTCCCAATCAATTCAAAAACTAAACTTATGTGGAAAGTTAAGCAAAGTAAAAAATGATAAGAGCTGCGATTTAGTGCCAACGTTATTCAACGACTTCGCTAAGGTTTGTTAGTGCAGTCCCATACAAATTAGTTCTTATATTACTCGTACACATTCACGAAATAAAATATCTTAATACGCATAAATTATTGTACTGCATACTTAATTAAGCGTTGTGTCTGTCTGCACACAGTTCTGGTCATGATGATTCACAACGGCGCTGATATTCTCTAGGAGGAAATACTGCTCGAACTAGCTTCATATGCCATCAAAGCAAACCCTCAGTTTAAAGAAGCGATGAAAGGGGAAACAACGTTGAAGTCTTCATTGGAGGAAAATGTGCCAGATGTATCAATGCAATGGAATGAAAACTTCTTTTTATTTTCCGTATTTTTGATGGTGTTTATGGGAGCTGGCGCAATTGGCATGAGATATATGCACTGAGTATACACACATGAGTATTTTTGACGCACCTGGAAATTAGAGAAGGCTCTACTTTCCTTCCCAATTAAAGTGGGGTATTAAAATCTTTGAATAACTCTGCGCACTCCTTCTCCTTCACTGAGTTTCACTGAGTGCGGTTGAAGGTACTTTCGTGCATAACAAATATGATTGCCGTTGACATGGATATTTACGAGTATGTCGAGATCCTCCTCGGCTGGTGTTAACTTCTTTGCAAACTTTCTGTGTGGGCCTCCCTGTATAGTCCATTTTATTTCCTACTCTCTGGTTGGTTAATTCCAGAAATGGATGCCTGGCAGTGGGGCATTTTTGGTGTTTATGTCGACATAGGGGTTAACACTCAATGCATTTCCTGTGCAAGCATTAGTTTCGTGCGTATACCGGTATCGGCATGCATAAGGGTTAACACTCAATGCATTTCCTGTGCAAGCATTAGTTTCGTGCGTAGACGGGTATCGGCATGTATTCCGATGTGTTGGGTGTTGCTTCCTTTTGTGTCGCCAGCACAGCGTTCACCAAACGTGGTGGGTATGGTGCAGTTCGTATTCGTGCATGTACGCATATTGCTATGGTTACTTCCCCTCTGACTGTATTTGATTGATTTCTAAAAGTTGCCGGTGGGAGGTGGTAGCACGGATATCTAAACGTGAGAGAGAACTTTGTGTGCTTGAATTCATTGTTTGCTTTACTCGGAACTTTGCGTTGCAGTGTCATGGAATTACTTTTGTCATAAGGGACGAAACATTCCAGCAGAGAATAGAGTCAGTGCTGGCAAACATGGGCATTCAAATTTTTGTTTGGATTTCATCAGAAACCGGTGCGCATTGCAGTGCCATTAAACTGAATTTCAATTCAATAAATTGGATAAGTATTATTTGCGTGCGATTGACACGGTGTCGCTATTGGAATGCATATTTCTTTGATGCTTTGCAAATTTTCCAGTCATTCAATATTGAAAAGGAATTCACAATATTGCAATCGGCATTTCCCCTTTTCCATGCTGCAAATAGCTTTCGTCTGATAAGACGCACACGTGCCATGAGCAGCGATACTCGTTGGAAAAAACAGTGCATTACGTTTTGAGCCGATCTCTTAACTCAGTCACCCGCAAACACTCGCCTACTTTTAGGCTTACAAATTGCTGGCGTACTGCGAGCCGGGCAAACCGGTTGCGAGAATGTGTGGCATTGTTATGCTGACAACTCCATCCGCGCAGAAAAACGCCAAACTGGTCGGCTGCTAAAGCAGGTGCGGGACTAATCACTTCACTGTCGCCAAATAGGGCACTGACAGGTCAGATTGCAGACAAATTTTGACATGAACTCATTACGAGTCTGATGAAGATATGAATGCAGGAAAAGAAGGGACAAAAATTATTCAAGGAGATTCAGTTACTCTATGAGCCTGGCGGCCACAAATTTGTCCTAATTAAATAAGTTAATAAGAAAGATAAAAAAGCAAAATTGCGGGCAATGGAAAATGTAATTTTAGCTTGAAAAGAAACCGCGTCCATTTCTAATAAATTTCTTTTTCTAAATGAATAAACTCATCCAAAAATATTATTGTACCATACACAGGAACTAATTGCAAGGATTTTGGGGCATGAGTACTAGCAACTAAGGCTGCCGACTCGCAACCAAATCTATTTATTTTTTGCCATTTCGTCGTCTGCCACTTCCACAGCCACGTGTAATGTTACGTTGCGGATGCCAGTGGGACACGCGGTGATTGTAATTTGAGTCTTATTATGCCTGCGTCAGCACAGACCATCCCAGCAAAGACAACAGCAATTCAATTGAACTAAAAACATTATTGAGACACTGCGAGTGCTAAATTTGCTTCCCATATTGACGTGATGCACCGTAACACTCTGAAAATAATTCGAACTGGTTGCAATATCCTGGAGTTGCGCCACTTCGGACTTGGGGAAACGGTGGTTGTTGTGCTATAATTAGGAAACATACCGATTACAAACACATGCAATCGAAAGGTAGTGCCATGCTTTGCATTGGTTGTGGAAGCGATGATAATAGTACGAGAAGTTCTTCAATTGCGTAACAGAAATTCGATTCGATGGTATTTTAAGTCACCCACATTTAATCTTATGAAATCGAAATGGAGTGGATGGTCACGGAACACATGTTGGTGGTGCTGATATGCAACATTGTCATGATTCGGCAGTAGCACACTGAAAATATAGCAATAAAAATAGAAGGATATTAAACTGACATAAGCGTTTATATCTTGATCTGGATTTTGGAAGTGATTCTGAAACGGACACGAGTGCGGTTGTTGATTTGAAGTTGGGCACATACCGCCCGCACCTCTGCTGCCCTTATCACATCTGTCAACGTCAAAAGATGGTGGTGGATTGGTGGAGATGCCGCCACCTGTAATGCTGAGCCAATATCCGTTTTATTCAAGTTTTCATGGTGTTTCATTCAAGTGTATGAGGTGTACCCATACACAAACTAGGATTGGAGTTTTGAGCAGTTGAGTTATTGTAAAAAATAGCCGATTATCCCATCATTTATGATATAGCGACTTGATGGTAGTCTGGTAGTAGCGATTCGGTGGTGGAAATTTCTGTATATCAAAGTATATCAGTTGGGTGTCCCTTCACTTTACTGGGTTGGAAAGGATGCCCACATCCATGCCCTTTGATTGACATTTGCGACACTCGTAAATGCCACTGTTATTTAAGTACAGTACGCTGCGAAGTACCTTCCAGAAGTTAGCACGGGTTCGCTGGTTAGGTGGCGTTCTGACTGCGTTCAGGATATCACAGTAATTAATATAGACGCCCATCTGGATGCTTCTAATTAGTTTCTCATTTGCAGTACTTCTATCTGCATCTATATCTGAGACGTTTGTGGCTAGGTCTCCTCAATTGGGTTCTGTCCTCGCTTTTTCTTCCGTTTTGCGTTGTTTGTCCGCCAAGAACGTGCTTTGCTTTTACTCGTATTCTGTACCCTTACCCAAGGTCTCTGAAGTAATCTATTTTCCGGAGTTGCAGGAAGTTCGCTCTTAGTTCTGTCGTTCGTGTGCAGTGCGGCTGTGGGTCGGTTGCTCTGACGATTCGATAAAACTAGACTTATTTCTGTTGCTCCGTCGCTTCATTTATGAATGGGAAGTGTTGCAAATTATTAATAAAATTGCATTTTGCATACATTCTATTAGTTTTTTTTTGTTAAATAATTTCTTCAATTAAGTTTACATTATTTTCCTTGTGCGTTTTATTTTTATTTGTACTTTTTATCTATACGCAAAGGCAAAAGTTCGTTTTTATATGTGGTAAAGAAATGGTTGGGCAGCTGATATGGCGGCTGGCGCAGTGCCTGAACGCTTGAACTTGACACTGTGAAAACTTTTGTTGATTGCAGATACGCCCGGAGAGTATATAATTAGACCCAGAGATAGATGTGCAAATTTGGGTGCGCTGGGACGAAGCTTCCGCTACATGATGATTGCATCATTTTGGGTTTTGTTTGGTGGTGAACATCTTAGCTTTAGATGGTATTTTGTGCTTCCTGTAGATTGTCTCAGCAATTGCTCTTGAGACCTGGTAATTGCTGGATTCCTCGCGACAGTTGCTGACACAGCAATAATAGCAAAAGAGCGAGGGTGATCTCGTATTTCCTTAGATGAAGAATAGCAACAGATCTGGATGTTAAGTTCACAGAGATAGGCCGAGAGGGCCAACACTAGACGTGGCAATGAATATTGGTTAATGGAAGATGGAGAGTGAATTACTCGGATCTATCGGCAGGTAATTGCATTCCACAAATTGGCACATATGTGGTAAGAGGGTTGTACGAGAAAGGAATTCATATAGGGCTTCAAAAACAGCCGTTGTATAGAAGCAGTGGGACAAATATCTCTGTTACATGATGATGGCTTTTGTATTCCAACTCTTACATTCAAGTAGTTGAAGGTATACTTGGGATCGTGTTCAGATTCTATGTAATTCCAGTTTGGTGTGTTTTATACGCGTGTCTCCTCCAAAAGTAAGCAGCTACCACAGATGCTAACTTATTTGAGCAGCTGCCACAGTTGCTAACTTACTCCAAAAGTAAGCAGCTACCACAGATGCTAACTTATTTGAGCAGCTGCCACAGTTGCCAACTTATCCAGTTTGATTTTTGTGCTTAATAGCGTTGGTCGTCTTACGAGTAACTCAAAAGTTTTGTCTGGATTTTTTACTGTGTACCGCATATCTTGAGCGCTTTATTATTGGGGTATCCCAGAGAACTACATCCCACAAAGCAATCAGTAAACTTTTTACATGGCTTTACAGCAAAATGTTCCATATACGAACACTTGTATGAGTATAAAAGTCCAGCTTATCACTTTCTTTAGTAGGCGGCGCAAGTTTATCCACAGCTGATAAGTGGAGTGCAGTGGATGCAATATTAGAGCGACTTCCTTGCCGTACACGCAGTTGCGGAAAGATTTAGTTGAATTGAAGCAGCGGACGCGAACTGTTTCTGTGTTTGGGGCATTTTCACTATAGTTCTGAAAATGCTTTCTGGGCCGACACTGTGGCTATTGTTGACACTACTGGGCTGTGCCCTAAGCGAGGATATCACACTTAAGTGCGATGAGTTCGAGCGGCTGTATGATAGTGTGGCCGGTGAGCCATTTTGCACAGTGTCCGGCTTCACCGTCTCGCACAGTCAGAACGTGAAGATACAGAAGTACACGAAGGCGAACATGACCAAATTCATGAAGTTCTACGACTCGCGTTTGCTGTACGTGCCCTTCAAGCTTTTCGATGTGTTCAGCAACTTGAAGACGCTGGACGTCTCGTTTACAGAGATACTGGATGTGCCACGCAACACCTTTGGCGCCGCCAACAATCTGACCTACCTGAACATGAGCAGCAACAACATCACACAAATTACTACTTCAGTGTTCATGGGCGCCAACAATCTGATGCGGTTGGATCTCAGTCGCAACCAAATAACCGAAATCAATGAGTACGCCTTTCGCGGCTTAATAAGCTTAGACAAACTGCAGCTGTCCCACAATCTGTTAAAGGAACTGAATAAGGACGTATTTTTGGAGAATCCCTATGTTGAGGCTATTGCTCTCGACAATAACCTAATCGAGAGTATTGAGCCGGAGGTTTTCAATCGTTTGCGGCGCATACGCGACGTTAATTTGTCCAGTAATCGCATACATCAAATCCATCCGCAGAGTTTTCAGGCCGCCTACGGCTTAGAAAGTCTGCTGCTGTCTTCGAATCGCTTGGATGAGTTCCAATTGGCCAATAAAAGCATCTTGTCGCTGCTGCACCTGGACTACAACAACCTGACGCGCATCTCCATCAACGGTACCAAATTTGTGCGCGCCGACCACAACAAAATCACTCAGCTCCAAATGATTAACTCAGCGTTCCTTGAGAGTTTGGAGCTGAGCACGAACAACATCAGCGACACAGCCAATATTACCAACCTAACAGGTCTGCTGCAACTCGACCTCTCCTACAATCCCATTGGTCCTTTGAATATCACCACCTTCGATCGGTTGAAGCGCTTGCGCCAGCTATATCTGCGGGCGTCCGGCATTCGCCGCCTCACTTTTGGCATGTTCTCGAAGCAGGTTAACTTAGAGCTACTCGACCTCTCTTTCAACAATTTAACGGAGCTTAATTTGAATATCTTCGTTCCGTATCTGAGCAACTTGAAGCAATTCTTTGTGGATGGCAATAATCTGTCTGAAATTCAGGGTAAGCGCAGCTTCTCGTACGCTTTCCAGAATCTGGTGCAGCTCGGTGTGTCGCGAAATAGCTTCAATTGCTCATACCTGCATACGCTGCTCATACCACCGAATCTCTCCGCTTCGGTCATGCTGCACATTGAGCCGGACAACAGCGACCTGGAGACATCGCACATACGCGACGTCTCCTGCATTAGCAACGTGAATCAGTCGCTGCAAAATGTGAAGCAGGAGCTGCACGACATGAGCGAACTGCAGATCCTCATGCAGCAGTCCATGGAGGCTCTGCGCTTGCACGAACGCCGGTTGGAGGTCTATTTGCTGCTGCTGAAGATTGCGCTGCTGACCATCATATGTCTGTTGCTGGGTGTGGCCGTGGCCCGCTTCTGGAAGTTCAAGCGGGCGAATTACTTCTCGAGGCGAGGCGGCAGCATCGTCTTTCATTCGAATGCCACAGTTAACACGAACATGGAGCACTGAGGTGACACGGTTTGTGCAGGCGTAGCGTAGCCAATTCGGCGGACGGTGCACCAGCACACAGATCTATTTTATATATCTAGTATTACGGACTTATACTGTACAATTAGCCTAAGTTTGTAAGTTCCCTTGCCTGTTGGCGGCAGTCGCAAGGAAATTCTCGTTCGAAAATAAAAGAAGGTTTTTAGAATTAGTTTCTTTAACTGAAAATAAAAGATGGTTTTTAGAAATAGTTCCTTTAACTGACACACACACACACACACAAGTATTTCAACTTCACACTTACTCATAATACTTTGTGAGGAAATGTCCTTTCCTAGCATTCGCTGTGGATACAAGTAGCAGGACGCGATTCCAAGCCTTATACGCAGGGGCACAATGGGGCCGCAGTTCTTTCTCGACGGTTTTTAGAAATAGTTCCTTTAACTGACACACACACACACACACACACACAAGTATTTCAACTTCACACTTACTCATAATACTTTGTGAGGAAATGTCCTTTTCTAGCATTCGCTGTGGATACAAGTAGCAGGACGCGATTCCAAGCCTTATACGCAGGGGCACAATGGGGTCGCAGTTTTTTCTCCACCATACGAGTACGATTAGAGTTATTTTTAAACATTATAGGTATATACTTACATATGTATATTAGGGTGGTCAATATTTGCATGAACGAACCTTGTGGGTGAGATGCAGAAATATCCTAGATTTCCGAGTCCCGTTGTTTGCTTGTGAACTCTGGCGTTTATAAAGATTATCTTGATATGATTTTCGAGCGCACAAATTAAGCTGCTCAATCATTTGACAATGGTCGCAGTTATAGTTTGGATTAACCCAAAAGTATAGATCACAGTTCAGCTCCAATGATGTGAATATATGAGCTCCATGATAACACCAGTGGGAACTTAGTGGAAAACTCCACTGAAAAGGCAAACATCAAATCTGTTCCATGGAATTTCTATTCACGGCCACGATAACATTAAGACAGAAATAATCCTCGTGAGCAACGTGGAGGAATGACACTCAGATAATGTAATCCAGGGAGAGGAATGAATACCTGAAAGCTGATGTGTTTGCCATTTGAAGTCCTCTTGCAGAGTCTGAGGATCAAAATTGACAAACATTTGAATGAGGATCTTCCTAATAAACATGCGATTAACTACTTTTGTAGTTGTGTCACTATTTCGAAAGATTGTGGTCGCGAAAGCGGAAGAATTCGACGAACGAGCTGCATTAGGTGGAGCCACCACTGGCAGCAAGGACTATGAACAATGATATTTTCGAATACAATGTGACCAGAGTTGGAGTGGAAAACGCTCTCCGCGCCCCTATTCTCTCATCTCGAAAAAATCAAACATTTTGCAAAGCACTCGGAGGCTGAAGATTCTTGAATTGCATACCCAGCTGCCAATCTAATCGATTGCAAGCCAGTTGCTGCAGTTCCTTGCAGTTTCCGATCTTCACGATTTTCTGCGTTGTAATTCTGTGCTCTTGGCTGGCAGCAGCGGAGCAGAAATTGCTAGAAAACATGTGATTACCAATCTTCACAGCTGTGTTCTACTCGTATCAGAGAGAAGCTTTCTGCTCACATGTGGCCTCCGGCAGGCACGCATTTCAATGCCCATCGGAGTGCTCAGAGCATGACAAAATCGCAAAATTTAAACACAACAAACAACAGAAATTCTGGCTTTAATTTCTGAGCGATTTCATCACATTCAAACCAAATAAAAATTCATAAATGCGCATTTGCAATGCTCAGCAGCCAACCAGCCAGCCCAATCCGGACCGACCGTCCGCCCCCCGGTCCTGCCTCAAGTCGGGTCGAATGAATGCCTTATTTATATGGATACGACGTCACCGACGTGCCGATAACTGAATTCGCTGCCGCTGTGATTGCGAACGAGCAAAAAAAGCACAACGTCTCCAAACGCCAAGAGCTGCATTGCGAAAAATATGGCAACGCGTAACAACGCAGATTGCAGCTTAATGAAATGCAATGGCAAACAACTTGGAAAAAAACGGAGAACCATTGACAGAAAAAAAATAAAGGCAAGCAAAAATAAAGAAAACAGTCAGACAGAATTCAAGAAATAAACAAAAACAGAAAAGGCGCAGAAAATAATGAAACACTGGCAACCTTGATATGCAAATGCACCCACACAGACACGCGCAGGCACGCAGAAGTGGACGCACAGTGGCCACCCTGCAGTAAATCGGAGCGCCACTTACCACTGCGCAGATAAGTAGATGTGAAGCGAAAAGGACTCGCAGTCTAAAGAGGTACCCAGAAGTGGCGTAGATGGACCAGTGAGTGGTGTGTGTGGAGCGGACACTGTCTGGGTTAGCTTAGGTTGGAATTAGCAAAACCCCTTCAAAATTCAGTCAGTCGTACTGATCACTACAAATGCCTTACACCAGCGAATCATTTCGGTGCGGGAATTAACATAATCGACAAATTGGCAGCATACGAGTATAAGGGGGTAGATTCAATATGGCCAAATGATGTGTCTGCTGCGGAAAATTAGGATTCTTCCACTACACCGGTATCTCAATGAGGGGAATCGTTTGCTGCTGACCAATGCGGTCGACTCTCTGTTATGTGGAGCATCAAACCAAACTTGATTTTTGAATAGTTTCTTGTATAAAAATCTAAACATTTGAAACTAATTGAATTCTTCACTTTTATGTGCTCGTTTGTATTTAGTATTGATTTGACTAAGGCGACAGCTTATTGGGCCGTTATGTGTCTTATATACCCGTACCAAAGTGATACAGTTGTAAAATCCATGTCGGTCAATAATTATTGGCAACATAGGATTTCATATATTCTTTCAAGGGTGATACTCCTGATTCGTTCTTTGAATACCGTGTAAGGTTCATAAGCCTCGTACACATACCATATTTATTTGTTTACTGAATCTTTCTTTGTCAAGGAACTAACAGTAATTTTTCTAAGCTTACAGATAAGACTTACATATTTAGGTAATAACCTCAGCCACTGCATCGAATATTTAGTGTTTTCACAGCACGCAATAGGAGTTTACTAAATCAGGTCTAGGGTATCCAACCTTTTGAGCCGTCTTGGATAGGGAAGTTCTAGTAGGATCCTCGCCAAGCAGTTCGGGTGATTTTCTAATTTAAGAGCGTAGGTTTGCGGGTGTTCACTATTTCATTTTCAATCGTGGGTATATTTCGGTCACGATGGAGGTTGAAGTTCCTCAAGTGCCATAGAACAGTAGTGATCATTCTCAGAATTTTCGATTGGAGGCGTTGGAGTTTCTCCCTGTTTGACGGACACGCGGTGCCTCACAATTGAATCCCATATGTCCATATAGGCTTAATGATACTGGTATAAATAAGTACCTTATATTCTAAGGCAAGGTTTGATTGCTTATTTAGTAGCCAGTTCAAGGTATTGAGTTCCAGTGTGATCTTAGCACTCTTTGAGTCCATGTGTTTAGTCCAAGTTAATCGTCTGTCTAAGTGGATTCCCAGGTACTTTATGTCAGAGAATTGAGGAATGTTTTGACCATTGATGCGAATAGGGGGGCACGTGTCATTCATTAAGGCAAATGTTAAGTGTGCACATTTAGCTTCATAGACTTTTGTTCTCCAAGTGACTGTTCAATAGACAGTAAGTGGCTCCGTAGTCATTGCGAGGAATCAAGATGGGAGCTGCTTGTACTCAGTATGGCGGTGTCATCGGCAAATATGAATATCGGAAGTTGGCATATCAGTTGTAAAAAGCAAATACAGCATTGGTTCATGCACACTGCCTTGAGGTACCCCTGCTTTGATGTCAAAGTAGTCAGAAGTAGTGTCACCTTGGCTTACCATGAGGCACCCCTGCTTTGATGTCAAAGTAGTCAGAAGTAGTGTCACCTTGGCTTACCATGAGGTACCCCTGCTTTAATGTCAAAGTAGTCCGAAGCAGTGTCACCTTGGCTTACCATGAGGTACCCCTGCTTTGATGTCAAAGTAGTCAGAAGTAGTGTCACCTTGGCTTACCATGAGGTACCCCTGCTTTGATGTCAAAATAGTCCGAAGCAGTGTCACCTTGGCTCACCATGAGGTACCCCTGCTTTGATGTCAAAGTAGTCAGAAGTAGTGTCACCTTGGCTTACCATGAGGTACCCCTGCTTTGATGTCAAAGTAGTCAGAAGTAGTGTCACCTTGGCTTACCATGAGGTGCCCCTGCTTTAATGTCAAAGTAGTCCGAAGCAGTGTCACCTTGGCTTACCATGAGGTACCCCTGCTTTGATGTCAAAGTAGTCAGAAGTAGTGTCACCTTGGCTTACCATGAGGTACCCCTGCTTTGATGTCAAAGTAGTCCGAAGTAGTGTCACCTTGGCTTACCATAAGGTACCCCTGCTTTGATGTCAAAGTAGTCAGAAGTAGTGTCACCTTGGCTTACCATGAGGTACCCCTGCTTTGATGTCAAAGTAGTCAGAAGTAGTGTCACCTTGGCTTACCATGAGGTACCCCTGCTTTAATGTCAAAGTAGTCCGAAGCAGTGTCACTTTGGCTTACCATGAGGTACCCCTGCTTTAATGTCAAAGTAGTCAGAAGTAGTGTCACCTTGGCTTACCATGAGGTACCCCTGCTTTGATGTCAAAGTAGTCAGAATTAGTGTCACCTTGGCTTACCATAAGGTACCCCTGCTTTGATGTCAAAGTAGTCAGAAGCAGTGTCACCTTGGCTTACCATGAGGTACCCCTGCTTTGATGTCAAAGTAGTCAGAAGTAGTGTCACCTTGGCTTACCATGAGGTACCCCTGCTTTAATGTCAAAGTAGTCCGAAGCAGTGTCACCTTGGCTTACCATGAGGTACCCCTGCTTTAATGTCAAAGTAGTCCGAAGCAGTGTCACCTTGGCTTACCGTGAGGTACCCCTGCTTTGATGTCAAAGTAGTCAGAAGTAGTGTCACCTTGGCTTACCATGAGGTACCCCTGCTTTGATGTCAAAGTAGTCCGAAGTAGTGTCACCTTGGCTTACCATAAGGTACCCCTGCTTTGATGTCAAAGTAGTCCGAAGCAGTGTCACCTTGGCTTACCATGAGGTACCCCTGCTTTGATGTTAAAGTAGTCAGAAGTAGTGTCACCTTGGCTTACCATGAGGTACCCCTGCTTTGATGTCAAAGTAGTCAGAAGTAGTGTCACCTTGGCTTACCATGAGGTACCCCTGCTTTAATGTCAAAGTAGTCCGAAGCAATGTCACCTTGGCTTACCATGAGGTACCCCTGCTTTAATGTCAAAGTAGTCAGAAGTAGTGTCACCTTGGCTTACCATGAGGTACCCCTGCTTTAATGTCAAAGTAGTCAGAAGTAGTGTCACCTTGGCTTACCATGAGGTACCCCTGCTTTGGTGTTAAAGTAGTCAGAAGTAGTGTCACCTTGGCTTACCATGAGGTACCCCTGCTTTAATGTCAAAGTAGTCCGAAGCAATGTCACCTTGGCTTACCATGAGGTACCCCTGCTTTGATGTCAAAGTAGTCAGAAGTAGTGTCACCTTGACTTACCATGAGGTACCCCTGCTTTGATGTCAAAGTAGTCCGAAGTAGTGTCACCTTGGCTTACCATGAATTTTCTGCCTTTAATGTGGGTTTCAAGTAGCTTGTGGAATTTCTTTGAAAGAATTCCTTTAAGTTTATTTATGAGCCCTTGGTGCCACACCTTATCAAAGGCTTGCGTAATGTCTAGGAATGCAGCAGAGCAGTTCGAATGCTGAGCATATAACTCTAAATATGCGCTGAACTTGCTCTATCGTTCCATGCTTTTCACGGAAGCCGAACTGGTATTGAGGAATTACATAGTTTTTATTTAAGTATAGGAAGACCTGTGGATAAACTATTTTTTCGCAGATTCTAGATAAGACTATATACATATATAGTACACATGCCATTAAAATTATTTTGTTATTTGGAAAATGATAGCATCAGCGTCCTATATCAATTGAGCAATCTGATCGTAACTCATTGTGTTCAGGCGTTGCGGCTCAGTTTCGTAGTTGAATTCCCGTACAAATTTTATAGCGAAGCATGTGATCTTCTTTCTTGAGTGGGATTATTCATATTGTGAACACAAGTCTAATTGCATAATTTGGACTTCCTGTATGCGTATCATGAAACAAAGCGTTTCGCCGATGGGGTCTGCCTTTCACAATGCCATAAATACTAATACACGATTAGATAAATGCTTAGACCATAACTCATACGCAACTATTTTTATTTAATGTTCCATACTCATTTCGCTTTATGGATACTGAAATATTGGCTTTCGTTCACATGCATTATTGCAGGTTTCTCCCAGGTCATTACCGATCACCATTTTTGTACGCATGCTGCCAATCATGCAGTGCCCCGTGGTCTGAGTAGCCTTCAGTAATGAAGTGCACCCTGCGTGCAAAATTTAGTGCATGTTCTAGAAACTTTCTGCTGCGGACTGAGAGTATTCTTGATATAGTGAGAAAATTAAATATTATACTCGTTAGCTCCATACTGGCGCTGTCCTTGCGCTGACTATCACCATCCCAAGTATGGGAACTTCTTAGTCAGTGCTTGAACGGCGCCACACCGTGGTATCACAATGGGCCATTATGTGTGCTCAAGTGTGCTTTTGGCAAACTGGGCGGCCACTCCATACTACAGTACAATGGAAAATGTGGCTTGAATATAAGAGTATAGACTGACTCTTCCACACTTTCCAAATATAGTCCACTTGATTCCGTGATTTCAGTAGGGACAATATTAACACGTATCCAAGATACTAGTACAGCCGGGAGCTGATGAAGGACCTGCCTACCTCCTATATAAACTCTCTATACTTCATTTACTTGATATATATACTTGACTATAGTTTGTGGGTTAGAAAAGTGTGTAATATTTCACCATCTTCATATCTAGGGACCTATGTAAGTATTATCTACGAAATTGTTCGTAATGGATCACAGTGACACTATAAAGCACTAACCTCAGATAGGCATAGATAAAACACTAACCTCAGATAACTCTATTGTCACGCCCACTAACTATAAATGCATATGTCGACTTATATATGATTTAACTTGTGGGCGGAGTATATTAGCTGCCATTCCTACACCTGCATATGGAATTCTGTGATATGAACAAAAAGTTCCCAAAAGTGTCTGGTTTGGTTTAATGCCTTCTGTGGCTACTAAACGGTACGCCCATTTAATTTTTGTGGGCGGAGTTTAATAGATACTGTTCTGAATGGGGTATAACGTAGTTGATTAAAATCCGACAGTTCTGATGAGTGCCTTGGAACCGGAGTAGCGATATCATCGTCTGGGGTAGCTGTAGTCTGTAGTTTTCCTGCAGGGATATATCGAAAGGCTTTCTCCCACACATCGTTTGCTGGTGGAGTTGGTGCGTATAACGGGAGCAGGCATGAACAGCAGAGTGTAAGCTATGCAGTGAGTTGTCTCTTACCGTGAGCTTCAGTTGCATGCCATTTGGTGTGCTTCTGTGGCAGTGCTGTTGTGGTTTAGTGGCCCTTTGCCTTGTGTGAAGGGAGCAACCTGAAGAGTTGCCAGAAACTTCTGCAGTTCATTTGTTGCAGTAGTTGTTGTTGTTTCCATACAAAGGTTATGACGTACTCAAATAGCACAACTTGCATAACATCCAAATGTCATGCATATGCAGTGGAGCTGTGCCGCAACCACAAATGCTGCGACAGACAAATGCTACGACTCCGGTGCATATCGTCAAAGAGTCCAATTTTCATGTATGAGATATTTCTGGAACCTTTTCTATGATTGCACTTCACTTCGGCTGTTATTGGTGTTGTGGTTGTTATTGCCGTTGTTGACTACTTTACGCACGTACCACCAAAGTTCAAAATAAGATTATGCAAAACCGACAATTCGACATACTCGTATCCAGCGCCAAGTAATGTGAATGCCACAGGCAACACCATACTACAAAACACAACACACGTCAACGTCAAAGTCAACAGCAACAACAACAACAACAACAACAACAACAACAACAACAACAGCAGCAGCAGCAGCGGCAACAGCAACAACATTGAAGACAAATGTAACAACCGCAGCCGAATGCTGTTCGCTGCAATGACAATTTGTTTTAATTTTACGTTTGAATTTAACTACCGTTTAATGCCCAAATACGAAGCCATAAATCAACATGCACAAACTCTGTTGCTGTTTTCCGTTGTTGTTGTTGTTGTGTGGTGTTGTTGTGGTGTCGTTGTGGTTACTTACGTGCGCGAAATAGTTCCAGCCTGCTTAATTAAGTTGGCTTGGGTTTAGTTGAGTGGCAGAGAGCTGGGTGAAAAAAATGGAAAGAAATGGAAAAAATGGAAGGAAAGGAATCTGGCGTATGTGTTTGTCCTGTACAGCCGGTCGCCTGCCAAAATGCCTATTTGCATTAATAGCCATTCCCAATATTCTCCAAAATAGCTTAAAGCCTTGTCTGTAATAATCAAGAATAGGGCGAAAAGTGCATCAATAGTTCGCTGTCTATTGTACAACTCCCACTCACTTGTTTGCAGGAGCCTCACCTGTATTCATATTTTTAAGGATTCCGGTGCGTTTTCTGACAATTGAGGAAAGTACTCGTAAAGCTCGGTTTGTTTTTGATTTGGTTTTATTTTTTATATTCCCACTTCCCAAATCATTTGCAAATAGTTCTTTACGGTTTAATGATCTGGTTCCGGGGAAAGATTTGGTAGTCAAAGACAAAGTGATTACTCGGGGACGTTGAAACTTCATTAGTCCAAGAAGATGTTTCTCAAGATGAAAAAAAAATTTAAATACTCGTATGTAGGTAGATTGGTAGGAGTGGCCGCCTAGTTTGCCAAAAGCATAATTGAGCACACCTAATGACCTGGCATTGAGGCACCACGGTGTGGCGCCATTCAAGCACTGACTAAAAATTTAAATTTCCTTTACTCAAAGATGGTGGAAGTCAGCACGAGGACAGCGCCGAGAAAGGCACGACTCCCCCATTATGTCGCAGGAAACCATCCTGATAGTTTGATGACCTTTGCTATGTCCCTAATATTAAAGGATGACAGCTCTGTCAAACTTGTAAGAAATGGGGTACCAAAGATGCGATTTGTTCTTCTGGTCAAGGATGGGCAGTGACATAAGAAGTGGAGAACCGTCTCGTCCTCCTCCTCGGAACCACAGCCCCGGCAGAAATCGTTTGAGGGTAGGCCCAGTGTTTCTGCATGGTTTCCCAATATGCAGTGGTCGGTCTAAACCGACACAGTTGTCGACAGAGATATGTGATAAAATCGAAGAAGTTGGTTGTCCATTCTTGTTCAAGTGAGTCTAGCCGTGTGGCAGGATTCCTCGTCGACCCAGGATTTGTCGGCGTCAGCCAGGTATTTCCGTTTGATATCAAGCTTGGCTGTTGCCAGTGGGATGCCGATATTTACAAATAGTTCTATACGGTTTAATGATCTGGTTCCGGGGAAAGATTTGGTAGTCAAAGACAAAGTGAGTACTCGGTGACGTTGAAAACTAGTTTAGTCATTAGTCCAATAAGAGCTAATCAAGATGAAAAACATTATGCATATACTCGTATCTAGAAGCATTTTCATTTTGGACAGACTTTTCTCTAAGCTGAGTACACTTTTTCAATCTCTGTTCCAGCTTCTGGATGCATTCCAGTAAGTGATACTGTTGGATGTTCTCAAAATAGCTATTTTTGGTGGTAATGATGTCTTTATTGCAATGATACCGGTTTCCGGTCAGCAAATTTTTGAATAACGAAACTATGTGAGATTCGAGCGTAGGCAAATCTGCGGAGTAGCGTGAGCAGTCGATCGCTTGGCACCCCAATTGGTAGAATGCTTGGGCTACAAAATCACTTGGGCGAGTCGGCACATTCTCATGGTAGAGTAACATACTTTTCGGGACGTTTTTCAGCCATTTCTTCACTTCCTTCAGCGAGAAGTAATGCGTAGTGAAACTAGCGTCCTGTTAGGCTGAAGCCATTACCTTCCTGACGGATGCCACTGTCTGAGACTTCATTAGAGTTTCGGCTCTCGTTTGGTTGCTGGTGTTGAGTGGTGAACACAGGCTTCTCCATAGCGACGAATCATCGTATAAAATCTACTGACTACATGTATAAATGAGGGGATTAGGAGGAGGAGGAGACTGTGGAACATCTCTTCTGTAGGTGCCCCGCTCTGATTAGAAGCATAGCGGGCTCTTTAGGCAAATACGCTTTTAACTCTCTTACAGAAGTGCCTGGCGCGAAGGTCAAACAAAGCCTGCGCGTTATTAGGGCTTCGAAATGGTTCGACGAGTGAATCGGAGGTGCGCTGTTGCGCGGTGGTATCACAACGGACCCATGGTGGTCCGAGTGAGCTGGTCCTTAGACCGGCTGCCACGTTAACCTAACCTAACCCAACCTACATGTATAAATTATATTCCAGCATTACAAGACGAGAAATGGATGAAAAATTAAACTGAAAATGCTTCCGATTCTGAGATGTTTTTGTAGGCTTCTTAATAAAGAAATTAGTTTTCCAATGTGCACAACACAAGAATCCTTTTAAGATCGGATTTAAGTGTCTTCACCCCAGGCTTCCCTTTTGTTAGGGCCCGGTTACAATGTCACAGACACTGAAGTATTCTTCCACAGATTTCCAGTGTAATTCAGTCCGTGTTACAGATTGGCACATGGCTGTCAATAACTACCACTGCCACATGGATTTAGGCTCTTAAAAAGACCCGTATGAGACTCCATAACACCTCATATCCATAACCCAGTTGCATTTACTACGTGTCGTTATCGAGTAGACCGTAAACAACTTGAACGCATCTATCTGGACAGCTCAATAGTAGCGCCTCACGAACCAGCTACTTGAATTTTCTGGCACGTAGTTGTACTGCAGGCGAAGCTTGGCACTGAAGCGTCATCGCCGTTGACACAGCTTTGGGCATTCTCGATTTCAGTTTTGATTTTGGCATTTTGCTCCGCATTTCAATATCAAAAAAATGTGTGTATAGAACAAAAGCAAAAGAGGCACAACCAGACAAGAACAACAACAACCACTACAACAACAACAACAACAACAAATGTTATTTAAATTTGGTTTTTTTATATGAATTTTATTTTTCAAAGTGATGATTTCGCTGTCTTATTGTTCTCTGGTATAAAAGACCGCTATAATTGTTCGTAGAACTGTAGTACACTTGAGCAGTGGCCGCAGATCGAAGCTAACCCGCAAACAGTCCAGAAATCAAAATGTGCAAATTGGTAACATTTAATTAAAATGCAGAAACATAAAAACATATTTGACTGGCTGCCAAGTCGCTAACTTTAATTTTCCACAACAGTTCGTTGCAGTTGCCGTGTTCGCTTTGGTCTGCTGTGCGGCGGCCAAACCCGCGGTGGTTGCCTACAGTGCGCCCGTAGTAGCGGCTCCCGCCCCGGCTGGCGTGGTCACCGCCACCAGTTCGCAATACATTGCGCGCAACTTCAACGGAATCGCCGCCGCGCCCGTGGTAGCAGCCGCCTACACAGCACCTGTCGCCGCTGCCGCCTACACTGCCCCCGCCGTCGCTGCGACCTATGGCGCCTATTATCCTTATGCGGCCGCCGGCTACACAGCGATTTTGTAACTTCACGCATCAACAAATTCATCAAAAAAAACGCAAAGAATTGCTAACAAATTTTTAAAAAATAGGAAAAAAAATACAAAATTAATAATAAAAGTTTACATGAAAAATAAATTTTGAAAAAAAAAAATTTTTATTATAAAATATGTTATAAATATATAAAAAATTTTTATAAAAATGATAGAAAGAATGTTTTTTTAATAATAAAAGTACAAAGCAAGAAAACAATGAAAAATTTTTATACAACAACAACAATTTTTTTCGTTTTGTGTAGCCCGAAATTTTGTGAATTTTGGCTTTAATTATCCAAAATATTTTTGTTCGCAGATTTTAAGAGTCTATTTGTGTCTTTTTTCAATTTAACACGAAATTTCAAATCACAGACTCCAGTTGACATTCTATCGAACCATCGCCGTCCAATTGAACTGAGAGGGAAACCGTATTTGATCCGTTATATGCACCTCAGTTCTGGATGGCACAAATCTCCACACACATAATGCAGCACACAATTCACACTTCTTGGAGGACATCTTTCAATCATTATAGTCCTCTTACAATGATTGATGGCCTTCGCAATAAAGCAGAAGAGGGTGGAAAGAAATCCGAAGAAACAGTCTTCCAATTATAGGCTTGGTTAATCCTGTGAACTATTTCTGTATATAAATGCATGTATATATTATTAATACAACCGATATTGCCTCAAACTGGTTCCAAAGTTTGTGACGCTGCGAATATTAATCTATAAACCAAGATATCCCAGACACTCGGACTCTGAGCTGATGCCACAAACAGCTCTTTAACGCCACGAACTACCTTTGATGAATTTGCGTCAAATTCCATTGATGAATTTGCGGTTGTTCCACTGTAGCAGCAAATATTTTTGCAGCTGTTGAAGTTCGGATCGAGTTGGTTGGACTGTTTGAAAGACAGATTGACATCACTTACGATTTCTCGTCAACACGAAATCTCTGCTTAATAAGAGAGAATAAAATATCAGTTCAAATGTACACTGTCACATATTTCCCCGACTGTTCCAGAAGAGTTCAAATTGGAAAACTCAATTTCCAAACTTAATTTCGAAACTGTGTTGAAATTGCAGTGTATTGCACCGTCACATATTTCCCCGACTGTTCCAGAAGAGTTCAAATTGGAAAACTCAATTTCCAAACTTAATTTCGAAACTGTGTTGAAATTGCAGTGTAAAACTGCTACTAAGGATAAAATTCAGAATACTGCTGAAATGGAGGACATAAAACAAATACACTTTGTTCTAATGAACATAAGTATATTGATGGCATTTGTACTATCAGCCATGGACAAATTACTCCAGTCATGCACTTACTATCCCTCTGATATATCGTAGTTAAATCGACGAATGGAGCAGGGAATTAATGCCTCAGTCACTGCGCTTTCATAGAGTCTCTTCTTCCCGTGACAATTCACACCAATAGTGTTGATGGTGATCACTAATCTGACGTCGCTAGTAGCAGAGTGATTCACAGAGAATTGGTAGAGTAGCAGAGTTATTCACAGAGGCAGCCAGGCGATTGAGATCTGAACAGATGTTTATAGTAGCATATTTTTCAATTATTATTATTATTATGCCTGTGGAGAAAGTGACGAAACCTCACTGCACCTGATCACATACTGTGGACCATTGGCGCACAAAAGACTCAGGTGTTTTAGAGAATATATCTGAGATATGAGCAAGATCCCTCAACGTGATTCCTCCAAAATATATGAATTCCTGTCGAAAATTAACCTGACAGTAGATTTATAGATGAGACTATCCTCATCTTTCAAATAAATAGGGGCACCACAATAGATCTGTCAGGTCGCAGTGTATAACACCATCATTAATTATGACTGCAAGGGGTTGGAGAATGAGTACTAGTTGCTGAGGCTGTCGACTCGAAAGGAAAGGTTTTTTTTAGAAAGAAGCATGCGATATTTGAACCTGAGATATATCCTTCACATTTGAACCTGTGATATTTGGATTTGAACCTGCGATATATCCTTCACATGTCATACTGGGCTATACCCATTGATGGTATGTTTTTATGAACCCTGAAACTCCTAATTAGGTTGCTGAGACATATTTGTTTCTCTTCCTGTTCTGCTTAGTTCAAACAGATCAATCAGTTCTAGCTCGAATTTTGCGTAGAACATAGTCCCGAAATGCTTCTTAATTAGGACTTAGTTGCCATTTTCTGAAATCCTTGCACATATACTCGTATGTAATGAATTATGGTTTAAGTAATAAAATGAACAAATAAATAATCATGTCTAAAAGTTTTCAGAGTAGAGGTGGTTGGCCTGCCTGCTATCTGTAGCATCCCTCCAGATATAGTTTAGATCCTTCTACATAGTAAAATTTCACCTATAAAGAGTATTTTTTTCTACTGCTCTACTAGAAGCTTGCAGGAATAGTTGTGTTAGCCACCGGGGGGAGCACAAAACCGCTTGAAGTACTCGTAGCGGCGAGGAAGTAGTTCCATGTTCACCTATAAATAGAACACTCGTACAGCTAAATGGGTGCCGGCCCATAAAATTGTCCAAAATGGATGGAATGCGGATGTGAAATGGATTTCACGCAGATTTATTGCATCGCAGTTCCTTGACGTGCTCAGCTTTCGATGAGATGTCGATTGAAGAGGTTTATTTTTAAGAATTATCACACGTCCACAACATTAGAAAGCAATTTTGGATTTTATTACTACTCATATTTAATTGAATACAGGCGTACAAAGAAACAAACACATAACAATAAAGTCAATATTCGGGAATTTGCGCGACGACAATTTTAAACGAACTTGGTGGCAACGCCGGTCACTGTCTGCAACTTCATTTGTAGCGCCGACGCGCTACAATTGCAGTCGTTGCAGGGCGTTGCTAACGGGCAACCTGGTACGCGGCAATCGAAGCGCCCGGATACGCCACGGCATGCTGCACCGTGTGCCCACTGAAGCTGCTGGCGAAGGGGGCAAATGCGGGCCGAAAGACAACAGGAAAAGCGGGGAAACCCGCAGGTGGTGCCGCCGCTGCAGGTGCTCCGGGGGCAGCAGCTCGGTGCTCTGGCGCCACATCGACAGACTCCGCTGCATTGGCGATGTTGCCCGGCATTGGAGCGGCAGATGCCCGTTGATGATGCAGAGTCGTCAGCAAGATCAGCCCCAGCAGAAGCTGCGTCATCGCAATCGCAGACGCTATCTGAAAATTTCGAATAAGGTACAAGTGGTCGTGCTGTGTTGTTGGTGTCTGGGAGGGGTGTGTTGGGCTTTACGTGTCTGCGGTTCGGTCGCCAAAAACTTACAAATTTCAACATATTCGCGTAGATCAGTTGAAAATCAAATCCACTCTCCACTAGTGTTTCTGTGGGTGTTCTGAAAGTACCGAGCGGCAAAAACCAAACGAATTGAAAGTGTTGAAAAGCGAAACAGAAATAAATCAGAATTCAAGACGGCAGCTCATTTTTATATTTTCACGTTCAGAAGGCTGCCTTTAAGGTTCTGTGCGCTTGCACGCGCTTGCGCAATCAGCCAATATGACACTGACAGTGCATTACAACTTTGTTGTAATGTGAATACGAGTAGACAGAAATAATTGCCGTAGTCGTAAATGGAAGTTATGTGTACGCCAGCCGAGGCTCCCAAGTGGACTTAGTAGGGCAAATAAATACAGGTCCACCTAGATTGGATTACGAATGACCTCCTACCATTGCTGACAGACTTAGGCCCCGAGAAAGGCGTTGTGGTTCAACGTCACCCCATTCCCATTCGCCCCTTCCTATTCGCCCCTTCCTATTCCCATGCGCCCCTTCCTATTCCCATTCACCCCTTCCTATTTCCATTCACCCCTTCCGATTTGAAACTAAAGCAAGCTCCTAATAAAATCGGTAACTCTGGTGGAATCTGATGTTTAGCATCTCTAAAGTGTGCTGATATGTTCGTAAACTTGTGCTGCATTGATAGAAGCCTATCACACCCAAAGATGGTGAAAAATTGCTTCCTCGTCCGCTCAGCAAGGTCGCCCATGCAGTCTTTCCGGGAACTATGACAACATTTGGATCGATATCTCTTTAGTTTGTTTGTTTTCCAAAGTACATCACTAATCCTTTATGGATGGGTGTTATTGGCCACATACGAAATCTACAGATTGCCAATTACTCTGTTCCCAACTCATAAGCACAGGCTCATCTCAGCCGAATCTAGTTATCTACTTTGCCCATATGATCGTCAGAGATTATCTGAAGTCGATGACTACTCTTGAGATGGGCAGCTCGATTTGGAAAACATGCTCGGGTATATGACTCTTCTTAAGTTTTTTTCACTCCCATGATTTTTGCCTAAAATGCGTTGTAATGGGTCATCGCCACAAACACGCACTCATTTTATTCTATCTCGCTTCGCCCATTGCCGAAGAATTGAGTAAAGTCTTTAAGAAATGTATCAAAGACTAATTTTGTTCTCATCCATAGGATAAATGAGATGAAGGAGCTAAATTCATGATGAAATGCGGAGTTGCATAGCTCTGTATTTCCAAATGAACTTATCAAGAATTCTAGACTGTCTACAAGAATTGTTAGACCAATCCAGAGAGCAGCTCAACCCACCGATATTTCATGACGAACTTCATTTGATAATATGAACAACGGGGTAGTCCAGCATAATATATAGTCTGATAGGTTATATAGTGAAGAGTAGAAATAACATACCACATAGAAATACAACAGAGTTCAGAGGAGAACAGAAGAGAGTTGTGTAAAGAAACGTGCGAGCAGATCAGCAAAACCCCAAGAAGTTCACCGAAGGGAAGCTCAACATTTAAAACACTCTATTCGGTTCATCAAACACAAGTCAGTTGACATGGAAGAATTATGTAGCAATCACGCTTCTTGATTTCCCTCTCTGTTTACTCTATAGTAAACGAGACGAAAATTAAAATCCTGCATTAACTCGCTTAAGGAAATTACCAATGATCATATTCAGTTCGGCAGATAGATTTTTATTTTGTTTAGATGAAGGAGAATGTGGCTTTCTTGAATATTTCTGTAGTGCTTGCAAATTTGTATAAACCACACAGGAGGGGATTAAGTCACCTCAAGTTGTTTAGATATGTCCAGAAACCCAGCAGGCATTCATCCCAGCGAGTTCTCCAAAAGAACATGTTCCTCAAAGATCGTTAAGAGAGGAGTGTGATTGCTCTATTGCTCTGGTTTCATTCACATCGCTATAACAAATTGAATTTCAGTTCCTATAAGAGGTTATGATAGATCACCGGAGAGTTCTTCATTTCTTGAAGAATAAAGGGTATTTTCTCTTCTTGTATTTTCATGCAACATCAACTATATGGAACACCATATGAGTACGACCACTGAGGATCCTGGGGGGTTGTTTTACCGCAGATGATTTCTCTGTGGTTCCAATCAGAACACTCTTCCAACATGTTGGACATTTTTTCTGTGTCCATACTCATTCATTTTTCATCTTCGTTTTTAAAACAAGGAATTGGCAAATAGACTCCCGATCGCTTCGGTTAATATGCTCTCTTCTTAGTGGAAGTCTCACCGTTCGCCAAATGGTTGACACACTTGGGCGTACTTCCAAAAACCTTACGACGATTGGAGTGACAATGCACTCCAGTGTCGTTCACATATTTTGGGCCCCCCTGCCCGGGGCGTAGCACCACAACAACAGAAATTAGGCTACGTGAAGAAAGAGACGCTTCTGCAAGTGTCGTGATCGAAATTACTGGACTAATTTTTGTTTTATTGGCCCGAATACGATCGCCAGTTTTTGAGATCTGAACCTTGCAGCACGTACTCAGTTTTAAGTACATTGTCGCTTGATTATTGTTGTCTCTGTTGGGCTATTTGGTATGCAAAACGCACGCCTGCGCACTTCAATACTTGTTGATACTCAAAAAGCCATCCACGACAATGCCTGAACGCGGCGCTGCGAAATGAAACCAAAAGTTAACTTTGTCGTACGCAGTCATTTTCGTTTCGTTTTTGTTTTTGTTTTCATTTTCGTTTTCTATTTTCCTTGAAGATTCTAGACGGCAATGGGCCGTCGTCCAAAGTGTCAACCTTAACGTCAAGACGCCTGCTACATGCGCGTAAATATTGCCAAGTGAGCAGATGCGTTGAATTTAAATTGGTTGGCAAAAAAAAAAAAAAAAAAAACACAATAAAAGCCAAAGTAAAACAAAACAAAAGAAAATTTAAAAAAAAAATACACTGAAACGATAACAAACAAAATGAGGCGTGCAATTGCCAGCAGCCAATTGGAAGCGACTAGAAGTTTGCTAGGGTCGGGTCCAAGTTTTCTAGACAGTCAGTGCCGGGATTTTGTATGAGTATATAAGAGTGCCATTTGGTTGGGCATAATCAACAGTTTCAGTAGAACTTCACTTCAAGCAACAAACCAATCCCAACAAACAAACAAACCCATCAAAATGTTCAAATTCGTAAGTGCCGTAGTAGACAACTAAGTTACAATAAAACGCAAGGATCTCTGCGGTTATTAAAATGCAAGTGGCATCTAACATATGCAGGAAGTGTGCGAAAAAGTCAATGGAACCAGTGGTTTAATAATTTCAATACTGCGGCAAGTCAGGCTGCTTTGAGGACGACATTCCTGTTCAGTTTTTCACCTGCATTATATTAAAATAGTGTTGAAGTCACTTGGATTAACAGAGCGCCTTTGCTTGAGTGTGCTTGCCATATTTGCTGACGTTCCTTTTTCTTTTGCTTACAGTTCGTTGTCTGCTTTTTGGCCATCATTGCCTGCGCTGCCGCCAAACCAGCCGTTGTTGCCGCACCGTTCGCATACTCGGCCTATTCCGCACCACTGGTAGCAGCTTCACCGTACACTGCCGCCTACACAGCTTCCTATGCAGCTCCCTATGCCGCCGGTTACTCTGCTTACTCGGCCTATCCTTATGCTGCCGCCTACTCCGCCTACCCTTACACCACGCTCTTCCGTTAAATCGACGCTTGCAGCTGCACTGGCTACGGATTTTGGCTTGACATGAATGCTCCACCGCCGTCGGAAACTTGAATACCTGTTTAAAGACAACGATCAAATTTGACTTCTATTTTGTTATTGGTTCTCCCGCTTTTCCCCCCTTTAGCATAAGATCTTTTACATTTTTTATAATTTTTCTTCAAAAGAAATAAAATATATATATGTATACATATATATAAAAGAAAACGAATTTGTTTCCAAAGTCATTCTTTACATAGCAAGGAAATGTCACGTGGCAGTGTTCCACTTCAGGAATGCCAGATTTGGTGGAAATACCGATCTGTTGCTGGCAGCTTAGCGGTTGCATCCACCATTATGCCAGTGTCAAGCTCTCTGTTCTTCTAGACTTCAACTGGAGAGCCCAAGGTAAGTTCCCACAATGTCTTCACCTTTCAAGCTGTCTGGAGTACTCGCAGGTGCCTTTTGTTGGCTAAAGTAAATTATAAAGTTGTGTGAATATCAACATTAACTCATGATCGGGAAGCTGCTGGTTAAGAAGTGAGTACCACGAAATTAGCAACCAAGTCGCCACTGGGTTCAGAACAATTAGCCTGCAAAAGCTGCAAAGCACGGCTTCCCTCAGCCTGGTAAATACAAATGCAAGCAAAGCAACTGTAGCCCTGCATTGCCCGAGCCTTCGGGAGTGGACACAACTGTTCATCGCTAAAGGAGAGAAAATGGTAAATGTGGAAATTGGAAATTGTATAAACGTCCAGAACCTACCGGAGATGATCCAATGAACACACAATTCGCTCGCAATCAAAAACAAGGTAAACACGAAGTTTGTTGTAATTGGGATGTGGCTTGGGCTACACCGCTAACCACATCCAACCAGTGACAATCTGTCATACTCCTTAGATGGTCCCTGGTTTAGGTATAGTCTTTAGACTGTCATGATGGTTTAGATGTCCCTTTGGGGGGGGAACAGGGAAAAGTCTCACAGGACCAAATCTGTCGAATGCGGTGATGGATTCGTTGAGTTCTTGTACAAGGAACGATGTGTGGAGCGGAGCATTGCCCTGCTGTAAAATTATAGAATTATGTTGTTTTTTTTTTTCGTTGAAAATGCTCTCTTAAACACCCATGATTGTTGGAGAACTGTGTGTTCTCCGGAAGGTACTTTAGTGACCAACACCACGATAATCATATAATGATAATGAGTTCGTTTTATAACCGAGTTTGACTGGTTCTTCCTTTTCCCCACCGTTTCGTAGCTTGTGGACTGGTTTGGATGCACAACTCATAAACCTACGTTTTGTCACCACTTCCTGAATTTACGATATAAATTGGCTCCTTCCATCACGTCTTCAGCAATGAATTCTGTTTCACCTGCTCATTCTTAACGAAATTCAGCTTCTGCGAAACATGACATCAGTTTTAAGCCTTAAACACTCGTAACTGCGAAATACTCGTAACTGCAAGCAATTGTACCTTAAATCCTCGTAGCTCCGAAATAACAAAACTCCAAAAAACATTAAGAAACTAAAAACATTAGTAAATAGTTTCTATTTTATTATTATTATTATTACTATTATTATTATTATTATTATATCTTACACCATAATTAATTAGGATTGCAAGGTGTTGGGGGAATGAGTACTATTCTTTTTTAACTTGTATAATTAACATATATTTTTTTTTAATTTATTACATTTCAATGGGGAACATTTCAGTGCGATTTCAATTTATGGAGGTTAATTTTAGAATACTGCTGCGATTCATTAATAAAACTGGGTGAAACACCACAAATATATAACACACGTTTTTGCTATGAAACTGCTACAAATCTTTATTCCGACTTATCTAATTTCCCACAGAATCTACTTCTGACCAAGTACCTAATTAGTGGTGTGACTTCTCATGTTCTGTGTTCACGATAAAACGAATTTATGCTGCTTCTTGAGTGACTAAGTCAGAACCACTGGATTGCCTACATATGTTGAGGTACACAGTATTCCATAATCCTGGTTTGGTTTGTGTGTATGTGGCTACACCATCTCCTTGAACAACCGACAAATAATTTGATTTCTAAGTGAAAATTCATTGGTGTCCACTCCTTACCTGGGAGGGAGATTCATTTGCTCGCTTGTGTTCTCATCGGTCTGCTAATTCGACTTGCCGAGTTAGAACTGTGGTGGTAAGTTCGATCAGTTTTGCTACATTTTTAGCAAATTCCTCTATGCTGATATGTCTGTATTTTACAGAATCGAATATTTAAGGTGGTAAATCGAACGCCGATAATTCGCAACAACTCCCTTCTTCTGCATTATATTGCACTATAATCAAAATATTTATTCCTCATGTTCCCAAATTGTGAATTATTCAGCAAACATAATCGGAGTTTGATGGAGTACTGTGGTTCTTATTACACCGTTATGTTCCCACCACAACCTAGATATATAATATTCATCTATATCCAGTCGGATTTTTATTATTGTAAAACACAAAAAGGTGCCAGTCATTTTTAGGTCAAATCAATGTGGGACAAAGTGGTGAAATTAGCTTGAATATATTTCATTACGGTCTAACTAAACCAAAGTGCTAATATCATGTGTCCTAGTGCTCGAGTCCTGTGTTTTACTAGAACACTTGTGTTCCGAAGGTGCTAAACTTATGGGTAATGTATGGTGAGTAAATCGAAACAGACAGTCGTGCATCGGAACGACCATTATTCAGTTCATCTCTGAATGGATATTGTGAGATTTGTTGGAAAATTATACAAAAGCATTGAACTAATTTCTCCAAGTTCTTAGAACAATTGATTCATTCGAAACATTGAGATTGCTGAATTACTAAACAATTTTAGGAATCCACACAATCGTTAGAGACAAATAAGAATCGATTCAGGAGTGGTTTCAGTGAATCCGATGAGTGAAATGTATGCGCTAAACTAAAAATGACACGCTTTAGCTTCAATATTATAACAATTCTTTATTCAACAAACTTATATTCATCGCATGTAAAAATCCAACATTTGCAATTTACTTTTTCAACACGGCGACCGCAGGAGCGGCAGCGTAGACTGCAGGAGCAGCAGCGTAGACCGCTGGTGCGGCCGCATATGCAGCTGGAAAGGCGGCGGTGTGCGCCACGGAATGGGCCGAGTAGCTGCTGGCATAGGGAGCCACATAAGGAGCGTAGCCGGCCGTGTACGCCACTGCTGGGGCAGCGGCATAGGTCAAGGGAGCGCCGTAGGCAACTGGAGCAGCTAAGAAGCCGGGCTTAGCCGCACCGAAAGCAACGGCGAAGATGGCCAGGAAACAAGCAACGAACTGCAAAGAGGAAACATGATTATTACAAATGCTTGAAAGGATGCGCACAGGACTACAACTTACCAATTTGAACATTTTGATTGAGTTGGTGGTGGTTGGTTACTGCTGTACGTTTGGAGGTGATTGAGGAGAATGATGTGTTAACTATGGGATCGGCCTCTTTATATACCGATGGAAATCTACACACTATGATGATTAATTTTCGCTTTGTCTCTTTAAGTAAGTCTTTGGCATTCTATGAAATCCTTGATACGAGACATTTCAATACCCACAAAACGGATTTCAATATGCACCACATTCGCTTCTGGCCGAAACTCATTAAACCCATTAAAGTGAGTAACCAACCAGCTCGACCGTTTGGCTTGGAGACGGAACAGATCACGTACGAGTACCAGCAAGTGCGGCGGTGCTCATGGTCAGCAGAACCTCGGTTGGCAACGCTCGAAAATCCAAAGTCTTTCGCGGAGTATTCGCAATTTTAATAGGCGTTGGTCAATGATTTCGCAGTTACTCGCATTTGCTTGCTGCATTGATTAAAATAAATGCTCGACAACTGAGTGGTGTACTCGTACTCGCATTGGTATGCGCGCCGCGTTTTCCATTTCTGTGCACTGCCGCATAGTTTCAAGATTCCCCATACGGCATCCTTAATTCGCTAATGCGTGCGGTACGCACAGTTGCCATATGGCAAAAGTGTTCGTAAGCGTTGAAAGTGCGCTGCACAGCAAGGGGAGTATATACTCCAGATATGCGACCCGATGCAAAGTGGGCAGTTTTTCTTATACTAAACGAGGAGGAAAATATCTAAAGTTAAGACCCTGTCAGTGCTGGACTCTAACTCCGCTAAAACCGCCTCTCGACGTTACGGTGTTTCCCCCTGGATACATTGATTAAGTCTTACGTCGGGAGGCCGTAAGAGCATTTACTGCTCACACGTCAGTGTTAGGTCTGTCGATGTTGTAGTTCTGTGCGCCTCGAGTTCCTCATGGGGCTGGCGATTGCATTTATTTGTGGGTATTTGTGGATAGGACAATGGGGCAAAGAAAACGTCATCACTTTGAAAGACATCACTTCAACGCCGACACTAAAATGCAAATGTTTTTCAAAGTAGAAGTAATCTTATTGACATTCTAGTCAACTCTTAATGCATGGTCTTCCAATAATTACGCTCACGAGAGCACGGTCATTCATACTTCGAGAACCTTCGAGGATCATACATAATCCCAATTTTGGTCATTTTCAAGCTTATTACAAATATCCAGGAAGTGTCAGGAAAGTTGTTGGTCGATACATGAGCATATGTTTTGTTTTACGGGATTCTGGTCTTAGTGTCTTGCTTAATCCATCTTCAACATGAGTTTAGCTTTTCAGGGAATTGTTCGGCGGCCCACAATTATGAGTCTCTGCATAATCGCATTTAACTTCTTCAATTATTACATTTGCACTACCAATCATATGCACAACTTGAGATTCTAATAATATTTATGGCGGAAATTCGGTGGTGCCACTATAAAGTCCTCCCAGTTAAATAGCGATTTTTGAGAACCCACTCTAAAATAACGCAGCTAGACTTCTATTGAGGACATAAAGAAAATTTATGGTCTCATTCATTAATACAAAGTCACGCCCACATTTTACACATATTCATAAGTAACATTTGGCAGCGAAATTGTTCCGATACATCAAAGGAGTAAACAAAACATGCTTGGATCAACAAAAGTGCCCCCACCACCGTTTATGTATGTGTAAGACGAGATTTAAAGAAGATTTAATAACAATAAGTGGCATAGTGCTGCTTCACGCAAAAGTCGGCAATATGAACAACTCTCTTATATAGAGTAATTTCAACTTGAATTGAACCGAACATCGCCATGATTTGCTTGACACTCCCACATTATTTCTATGGGGGTAGATGCTGTAAATGATCTTTGGACATATTTTATCTACTTGTCGGTCTAGACCGTAATTAGACTTCTACTATTCGTGGTTCTTACATAATTTGTACTGAGAATGCGCTGCTGAACTGGTGAGAAAGAAAATAATGAACGACATGAGGAAGGGGCAGAGCTTGTTTGGCAAGCAGTTTGGCTTTTTTAATACAACTCATTCCACAGCAGCTTAAAACAACTCATTCCCTGGTATTTGCTTTTAAATTTGTGCACGAGTAGTTTCAGGTATGCTGTCCACATATGCTCGCACGATTACCAACACTGTCGCTGGTTGCCTGTTTGTGTAGGAACGTGCAACTATTTCACAAACTGTCTGAGCGTAGACACCCACGCTGACCACCAAGCAGATCACCGGCAATCCCCAGTCCACAGCTACCAATCACCGACTATGAATGTTCAGCATTAATTTGACATAGAGTACAAGACAAGGTGAAGGTACGAGTACTCGTGTATTCGAGTAGGTTCGCTCTGGGAGGATGCACGCGCTGCTACGATTTGTCCAAAATTGCAGCGGGCCCCGCGACCTTGGCGGTAGCGGCACACGTCGCAGTGCGTGTCGAATGCTAACAAAGACAGCATATGCAGTCAGCTGATACTTGTACTAGTGTTGGCGCTGCTTTGGGTTGGTGCTTTCAAGGTTCTATGGGAACGCCGCGGCCTGCATGTGTCAGCATAGTGCGGTGCTCCAAAATGTCGTCACACTTGGAGGCGAAGAAGTCTGTTTTGTTTCACTATAAAAGCGCATCGGATTGTGGCAACTGACATCATACACTACTAACTACTCCAAACGTACAGCAGTAACCAAACACCACCAACTCAATCAAAATGTTCAAATTGGTAAGTTGTGCCTTTGCATCCTGTGCGCATCCTTTCAAGCATTTGTAATAATTATGTTTCCTCTTTGCAGTTCGTTGCTTGTTTCCTGGCCATTTTCGCCGTTGCTTTCGGTGCGGCTAAGCCCGGCTTCCTGGCTGCTCCAGTTGCCTACAGCGCTCCCTTGACCTATGCTGCTGCCCCAGCAGTGGCGTACACGGCCGGCTACGCTCCTTATGTGGCTCCCTATGCCAGCAGCTACTCGGCCCATTCCGTGGCACACTCCGCCGCCTTTCCAGCTGCTTATGCGGTCGCTCCAGCGGTTTATTCGGCCGCTCCCGCCGTAGCTGTGTTAAAGAAGTAACTTCTGCTGTACCTGATATTATTCTTGATTGTTGTTGGCTTGGAAACTGTTTGAAAAGTGCATAAAAGATTTGAGTGAAATAGAAAGTGTCGTTTTTAATTTTATTTGTGGATTTACATTTGTCATTATTCAGGGCCGCATTGAAAATTTGTGTTGGCTCTGGATCTAGGGTAATATGTGGAGGGGCTCGCTTAATTGCCTTTAAAGCGAAGCAAGAGGTCAACAAAACTGGCTCAGAATGTGTTACAAATTGTCCTTATTCACGGTCTTGTTATCAATTGTTTAGTTGTGACCGCAACTTGGTCCCAACATGCGGTCTGAGATACAGAGCCGCGTAGTTCAATCAAAGACAATATACTACATATCTATCTCTGCATATTGGCTTTGGTTCAATTGTGAGTATTTCCTGAGATTTTTCAGTCCGTAAGCAAAAGGCAGATGCAAACACGATTTGGGCACTGAAGATTAGTCGTTTTATATTGTGTTTTAGATCTCCTCAAAGTAGAATATTAACTTACTGTCACACTTTATCGATTTATTGTCAAATATGAGCCATATTGAGAATTGAGCATAACATTTGTATTGAGTATACGAGTATAGCACTTTGAAGAGGTAACCAAGTTTACAAATTGAGGGAGTTTATTTTCAAAATCAGTGTTCGAACATGATTTTTTTTTAATTTGTGAGGATAGGATGTTGTCGTCAATGGTATCCAGCATGGAGCAATGATCAGAGACTTTCCAATTCCAAAACTTAGAAGCATTGCAAAGAACCACATTTGATTTTAAGAGGATGCTGCTAGGTGCGATATAAAAGGCGAAATAATTACTTAATGGAAGGAGTGTTCCGATGAGAAAGTTATTTGCAAAATAGTGACATTTGGCAACTGTTCATTATTCCTTGTTGAAATATCGGACATCTCCGCGAATTAACCTAACAAAGTAAAAACCGTTGACACCTATAATGTTAACTTAACGCACCTTCAGGATCCCGTTGCTCGATTAGCTGGTCAAAGATTGGAACTCCAGACAGAAATATACACACTAGCAATAGAACACATCTCCTATTTCATAGAGAATTTGCAAGGATATTTCTCTAAGCAGTTGCATGCGCCCCCAGCCCTCCTGGTTACTGTTATCTGTAACATCATCTTGCAACTATAGCTTGGCCCGCTGCACACTTGGCTCCAGTAGAACATAATCCTGCCAGTGCATATTGTCATAGCTTCAAGGCAAAAAGCGGAAAACACTCATCATTTTAATTGGCATCGCAGACACAACAGCGGCATAAGCTGTTGTTTTGTAGCTGATCTGAGACATTTACGCATTTTGTTGTCATCTGAAGCTGCTGGCAGACTGAAGTTGGTCATGACGCAAACAGCTCAATTGCCCGTCCATGCTCCACCTCTGGTGTTTATATTTCTGTACTCTGTACATTGAGTGTGGAGTTTCAACAAATTTTAAATCTATTCCAGCCTTTCCAATCCGGAACGGTCTCAACTCCTTCAAATGGGGTTTGAGGGGTTGCATTTAAAATTTATTATAACAGGGTTTGTGGGCCGGCACTTACTGGAATTACAAGTGCCCTGCCCTCACTTCGTTTTATTTTCATCCCTCGCCCACATACTGGCCATCTGATAGATACAAAATTCCAGATGTCATTGACTTCTGCGTGATGAAAGGTGTTCTCAGAAGCTGTGTTGAGATATCCCCGTCGCTGGATCTGTCATCAGACCACTCTCCTATTATTGCAACACTGAACTCGAAGGTAGAATGCACAATAAAACCACTCACACTACATACGAAACAAACAAACTGGTTGCATTTCAAGGAAATTGTAGATGACATTCTGACCCTCAATATTTGTCTGAAGTGTGCTGAGGATATTGAGTTTGCCGTTGAAAACTTTAACAAAACTGTCCAATACGCTGCATGGAACTCTACTCCGGAGTCTAAAAATCAACTGAACAAGCATCCTTCCCATCCTGTTATTAGGGAGATGGTTGCTAGAAAACGCAAACTAAGAAGGGCGTGGCAAAGTACCAGGCATCCGAAAGACAAAAATAATTTGAATAGAGCTACAAGAAACTTAAGCGGTACTTGGCGCAGAAGCAAAATGAAGAAATACAGCACTAGGAAGAGGAGATATTTAATCTTCTCAATAGTCCAGGACAATTAGAGTTACCTATCACGCCCTTTATAAAAAAGGGAATACATAACGCTGTGCACAAAACACTGAATGTGAAAAAGGCACCGGGCAACGACCTGACAACAGGTAAAATATTAAAGGAACTACCAAATAAAGGAATAAAATACCTTACCTATCTCTTCAATGCAATAATTAGATGTGGATATTTTCCGCGTCAATGGAAAGTGACCGAAATTATTGTCATCCCAAAACCCGGGAAGACCTTGGAGGAAGTCACTTCTAATAGACCAATTAGCCTTTTACCAATTGTTTCCAAAATGTTTGAATAGCTCCTGTTAAACAAACTTAAATCAATTCTGCTCAAAAAGGAGATAATACCCAATCATCAATTTGGATTTAGGGAACACCACGCCACAACAGAACAAGTGCACCGAGTGCACAGCATAATAAGAAACGCTCTTGAGGAAAACCGTTAGTGTACAAACTGCTTTCCTAGATATAACACAGGCGTTCGATATAGTATGGCACCCTGGCTTACTATTTAAACTGAAAAAGTTACTACCTCAGACGTTTTATGATATCTTAAGATCATATCTGGAAGAGCGGCATTTCAGAGTAAAGGCCAATGAAGAAGTCACTGAACTGTTCTCTATAAAGGCGGGTGTACCACAAGGCAGTGTTCTAGGTTCTGTACTCTACACTATCTACACGGCTGACCTTCCACTGACGGAGAATACAAAGATCGCAACCTACGCGGATGATGCTGTCATAATGGCTACAAGCAGCAACAACATAATCGCTGCAAATTATCTCCAAGAAAGCTTGGATAAGCTCCAAATCTGGCTAAATAAATGGAGGATTAAGGTGAATGCAACTAAGTCTGTGCAAGTAACTTTCAGCTTAAACAGAAGACTTGTCCTTCAGTAATATTAAATGATTGTCAACTGCCCCAATCCGGAGACGTTAAATATTTAGGGCTACATCTTGATCGACGTTTGACATGGCAGAAGCATATTCTTACGAAGAGAAAACAACTTGGAATAAAGCTTATTTCCTTATATTGGCTCTTGGGATATAAATCCCAGTTATCGCTTGACAATAAACTGCTCGTTTATAACACAATCCTAAAACCCATATGGACATATGGTATACAGCTATGGGGTTCGCGGCAAAAAATAATATAAAAATCATTGAGAGATTCCAATCGAAAGTATTACGCTTGATAGTAAAGGCTCCATGGTTCGTCAGGAATGATACAATACGTCACGACCTAAACATCCCTACTGTCGATGAGGAAATATCAAGATACAGCATTAAATACCTGGAACGACTAAGTAAGCATCCTAATATATTAGCTTCAAATCTTCTGGAGAGGACAGGCACAACACGGCGACTGAAGCGAGCAACACCACTCAATTTATAATAATGATTTTTCTAACGCAATAGTTCTGAACTAACCTTATGGGAGATTAGCACTGGCTCCTCTTCCTCATGTTGATTTAAATAACTATATACAAAATTACTTTCAGTATTGATTTATGTAGTTGTTTAATATTGTTATTTAATTTGATTATTGCCCCAAGGGGTAGAATGCAAATAAAACTGGAGTTTAAAAAAAAAAAAAAATCCCTTGTTGCTAGAACACTCAGGAGTTCGCCATGCGAAAACTGCTGCGTTTGGAAGCATGTCAGGTCTGTGTGAGCTTTTGATAGCACTGAGAGCACAAATTTCACTCACTATCTCTCTCTCTCTCTCTCTGTCTGTCTTTACGTACTTACATCATCTGACAGAGTAATTCCAGTTCGCATGCCTACTTGCTCTGCCCTCCACACACGCCCTTCCCTCAGCCATCCCCAACGCTGAATTGGGGTTTTGTTGCTGCAGGTATTTTGCGATGGTTGCTGCACGAACCGCGACCGCTTGGCTTGGCAAGCTGGGACTACGAGCAAATTTGAATTTCATCAACCTGTGACAATCCGCTTATTGCATTTTCGTGGAAATGCCATTTCCAGCAGTGGCATTAAAAGTTGCATCATGCAGGCTCACATTAACGGGGCGGAATAAGTTCCTATACTCATGTCCACCGTCCTCTTATTTTCACATATTAACAAAATGCTTCAAAGGTAAATCATTTAATAACTTTCGCATTCATTCTAATTGACCGCTCTTGTGATGGGCTTTTTGTGGCAGTTTCTGCTGTTGTGGGCATGTCAGCAGCAAATATTGACATAATATGTCGGCAGAGTATGCAAAATTCGGTGGAAATTGAGAACAACTGTGCAAACAGCGGCAGTCGGAAAGAGGAATATTTTTCATTAACTGCGCCTTTGTGCAAAGGATTGGTTCTGTGGAAATGTGTGCAATCGTGGATGAGTTGACTTCCAATACAAGTCACTCGGAAAACCGTATTGAAAATATTGTTGATAAACAAATAGGAATACTGTGAAATACTGCGCTTTAAAAGAGTACGAAAAGAGCTCCATTATTATTTTCACTAAAGGGAAGTAGATAAAAACATAAACCAGTGGAAAGGGTATCGATGGTATCAATTATACTGAAAGACTGTCCTATAAGTTCATAGCCCCATTCGATTTGCCGATTTTAACTCGTTTAAAAGTAGCTTTTATTGGAATTTGTATGGGAATTGAACAATAGAATTTTGCCAAGCCGCTTTATTGAAAGAGCTTCAATTCATTCTGTGCTTGAAACTGTGCTGCGAAGGCAGTCTTTTGAGATTTGTGCGTAGAATGAGACTTTTTTAAAGGCAAATTTTTTGCGGTTGTGCTGGTGTGATATACCTAAAATGAGGCGTGGCAGATATGGATACATATGTATGAATATATGGAGATGCTTACCTATATATATCAGCGTCACTTTCTGACTCGATGTGGATTTTTGCCATCCGTTTGTGACAAAGTTTCTACCACTTTGCTTGAGATATCTTGAGGAAACTTTACAAAAGCATAGACTGGACCTAAGATAACAGATAACTATAAGGGCCGCCTAACTTCCATATATGACACTCCAGATAACCTTTTAGAATTACTGTTGCATTGATAGAATTGATGGCATAGTGACGCAATTGGGCAGTTATACGAGTATACGAGTATGTAGATGTGGATCCTACTAGTCTCTATGTAAAATGTGGGCGATATATGTTTGCTGCCACGCTCTTTGTTAACATATGTCTTTAAATATATATGAGATTTAGGGAAGAAAGGTGGTGTAAATAAACATCCCGACATTATAAAGCCATATACAAGAAACGATTGAGATCAAATAAAGCACTCGTCTACCTTCCATATAAGCAACTGCTGAGACCACACTTGAAATTACCCCAGATTGATGGTATCAAAACAAGTTTTGATAACAAAAATGCGCGGATTAAGCCCCGTACCCCAGCCAAAGTTATATTAGATTTATGAACAGAATTGTTTGTATTAGAATTAGATTATGAAACTTCCCAATCATTGTGGATATAATATTTCAGCTGCCATGCCCAGCTTCAAGGAGGATTCGGTAATATGAACAACATTTCGGCAAAGTGGCATGTTTTCCTTTCGTTATGTACATTCAATTCAATCCCCATGATAGAGCTAAATTTGTGTATTTTTCTGTTTCATATTCATAGAAGTTCTGATACAAAAAACTTCTCAATCCACCCCTGCAAGTGTTTGTAGTAAATATGAGTATTTAGTTTTTAAATTGAAGAGTTCTGAAAGGTGAAAACACACTTCCACATAGATATATTTAAGGGTGTTATACACTGCGACCTGAAAGATCTATTGTGATGCCCCTATTTATTTGAAAGATGACGATAGCCTCATCTATAAATTTTCTGTCAGGCTAATTTTCGACAGGAATTCATATATTTTGGAGGAATCAAGATGAGGGATCTTGCTCATATCTAAGACACTTCCACATAAGTCACCATTCGAAATATAATCGTCTGTCACTGATTCTTGCAAACTTGCTGAGACATAGCACTGAACAAACATTTTTAATTGAGCCGCTCCTCTTTCCAAGCCTGCAGCAAGTTCCATCCTTCTATGTCCAACTTGGGATTCAGGATGGCTTGGAACAACATACAGATAGGCCGACACTAACACATTTACAAGTGTAGAAACGTCTGTTTTCGTGTTCAGGACTTCTTTTATAAAAAACTGAAAATGGAGAAAACTCGTAGGCGACATTATTTGAAACAACCACCTTAAAATTGCGCCAGTTTCCGGGTCAAGTATTCAAAATTTTCTTATTAATTATCATTCGTGGTTGAACAGGTATACCAGCAATGGGAAAGGCGTGCCTGCAGAGTTCACTGATAGGTTAATTTGTGTTTTTGTTGTTGTTGTTCATTAATTTGCATACAATTTGTCCTCCTTTCATTTGAACTGTTACGGAACAGCTTTAGTGGCTGTGCAGTTGCCGCGGCTGCTTGATTGTTGTTGTATGTGTTGTTGGTGGTTGTTGTGTTTGTTGTGTCCCTGCATCGCTTTTCTTTACTCACTGCGCCATTAACGTGATGTGGAAAACAAAACTTATGTACAATTTTTTTCCAATTTCTGGCTCCACCCTTTTTGAGGTGGTTTTTTTTTTGTTATAAATTATTTATGGAAAATCGCCTGCGTCGAAATTATGCAATTTGATCGCACGTTTTTAATTACCTTACCTTAGGCAGTTTATAAAAATTGCTTTGAGGCTTTACATGTGCTCCGGTAACAAGAATTATGAGCACGCTAATTGCGCTTTACACTGAGAAAAAGTTATGCAGTTAAATAGCTTATATTAGAAGTAGTTGTGTTTGTCTACCTATGATAATGGGGTTAGTTTAATGCGAATTTCCAATAAACCAAAAATAAAGAAGATTGAAGTCGGCTTAAAACAATTACGTGATACCCCACGGATCATTTATAAAGTGGGAGTGCGAGATAAACCACAATTTTCGATCATTAAAACTTAACTAATATTCATCTGTACAGGCATGTTTGCTATATTACATAATTCTACATGAAGGGGGCGTGTTTGTTGATATATCACACCCACATTTGGCACTCACTTTCATGTCCAATTTGGTTTATAAATCTGATGCCTATACGTGTTTTATATGTGAATTGTGGGCATGTCAGTTGTAGAATGCTGCCCAGTTGACCTTCAATACTAACGCATTCTATCATGATGTTGTCAATAGTAACTTAGCTGGTTGCATTTTAAATTATATCAAGACAATTGTGTATATGGGAGGAGAGCTTGTACTTTGCGATCTCGCCCATTACTATGACTTTAAAGTCCCATGCGATTCTACAAGATACATTTCATCCTTAAATTTTGGATTGACGTAATTAGAAGGTAAGAAAATGTGCAAATATCAGGCCTGGCACTCATATAGTCTAGTAGTATAGTAGTATTACTCGCACATTCGGAGTGGAATTGTGCTAATTTTTAACGAAAAATTGATAAGTGCACATATAGGGGATTTATCTGTCTTCTCATATTTTGTCTCTCTTATTGTCCAGACAATGTTTTGTAAAGAACTCATAAAATATATATAACTGTGCCGAAGAATGTTG
Organism: Clusia tigrina; assembly: GCA_920105625.2. Lineage (NCBI taxonomy): Eukaryota > Metazoa > Arthropoda > Insecta > Diptera > Clusiidae > Clusia > Clusia tigrina. The sequence goes on from OV050032.1 coordinate 28,446,126, forward strand.
GTCATATCTGCACGGGACAACATTCACAAATCCACTCAAGTATATATAGAAGATATATATACATATATATGTGCTCATACCTAACACGCCCACTTTCAACTCAAGTATATATAGAAGAAATATATACATATATACGAGGGCGGATTGATATTGAAGCTACCTAAGTAGGAAAAAAACATTTTTTTTTTCAAAAACCATTTATTTCTCAACATAGTCTCCTTTTACTTCGACACACTTAGTAAGACGATATTCCAACTTTTTTATACCATCTGAATAATACGATTTCGGGAACCCCTCAAAATACGCGTTAGTTTCGGTAATCACTTCTTCGTTTGAGATGAATCTTTTTCCTGCGAGCAATTTTTTCAAGTTTGGAAACAAGAGAAAGTCACTAGGAGCTAAATCTGGACTATAAGGTGAATGATTAGCCAATTCGAAGTGTATTTCACGTCATTTTAGCATCGTATCTAATTCTGTGTGAACCGGTGCGTTGTCTTGAAGAAAGAGCATTTTTTTCTTCTTTAAATGTGGTCGTTTTTCCTTGATTGCATCAATCAATTGATCCAATAATGCACGATAATACTTTCCTGTGATGGTGGATCCTTTTTCAAGATAATCGATGAGCAATTCCGTGTGCATCCCAAAACACAGTGGCCATAACCTTGCCAGCCGATTTCACTTCTTCGGAGCACTTTCACCAGCTTCCACCCATTGTTTCGATTGATTTTTGGTTTCAGGTGTGTAGTGGTGGACCCACGTTTCATCAACAGTTATTTATCGACGCCAAAAATCAACAGGATTACGCTTTATCATGTCCAAACACCGCTGTGAAGTGGTCTGTCGAACTCGTTTTTGTTCGACACTGAGCACACGCGGCACCCATCTTGGCGATAGCTTTTTCATATGCAAATGTTCATGCAAAATGTTGAACACACGTTCATATGATATGTTTACCATTTCAACAATCTCACGCAACTTGACTCGGCGATCATTCATATGTTTCATGTTTTCTTCAGTAACCACCTCTTTTGGCCTTCCTGTGGATGGTATTGTTGCAGTGCTTGTTCGGCCGCGTTTAAATTCAGCAATCCAATATTTTACCATGTAATCTGACGAAGCAGACTCACCGTAATGTTTATCGAGCTTTTCTTTTGTCTCTTTCGCCGTTTTCCCTTTCAAATAATAGTGTTTAATCACTGCACGAAATTCGCTTTTTTCCATTTTTCAAGAAACACAAAAGTTGCTTACTTCAAACGACTACAACAAATAAACTAATCGATGAATTTGAGTGAAAATTTAACAGCTGACGTTTGACAGATCGCAACTTCTAAAAAAGAAAAAGTTTTTGTGTTTGTGCTGCCATCTAGCGCTAGGTAGCTTCAATATCAATCCGCCCTCGTATGTGTTCATACCTAACACGCCCACTTTCTTGCGGTAAAATCAGAGTGCAACTGAATATGTATCCTAAATATTGTGTCCTTTCTCCAATTTTTCGGTATATAGGATATAAAAATGATTGACAAGATTGACGCCGTCAGGGTTCATGTGTCAAGGCTCAACAATAGTCCCACTTTAACCAACAAATTGTTAGTCACGTAAATTCTGGAGTAAACCACCATTATTAATAAAAAATAAATAGAATTCCATAAATTTTCTTGGAGGAAGGTAGGTAGGTAGGTAGGTAAGGCGGCCGCCCGAAGGGCACACTTAAGCCAAGATTGACCCTTTGTGATACCGCATGAAACTTAAGGTCCCATCTCTTTCAAAGGTCCAGCCATTTGGAGCTGTTAATGAAGCAGTTGATGGTGCTAATCTTTTTATTTGAGCTATCTCCCAAAGAGTGCAGAAAGCAGTCGTCTAGGAAAGTGCATCTGGACAGCGCTGGACACGTGCATAACAGATGTGCAATGGACTCTTCATCCTCCTCTTCCATGGAACTGCTGAGAAGTTCAGGAAGGTGTACCGTAATTCTCAGCAGAGTAGCAATTAAGGATATTTATTTTATTAGCAAAGATGACCTGTACTCACCTTTGACTTACGTTTATGTCAGAGTACACCTATGAGGACACTAAACTCTCTCCGCAATCTTATTTGGTAGCAGCAATACAAATCAGGCGTTCAAACAATCACTCCTATTTGTGTGCATTATGGGAATTAATCTCGTTGAGTAATGAAGCCATTAAACAAATCTTTAAATTTATTTCAATAAAACAAATCACATAATTAACAAAGTGGGTGGAAAAGAGATTGCATTAATTCGGACCAGTAATTCAAATACTTTAATGTTCTGCAATGTACATAAGAGTACGTCAAAGTTATAATGCGCAGTTTTTCGCTTTAGTGGAACATGAACTTCATCTCAACTTCACTTGAAAAGTTGCTTTTCGGCAAACATTTTTGCAACTGTCATTGACGTATCATAAATTTTTCAAAGCGGATCTTCCTCATCACTTTGAAAGCTTATTTGATTTTACCCAAGATACTTCTGTAGTTTGTCTGATGCATTTCTGCCGTAGCGGTAGTTTCTCAGAACAAGATTCGATTACGTATTTGACGAGAGCCAGCATAAGTCTGCGGCACATATCCGCTGCATTTCAATATTCCTGAAACAGGAAAGTTGCAATCATTTTTTCGTACAATTTTCTGTCTGCACCTTTGACATTTTGCGTAATTTCTGCGTACAAAGTAAAAAGAGGACAATTTCGAAAGCATGAAAGTAAACGAAGTGTATTACAAAAATCATCTTTCTTTTTTGGGCGGAAGATGGGCGGTTCAACGGGAAAAAGGAACAAATAATTGCTTCCTTCCTGTAGCATAATATGCAGGCAGTGGCTTCCTAACAACCATGGTTAACGTTTATTAAATTCCTTGAAGCCCGCCACTTCAAATTGCAGTGTATTGGCAATCAAGCAAAAATTCTCAACCGGATCCATTTTTTGCGTTTTTTGTTGTTGTCGTTTTTGCTTTTAATTGAAACTCAATAAAAACCCCCAATAGAATCTGATCGCAGCAAATTTGGAATAATCGTAAATTGTGTAGAAAACATTTAGGAACACAGAGACAAGTATATGCAAATTGCAGTTAACTACGCACGCAGTCGTATCGCGTAATTACAAGCCACATGCTCCCAGTACACTGCACGGACTAACAAAATTCGATGCAGAGCAGAGCAGCGAGTGCAGCATTTCATATTCCGGCCCAGATAATCGACGTGCTGACGGACAGACGGACGCATGGACGGACGGACGGACAGACGGACGCATGGACGGACGGACGCACTTGTTAATATCCGCGAGTGCAGCACAAAGTCAACCAGAAAGGAGCTGCACAAATTAGTGAGTGTTGGCCAATTGTGCGCTCTGACGAGACATGCGTGCACCGTGCGCAAAATCATAACAACCACAACGGAAAAGATCGACAACAACTACAACAAGTAGCCATGCCACAGTGCTCCCGCCCCTCAGAAAAATTTAAAAGGATGCTTTGAATGGAAATTCCCCACGAATAAAAGGTAGTAAAATGAGCGGGATTGAAGCCCTTTTCAATCTTAAATGCATTTTCATCGTAGATCCCTGCGAAAAATACCAGGAAAAGAGGGCTGTTCACAGTTCCTCAAGGGCTTCACCCAAAGTCACAAACTTGCTTTGTGCTTTTAACCACCAGGTCTGTCTGTATGCCCACCACTATGACCAACATCCTTCCATACCATGAGACGTATTTAAAAAAAATCTAGTAAACCATAAGACAGACAAAGGATCAAATGTGCAATGGCCAATAACTACTTTGAATTGAGTCTTCTGCCACAATTTTAGATCCAACATTTGCCCCAAAATGTGTGTAATGAGTCTATTAAGAGCCTCGAAGGAAGAGTTTAGCTGGATCCAACTCTGTTGGAGTATTCCTTGTAAAAGGAAATATTATTTGTTAGGACTTCTGTGGACTCCATTTAATGGAAAAAAACTCATCTACAAAAAAAAAAAAAAACAATTCAAAAGCATCAATTTCTGAACTCTGAGAATGATAATTTCTCTACAAAAGATTGCTAATTTATATTTCCACCTTCTATTGTACTCATGTGTCAACTTACCATTATGAGACACCTTCATACATTTTTGACTCAGTGGTCGCATCTGAGTGCTCATTCAAGAATGTTTGTGTACCGTGTTTTCCAAGAATAAAGAATATCATGAGACAGTTTTTCTCTTCATCCTCTGAAATTTTTGTGCGAATATGCTCAGGAAGAATACTACATTGCGAGATCAAAAACACCGCGCCGGACAAAACTTACACAAATTGTCAGATCCATGAAAGAAAACCTGATTGTCATGGACGATGGAAAGAATAGTCTTCGCGTTCGAGGTTTAGTTCCAACTTTTCCCTGCCATTCGTCGGTACCCGAACCTGTGAAAGGGTAACATGTGATAATATCACAATATATGGTGTGATTATTTCATTTTCAGCAAACTTTCGTATATGTAGATCCATAGATGGGTCTTCTCTAATACTGGAACTGGGCAGCACCTTTTGAGGTATTCGAAGATCCTTCCTTTGAAATGGGTGTGATTACGAGTATATTTTGTAGGTGGCAGTTAAAATCCCATATAAAAGCTTTTGGCCCACGAGCTCTCAGATGTTCAGAGGTTTGATGGTGATTTTAAGTGGCTTTCTATGTGGAATACTCTGTTGGAGGAGTTTCGTTAACATGTGTCCTTGCTCTTAGATTTAGATTTATTATTTCTGGGAGTACTAGCACCGTGGCCTATAAGGACCTATTGTGCTAACTCATATGATTCACTCTAACCTTAGGGCTTTTATGAATGGGAGCACTTTGGAAGGTGGAGTTTCCAAATTGTGGGAGGATCTGTGGAAAACTCCCCCAAAAATGTTTGTCTTTTACTTCTGATCGCGGACACTCACTTAAAATGTGTTCTGATGCTTCAGAGCTATGTCCACAGAATCTGCAGTCAGACATGTCCGACAGGGCTATTTTATTAGGGTGATACCTTAGGCAGCAGTGTCCTGTCAAATACCGCACTAGAGTCCTTAGACTTTCGCGGTTCAAGGTTAGTATCCATTTGGAGATACTACGGTTGGGGGCAAGAAATCTCTTTGCCTGTCTTTGGCCAGAAGCATGCTGCCATTGAATAGCTATCTGAATTTCTTCCCAAGTAAATCTGCAGAGTGGCACGTAGCCATGCCGCAGAACGGTTCTGGGTCAATGAGAGGACGAAGCGCCCCCTTCTCGCGAGGCAGTCCGCCCTTTCATTCCCAGCAACAAAGTGTGACATTGTTGTCTTTGCCTAGTTCATTCAGTATCTTGTGACATTCTTCAGCCAATCTGGTCGTATAGTAGTACGATCCCAGTGCCTTAAGGGCAGCTTGGCTACCTGACATAATGTATATAAGCTTGCCGTTTAGTCTTCTGCGCAGACATTCTCGGATATATGCTTCGATGGCGAAGACTTCCCCTTGAAATACTGTGGGAGTCTTACCCATTGGGAGTGCTTTTTGGAACAATTATACCTGCTCCTGTACTATCGTTTTCCAGTTGGGACCCATCAGTATACCATATCAGGACACCTTGTGGAATGTTGGTAATGAATTACTCAAACCCACCTCTTGCAGGAATGTGAGTGTAGTGATATTATTCTCAACATACTGTCTGAAAACCTTATAAGGGTCTCATTCAGAAAGGGATCAAGTACTTTCATATGCTCCAAAGATCTCCACCTTTTATATTGGAGATGTCTTGAAGGCGTAAGGCCTCACCCAGCAATAAACAGGCCTCCTTCTCAATTATTATGGTTATCGCAGGGATGACAGTGATGACTCGAAGAGCATCAGTAGGGCAGCTGCGCATTGCTCCTGTTATTCCTTCCGTTGCTCTTAATCTTTTCTGCTTTTGTCTCTAGTTAGCAACAATTTCAGCTCCCCTAAAATCGGTTCAGTCAATGGCAAAGGTCTCTCTTCTCTGTTAGCTTTCCAGATGCAATGAGGCTTTAGATCCTCTTATAATTGTAGTATTTCCTAAGACTGTTGTTGCTGCCCATGCTACATCATGGACAAATTTTGTTGGACTCAGTTGAGTCCATAGTGTTATCATCCTATTTCACTGTCAAGGTAGATAGGTAGGGCAGCCGCATCACCAATAACCAGTGATGCCCCTTAGACCACCGGTTGGGTCCGTTGTGAGCCGCGGATGCGAGGCATGGATACGCTTCCCCCTCCAGATTGAACAACCCTGAGCCTTTTTACAAAGCGAATGATATTCCTAGATAGACGCAAGTTTAGCCTCGGCCATGCCTGCCGATATCACAGGTAGTGGCACAGATCCACCTTTGATTGGTAGAATTAATTAGTGTCTCTCTTATGAGAATCTTACAAGTCGCGAAAGATACACCCATATGCCTACCGACATTTGGCATACAAGTGCCATCTCTCGCAAGTTGATCAGCCTTGCAGTTCCCTGGTATATCCCTATGTCCTGGCAACCAGCACAAATGGATATGGAATTCAGTTAAAAACGGATTAAACAGGAAGTCGCTCACAATGTGATCAAATTACGGTTATAATCAACTGAGTAAAAAAATACGAGTCGTGGCTTTATTTTCTCTCAGAATCCGGGACGGAGCACTGTGTGTGGCTGTGGTTGCGCCGAGGAGTTGCCGTTGTTAAGACTGTTGCAGATGCTGTTGTTGTTGTTGTCGTCGTCATTGCTTGTACAAAATACGCCCATTGTTATTACATCGCCACTTTTTATTGTGTCAAGTTGTGTGGTGGTGGTTGCTGGTGGTGGTGGTGGTGGCGGCACAGTCACCCGAATTATGAATTATGCTTGTAAGCGATTATGTGGAAAATGCCAGTGGCGGAGGCATGCTCAAATTGTGGCAATTTGAAGCGATTTACTGCCCTAGATAAAGAGAAGTTTCTCGAGCATGTGAGTCATGCACGTATCTGCAGACTTGTAAGCGAACAGGCAGGAGCGCTCTGCGGGCATTTTATATGACAACAGCAAATAATAAAAGATTCTTAAGACACGGACAGAGAGACAGCCAAATGGTCTGAGTGAAGCGCAGCGGCCGCCTAGAAAGTGGAAACATTAAACCATATCCAAGGTCAGGGGAATATGATGTGCAGCTACTAAAACGCCGATTTATTTGCACAGATGGACTGTCACTGGCCAAACGAGTGCGAGGAAACCAGTTTGCAATCTCAATTCAATTCACATAAAAATTTTAACTGCAATCACTTTGCAAGCGCATTAAATTGAATTGTGTCATAAAGCAACACGAAAGAGAGGCCGAAATTATTTGCAAGACATGATAAATCAGTTGAATGTACCGGCATGTTCGAAATTACAGAAAGCGCATGCGCAACAGTGACTAACAGTGAGCGGTGTGTTCCACATATGTATGTGTATCCTACAGTGGACGAATCTGTGGAGTGTTAGGAAATTGGGAACACCGCGCAGGCATTACAAGCCCGCCGGCTGCTTGCTTCGGAGCTATTTTAATTTAGATACGAGTAGTCGACATATTTGTGATTTGAGCTGGCATTTTTCTTTGAATTACAGAAGTTTGAATTCGATTAACTCGCAGCGTACGTGCTGAGTTTTAAGCTTCAAACGAGTAGAAGGAAGATTAAGGACTGATAACTGAGTAGGAGGGAGTGAGGACTGAACTGAATAGAACAAGATTAAGGACTGGATATCCAAGCTCCAAGAACTGAATAGAACAAGATTAAGGGCTGGATATCCAAGCTCCAAGAACTGAATAGAACAAGATTAAGGGCTGGATATCCAAGCTCCAAGAACTGAATAGAACAAGATTAAGGGCTGGATATCCAAGCTCCAAGAACTGAATAGAACAGGGCGCAGTCAGTTTACTAAGGTTTACATAGAGAAATCCAAAATCCGTCAATTGCTTTCAAAAGTGGAAGCCACACTCATCAGTGTAGAAAGAAAGAAAGAAAGAAAGAGAGAGAGACAGACAGCCTGAGATACAGCCAGATGCAAAAAGAGAGACAGACAGCCAGAGAAACTGCCAGATGCAAAGAGAGAGAGAGGGAGACTGCTTCTCCACATAAATGACACAAATCTATGGTGGAAAAAAAATATACACATTGTCGGATGGCGCTGTTCATTATGGGTCACAATTATAATCGTGTCTCTTTTCTCGACTTATATGAGAGGCGTTGAGGCCCATAATTCACAGCATCTGACCGTGTGCCCATAATTTATACTCCTACCTTTCAGAACATACTATTTTGATCTCTGTATCTACAACCTGACATATTTGTATGCAGGTTCCAACATATCCAAGCTAATATTACCTGGGCATGTCTCGTTAATAATGCTAATTACCGAAAGTCTTCAGTCCTCCATATCACACTTTTACCAATATCACACTAAAAACCCCAAGTATATATTCATCTATTCTAAAAAATACAATGCTTGCCCGGATTTCTTCCCTCATATACATTATCCACTTCTGTTTCATTCTTCCAAACCACTTATATACGTTTATAGCCATAATACGTGCTCTTACCTGATGTGGTTTAATGACGCAATATCAATTGCGCTCACAACAGCCCGGGTATCCTTGGGGGATCTGTCAGAGTACGGACTAACAAGTTTCTGTAATGTTCTTTCGAATGCCATTGAAGTACTAAGTGTGATAGTTTCTCTTCCTTCCTATCTGCATTTGGTGGTTGATTTGGAAAGCCAACGTTGGAGAGGACCCTCATGTTCATAGAGTTTTGTAGAAAGAACAAAAATATATATCACATTTGTATGAGACTCTTCCATACCACACTTGATGTGATGGAGATGTAAGGATATCAGGATGCCAACTGCTGCGACACATATTGTAGTCGCAAGCAGTTGTCAGTCAGACTGGGCTGTCTACTGGAGCAATTAGGGCGAGGTAGCGGCACTCAGTCGCAGCCACTCTCCAATTAGATTGCAACGAAGATAAAATGCACATAAAATAAACTAAAATCGAATTGCTTTCTTTTTGTTGGCCAGTGCGGTAGCCTATGCACATTCGTACCATAACAATATTTGGAGTGAGCGACTGACCCCAGAGACGGCACGTAGAGGTTCACTTGCCGACTGTCATAACGAATTATGGGGTCAGAGTAATAAAGGTGTCTTTGGTGTGCGATTGATATGCAAAATTACAGATGGGCTCAAAAGAGCAACTAGCAATAAGTAGGCGCAAATGTGGACAAATATTTTGGGAGCTTGGGTAATCTGGGCGAACACTTGTGTTGCATGAACAGTCACTGCAATTATGTAAGTTCATCACCGGTATTGATGTGTGCTGCTTCCTCACCTTTTCGGCGCCATTGTCCACTGACGATTGTTTGGCCTCCTCTTGGGATACTATTTTACCTTTTACTTGCTTCGAATATGGCCGATGAAGCGCCGAAACGACCCGAGCTGTGGGTGTCAGCACTGGAGTGTCTACAAGCATCAGCCGCTAAGTGCTGACATGTATGGTCTTCTGAAATATCCTTGCAACAATCATGCCAACAGCTGGTTTAGTGCCTAAGCCCAGCCATCCGTGTAGCTATCTATATCAGACATTTCAATTTCCTGTCGCTTCTAATTAAAGAATTTTGAGTTTCTTTCCCACCCATTCAAGCATATTCGCAATACATGCAAGTTCCCATGCCGTACACTCCGCCTCCTGTGGAGGTGTGGTGGAGCCCACTTAATTTACGCCACGCCACTGCAGTTGGCACACTCTGCGCGCGTATTCCGCAATGCGCGTGCATGTGGCTGTGCCTCGGCAACCAAATTTTCCTTGGTATCGCATCTCGTTACCGTAATCGATTGTCTGCTTCAATTTAAGTTTTTCTATGAAAAAGGAAAAAATTAAGTCACTGCGACCAAGCAAAAGACCGACAGTGTGACCGTGAGTGCGTCTGTGCGCCATTCGTGGGCTTCGAACATGCAAAAGAAGTATAGCAAAGCACAAAAACAAGGCTCCAGAAATCACTGGCAATTTCCATACCGACATTCGGCGCTTTTGTATACTCGTACTCTGGAAAAAAATTATATTACTTAAAAAAGCATTAACAAATGCAGCGCCGAGAACCACTTTACGGGCGGTGGCAGTCGGCTCAGCTGCCCGCTCTGCGCGCCATAAAGCGGCCGCGTGCGTTTATTGTGAGTGAGGCTGTGCCTCCGATCTGCGAGCGTTTACATCGCGCTGTGACTCTAACGAAAGTAAAAGTGTTTATTTTGTTGTTGTCGTGTGTTGAGCTACTGCGCAGTCGCAGCAGCGGGCATTTTTTGAAAATTTTTCGCTATAAAAGCATTTGCTCCAGCAAAGAGTTAATCAAACCGTGGGTTCTTGCGAACGAAGCACTTCCAATCAAGCAAACTACAGCAATCCAATCAACTCAGCAAACATGTTCAAATACGTGAGTATACATATATAGCCGCATTATATAGTGTGATATAGTTGTACATTTGCCCCCTACCTTTCCGCAGATAATTCTCGCCTTGGCTGTTATTGCGAGCGCTGCCGCCGCTCCAGGATATTTGGGCGCTGGTCACGGTGCTCTGATCGGTCACAGTGCACCGGCCATCTCGTACGGCCACGCCCTGGCCGCACCTGCCATCTCGGTTGCCCATGCTCCGGCCATCGCACACTCCGCACCCATCGGCCTGGGCTACAGATCGCACATTTCGTACGCCGCCCCCGCCATAGCCCACGCCTCGTACGCTGCTCCCGCCCTGGGCTTGGGCTACGGACATGCTGCTCCAGCTATCGGCTTGGGCTACGGACATGCTGCTCCAGCTATCGGCTTGGGCTACGGACATGGTGCCGCCTTGGCGCATGGCTGGTAAGCGGTGATCACGTTTGGTTTGTAAGTGAAGGCAAGTAATTTGTGGTGCTGCCAAAAGTCGTTCGTGTACACGTTTGCAAATTCGATTTTCTGTAAATTCATCCGCTGTAAATATATGATGTACATACTTCTGAGATCATAAACACGGTCGATTCATTTTTCTTGCTGCTGCTGTTGAGAAATCACACGCTGATTAGTTGGTAGGTGGGTGCGTCGTGTAACATTTGGATTCAATTAATTGTAATATGAGTAGACAAGAATCCGAACTAAACCCATGCGGGGAAATTTTCGTGTAGCAGAGACACCACTTCCAAGGAGTCCGTAAGTGTGTTCACACATTACTCTTACTTGTCGGGCTTAATTCATCTCCTTTTATCGCTGAACTCCCTCTGGAGGACAGTCTAGGTCTACAAAGACCTATTTTGGTTTGGTTTGCGGCAATTGATTCAACATTCTGCTGTAATAGAATTCGGTATCTGCAGGCATTTTATGGTCGGCTTTTAATTCTGCATCTATGGGGTTTCCATGTTTCCGAACGAGTATGTCAAGGCAAGTTCCTTTTAAGTTATCGTGAACAGCGGGCCTCAACCTACTATATTCTGCTTATCAGTCAGGCTCCGCCTTTGTTCAGGAGGTCGACTTTAGAGATCATACGAGCCCAACACATTCGAAAATCTCTTCATAACCAGCTGCCAACGTACGAGAAGTGGTCGAGGAGAGGGTTCACAACTACACAATTCATGTTATGCTCGTATATTAGAGGTCAATATTTACTGTTTAAAGATAATCTTAACATGGACTGAAACCAGAGATGAAGTTGTGATTATCGAAATCTGCTGACGTAAAGTAACATATTCAATGAGAATACTCGGATTTACTGTGGTTCGAATTTCTAAGCCTGATAAATATCTGCTTGAGGGGTTTAACTGAAGGTATTCCTCCATATGGAAATATTTTAGGAAACCTACTGCAAACCTGCGTTGAGATACGTACATGCATAAAGAAGATGATTAAAGAGTGTTTTGTAGGTAGGGACATGGTTTGTATAAAACACCCCCAGGATATATTTGTAATCTTGTTCAATTGTGAATTACAACCAAAGGACATGCTCTTCGGATGATGCTGTAATCTTAACCCACTATGGATTATACTGCATTTACGAGTACCTATACATCCATAGAAGTTTAACACTCAGATAGGAAAATACAAGCGTTTCCGTGGGTCCTGGAAAGTAGATTGATTGTTAATTTTCATCTTCTTTCCAACCAATTTCAAGTTGGTGTCACATAACAAGCAGACACTCCAGATATCATCTCTATTCACACATTCATGCGAGTATTCATTAAATATGTGGAAAGTCAACATTTCCCATGTATCAGGATATTGAGTCATCGCCTCTACTCGTTTTTGTGAATGTTGTAGGATCGGATCTGTACTGGAGAACTCATTTTTATCAGGCCTTAAATTTAGTTAAAACAAAAATAGAATACAATAATTGAATAACCAACTAAAAGTCAGAGTGAGAGAGAGAGAGAGAGAGAGAGGCTAATTGCAGTAAATTAAAAGACATTTCAAATATATGCTTGAAAGTAGTATAAGTTACCTACAACTTGGGTAACTGCGATTTTAATAATAGCACGTCTCTTATTAGGAGGCTGTGTATATTCACCCTAAGTGACACTGTATGAAGTAACCGATAAAAGAGTAAGAAAGAAGTCGAATTATATCGACTAAGACACCCATTACCATAAGATGACACTTCAAACAAAATCTCAAAGATCGCCATATACTCTCTCGATAACATAAAATTTTGTGTTGATTCCGAATTTCTCTTCAGTTCTTCTCGATCAGGAGATATTTGAATATGTGCGGAATTAAAATTAAAATGGTGTAAAGATGATTTATGTATAGTATATATATTTCTCCATTTCTCTACATCGGGATGGATGTGAAAGTGGAGAGTAGGTTAGGTTGCGAAGGCGATGCTTCGTATCCGCACTTCCACTTAGAGACATCTATGTCCACTGTGACTGCCTTCAAAAATGCCAAGAGGAGGCATACTCGTCCTTACCCTCGATTTCCGTATACATTGGAAGAACCATCCCTATTAAACCATTTGGTTTTCCAGATGAAAGTCAGAAAATCCGAAAAGTTCACCTTCGTTATCTCTGTCAAGCCTGTGAAGAAGCGCGACCCCAAATATTGAAGTCGTTTCAACTGTAGTCTTGAACATTGACATAAAAAGTGATGAATCGATTCTATCTCTTCTTCATCATGGCAACTCCTGAAGCATTGGTGCGATAGCACAATACCCTGTAATGACACCCGTAACCACCCTTACTGCACGTTTGTTGAGCCCTAAGAGATCTTTCGTTCTCTTCATGTCTAACCTAGGCCATAAGGCCCTTGAGACTTCACAGTCGTCACGATTGGTCCATAAGTTGTTTGTCACCGCAATAGTGCTCCTATGCTCCTAAACAGTTCACACATCGGGATTTGTATTGAGGTATCTGCTTCGTTAACGTCCATTTCAGAGCCCCTTCTGGCCATCTCGTCCGCTTATTCATTCCCTTCTATATTGCTATGTCCGGGGACCCAGCAAAGTGAGACCTTGTGGGGTGCAATGTTCAGTAGTGAGGTACGACATTTCATTACCAACTTCGATTTAACTGTCTTGGATTCTATTGCCTTAAGCGCCGCCTGACTATCCACACAGATAGTGATATTCGAGGGTCGATTTGTACCACTTTGTATCAGCCTGTCCGCTTTCCCAATTGTACAGACTTCGGCCTGAAAGACGCTGCATGCGGCCGATATGACTGTCTTGCCTGCAAGCCTTCCGAGAAGACACCCGCCCCCGTTTGACCCTCCATCTTTGAGCCGTCAGTGTAGATGATAATGTCAGAATTACCCGTTACAGAGCCTGACTCCCAGCCTTCCCTGGGTGGATAGAGATTTGGAATTCTAGCTGTACAGTCTATAGTAGAAGTCATGTAGTCTGTGGCTGTAACTATCCTTTGAACCTTCCGTTTTATATCGCTCAAAAGTGTACTGTGTCCATAGTTGGCAGATTTCCACGTGTTGCACTCCCTTAGTCTGAGAGCACTGTGGGCGGCACAACCCTGAATGAACCCATTAGAGGTGAAATAATATATTTAAGCCTTCTTGAGACGCGCTACTTACAGCCCCTGAAATTCCCAGGCTAGCAAGTCTTTGTACTTTTCCAATACGGGTTTGATTACATTTCCTTCCCAACGCCTTCCACCAGACGATGGACACGTAGGTGATAATTAGTCTAATGATTGGGGTGTACATCCCATACACAATGTACGGTGTCAATCCCTATTTTTTCCCAAAGATCCTTTTACAGGTATGGTATGCAGCCAAACCCTTCTTTGTTCTCTCCTCAATATTCCTCCTCCAATTTAACTTGGAGTCCAGAATGGTACCTAAGTATCTCGCTTCTGAAGAAAGATTCAACGTTACCCTACCTAACTTTGGCAAAGGGAACTCAGGGATTTTTGTTTTCCTGGTGAACAAAACTAGCTCCGTTTTAGTAGGGTTAACTCCTAAGCCGTTGCGTTCAGCCCATCCGGAAATCTCACCCAGTGCTGATTCCATGAGTTCGCAAAGACCCAAAGACAAATAAAGTAATTATATACAAATTGATTATAATGAATACGACTCTTGTGTAATTTGTCAGTTGAACGTTTCAGTAATAAAGCATTTAAAAACTCAATAAAGAACAAACTTCAATTCTATCCGTTAGGCTAGCCTTCCTGTGAGACCTGTAGTATCAGTCAGCTTTGATGCAGGCATGCTCTAATGTACATCGATGTTCTTATGATAGCCACTCTAAGATTTGCTAAAGATTCTTATTTCTTCCTGAAATGTTACCATTTAAGGTAGCGATGCCATAACTGTGTATACCAAGCTCGAAATAGCCCCGGTTTGAGTTGTAAGAGAGGAGTTTGTTCTGCAAAGACAGTGTTGTTCCCAAGAGCCATTAAGAGTTGTGCCAAATTCCGATCCTTTATTGAGTAATGCGCCGGTTGCGGTAACATGTGACACGGCTTGGTTGATCTTGCTTTCAGGCTCCATTTTTGCCTGTACCACTGTTGTACTTCCTTCAAACATTCTAGAGAGACTTCTAATGTTGCAGGGCTGTTGTGTGTCGATGCATCAGTGATAATTGCTAAATTGCTTTTCCCATAAAATGAAGAAGTTGCATTTGACTGCCGGTTTTACTGGTTTTAATGCTGATATTATTTGAACATACTTGCTCTGTATTGGATGGTGATCAATATCTGTAAGTTCTTCCAATACCTTGGCTATCATCAAATCAAATCTGGTACGTTTCTTTAGAATTGAATCAGTGTGTCCATTTGTCGTTGTTAATCTATAAATCTTCATTTCCAATATTTCTCGAGTCATTCCCACGAATGGCAGATATGCTTTAACTATATTTCCAACAGAAGCACTTGGTTTATCAAGTTTATTGATAGTCCAGGTCTCATTTCTCTACTCTGTTAATTATGGCTTTCCAGATTGAACGATGAGTTCCTTCTCTAGCAGTTAAATTGGTTGGAGAGCGTCCAGCTTATTGTTTTTGCTCGCTTTGAAAATGAATTTACGCACTTTAATATTGCGTTATTGAAACGTGTATTTGGGTGGTCGCCTTTTTGGAACCCGTTGTCTGTCAAATCCTTCCCTATGTAATCGAACATTGCTGTGCAATTATTGCATTAATTTGAATGTTGCAGCACACTTGTCTTTCGCCAACTGTCCATGCTTCTTTAGTGGATGGTACGATGTTTCTTCATGCATTCATTAAAGTCGTCTATTCAATTTGAGTTATTCATTAATAACGAACTGGTTTTTTAGAGCATAACGTTAATATGAGTATATCAGATATATGACTAGATGAATAATCGAAGTACTTGTACTACGAAGATCCAGCTACCATATTATAATAAAATAAATTGTGCCATAAAAAACCGACAAAATTCAAGACATGGTTACCGCTGACCTGTAAATAAAAGTGCCGAAGGTTCTCGTCATTACCAACTCAAAGGACCTGTCATTTCATATTTTGCAAACACCGAATTGGACTTAAATAAACTGTCTTCCAGATTACTTTTGAACAAAAATGCACACGAGTTCGCACATCCTAATAATGTCCGGAATTAATTTAGAACTATCGAGTATATTTCATGCAGCATTTGGTCACAATGGATAAGAGCCGGGTTCACCGCATCATACCAGAACAGAACTTCACTCAAGAGAATGAACAAAACGAGTTGAATCTTGCCAAAAAAGGCAAAGACAGTACCAACGTGTTACAAAGTGAATCCGTGGATTAGGCCTCAGTCTGTTGGTATGCGAAAGGAATTGTGATAATTTACTTTGATCCTTTTCTTAAAAAGACTCACAGATCCTATATGTCAAATGTGTGTCGATTTCTGTTTAATGACGGAGATATGATTGTTCTCCATTGGCTTGGTAAATGTGGTATTATTTACAATCTCTCCCAATTTTGCAATCAAGGCATATAAAACGAGTTTTCAGGGCCAGCGATTTCACGCACGCTTCACTGTTCCTCTGATGATGGTGGTTCACAGCTCTGTGGATATTATTACTCTCAATCAAAGTAACTTTATTTTGCTTTGCTAATTGCATGTATAGGTGTGGTAATTTCGTTTTAAGGACAGCAGTTTCATGAAGCCCCATATCTGACCCGCCTTGTTACTGTTTGCTGAATCTCTCGTAATTGATACTCGTAACATTGAAGAAGAGGCAGAAGTTAGATCGGCTTTCCTGTCATCTTCCAAAGCATTTCTTCAGTCCTTGCAGATAAGTTTTAACGAATCTGCCACACAACATATATTTCTTCTAATACAAAAGTTACTTCTGTGCTTTGAATTGTGCAGAAAGGAAAGAACCAATGAAAGAAAAAATCTCGACTTTTCGAGCACAATAGTGTGTGTTCCCTTTAATTGCAAAATGATTATTTTTGGCGTACAGCTCCATACGTAATATTAAACGACTACACAAGTACCCAAAAATGGTACGCTGGTAGTTAAAGTGTTAAATATTTACATACAGTTAAATATAATATCATTAAAAACAACTTCCTTTGGTGAGGAAATTGTAAAACATTTGCTCTGACAGCGTTTGCTTCGACAGCGCCAGACAATGTGATTGGTTACCAGGGGTGTCCGTTACCGTAGCCATGGCCATACCCATGACCAAAGCCCGAACCGTGCCCATAACCGCCGAATTTCACAATCGTAGTAGCCAGAGGATAGCCATGACCATGACCGTGTCCATAGCCATGACCATACCCATGACCATATCCATGTCCGAAACCATAGCCATGGCCGAAACCATGCCCATATCCGTGGCCCAGGGAAATGGAAGGCGCCGCTATTGTCTTTGTAACTATTGGCGCTGCTATAGTTTTGGTTATCACGGGTGCAGCTGAAATCTTTGTGATGATTGGCGCTGCCGAAATGGTCTTTGTGATAATGGGTGCAGCGGCCTCATAGTGTCCGCCATAGCCTCCATGATGGTAGTCATCGTAATGTCCCAGGCCGCCATAATGTCCTGATCCAATGAAGTGGCCGTGTCCAAAGCCACCGCCGTAGTGTCCGAAATCGTGCCCGATGCCGTGGCCGTAACCGAAGCCGCCACCGAGGAAACCAGCGCGGATGATATGCGTGCAGCATAACAGTGCCAGGGCGAGAATCAGCTACACGGGGGTGATAAAGGATTAAAGGCTTATTTAGGCGACAATAGGAAACTGTTTGATATATTCATGAATTTTGCATCTATTATCAAAATATGGGCTATTTTTTAAAACAGATATTTCACCTTCACCGTTCCTTTGAATCGCCGCCCTGGGTGTCAATATGAACTATTCTCTTCAGATCTCGCAAAATCACAAAAGCTGCGGGCAGAAAAGTGTCTCTTGATCTGGAACTTGATCATTTGGTTTGAAAAACCAATTTCCTGTCTTTCTATTGTTTCTATTCTAGTACTCGTACTTAACAGTTTTTTGTGGATTCTAAGACTCCTTAAACCCATTTGTTTGTCTAGTACCCTGCTGGACTGATTGTATTTATTCTGGTTGACTCTGAGTCACTGTGGTAAACTGACTGGAACCCGATTTCACACTTATATAGAAAGGATGACACCATACTCAAATGACTCTTCCGAGTATATTGCGAGATTTGACCCTAATACAAAAATCTCAACCAAACTGCTGCAAGAAGACTTCTCAAAATAGACACATTAAGTGCCTCCTTCATCCTACTCCATCTCTCTTGGATAATTAAATTAATAATTTTTTTAAGAATAACTCAAATAAGAAAAAATTAATTCCTTCCTAACACTTTGCCGGTATATTTACAGTCACTTGCTTTGCAGACACTTTTTAATTATAGCAAGAAATATAATTTCTTCAAGGACTCAATGAGGATATCAGCACGAATAATGCCTGGTCCTGTCTATCCACTTCACTTACCACTTTGAACATTTTCAGTCCTATATTGTGTATAACGATTACAACTGTACCTCAAAAATCACCCGAACTATACGAGTCTGTTTGATTGAGCCCACCGACTGTGATACACTGCTGAGATCGCGTGCAGTTTTTATAGGTGAAACACTACGCACAATCTGCACTAGCAGCGTCCCCCAAACAAGGAGGTGCGCATTTAAACTACTTACCAAGTGCCCCAATAAATGCCGTAACTAAATTAAACCGTGGCCGATTAGGTGAGCGCCGCTAAACGCTTTTCTAAGATTTTCGCCGACTACGATTATTGTGGAGTCTAAAGTATCAGCTACTTGGATGGTAGCGGAGATTTTCCAAAGTCCACAAATGTGGGTACTCGTTTTTCCAGCTGCCTTAACAGCGAACTTTCCTATGCGTCATTTTAATCGTGATCCGCACCAGCAGTGGCGTCATCATTATCACATTATCACTACATTATTATTGGTGCGTAGAGGCTATGAAACTTAATTGCCGCACCCAGTTACACAGGATAGATAGGTGAAAAGAATGAGCCCACCTTTTGAAAGGCAGAGGGTGCTTCATATTCAGAGCTCTCACTCACTATTGCAGCAAACATATTCTTATGCGAATTCTACTCGTACAAAATAAAGATCGTTTAAGTCGACTTGCCCCTACGCAATGACGCGTTTTTACGTGCGAATGCTTCCCATTCCTTGCAAATAACAATGGAATTCCTCCTAGTTGCAAAAACTACATGAAACTTTACGTAGATCGACTTATGCTCAATCGATCGGATCGGACTCCTCTACAAGTGTAGCTACACACCCTACATGCCAGCATATATTGACGTAAGTACTACGCAATTAACATGCAGTCCGCAAGTACTCGAACGTTTGTGCAACATATGCCCATATATACTCGTACAGCTCTCCTCTCTCCAAAAACGTCACAGTTTTCCAGCCAAATGGATTATTTGAAATTTATTTATAGTTACGAGTACTACACCAACACCTTTCTAGACAATTATACTCGTACACTCAGAAAAAAGGAATATTACTAGCAGAGCTACTGGATTCAACGACACTGCGGCATGGTGGGAAGCCAGCGTTGAGCGCTTCGGTGCCGCACTCAGGACATCCCTAAGAAAGGGCATGATTTGTCTCTGTATACTAAGGAGTTCAAATATCTGCGGACACGTGGGAATAGAGGAGTATATCTATTATTATTTGAAAGGCGTTACACTATGAGTTCCTGTATAAACAGTCCTTTATCCAGGATTACCGCGCTATCGTTGCAACTGACCCGAAAAACATTTAACGTACACATAATGGAAATCAATGTTATTTGCTAAACTTTTTCGAACTACGGTTGAAGGTGACTTGAGTTGGTTTGGGGGTGGACTCTTCTTTATGTGACATGAGCGGTTTGTGGACTTTACCAAAATATGGGGTCTTCTCTGGTCTCTGTGGCAGTAGCTGGGTTCACTGGAGATTCGAGTAAAGTTATTCGAAGGCTTCATTCTGCGATTGAAATTGGTACTTTATCGAATGTGGTATCACTCGGTTGAAACAAATTCTTAATACCCGTAAGCTGCACTCATTCTTGGTTCTTGGAAAGTACCTTAAATAACATACATATTTTTAAATTGGCACGACACGAGTATACTCGTATAATAATATCCAATTTCAGGACTATCTTCAAATTAACGACTATTTGAAAAAGCTTGGAATTATTTGATTTGAGTGCACTCTTCAATGCAAGGCCATCTCTCGTAAGTCATTCCCAACTAAACTGTACTCCCTTTTGGTCGATGTGCGTAATAACCTTAAGGACTTGTTTGACTCTTACATACTGCCTGTGTACTATCTGTAGCATATTTCTATGTACTTCTTTATACGGATACGTTTTCATGTCTCACACATTAATCGTATTGCACTGATTCCACCTCCTGAATTTTTTTGTTTGGGTGATGCTTTGGTCACTCTCTTTTGCTCACGCTATCCCCTCTGCTAAAATTCACTGCGTGCTGCTGAAACTGAACACACGATAAAGTAGGAGATCCATCCTATCTTCGTTGCCTGTTGACACATGTTATTCCTGACAGGATTGATTGCCGCTCTATGCAAGAGCTTTTCTTGCCTTGTTGTCGTGAGTTGTTGCTTGTACGATCATTCTTCAGGCTGTTTAAGATATAAATTACCTTTTATGTGTTTCCCAGGTATCTTTATTTCCATTTATCTTCCTTTTCCATCATGTAATTTCTCATATAGGCATGTTTTGAGTACTAGCATAATCTGTAGGGAATCATATTCCACTGACGTTGAGAATTGAAATGAAATACCCCGACAGAACTATGAGTAGATGGTTATGAAAACGACCGGGAATGGGACAAGTATTCGTGTACTGGCGTATTTACTCAGCATGAATTTGTAGCGAAAGAGGGCTCTCTGTGAAGTTATTAATTATGGCCATGTGGGGAACAGTCTGATCAGTTTACCTCACCATGCTTAAATTTTTGCGCCAGTATAACGAATACTTGTCCCATTCCCGGTCGTTTTCATAACCATCTACTCAAAGCTCTGTCTGGGTGTGTGTTCCTGAAAAGAAGAATCCTAACTTACCATTGGTTGGTGTGTTGAAAGCACCACGGAATATCGCCAAAGTTATAATGAAAGATATATTGTGCTTTTTCATAAATGTTGCACTAAACACGACTCGTTTCATATATAATTCGGGGAGATTTCATTTCCAATTTTGTACGGGATTTTTCGGACTAATAATCGCTCCTCAAAGTCGTTATCTTCGAAATGTTTTCCGTATATATTTAGTTTTAATTTTATAAGTTGTCGGATTAAAACGCTAAGGAAATATATCTTTTTTATAGTGAACGCCGGTGAAATCGATCTATGGGAGAATAATGAGTTCATTAGCCAATTAATACTCGTAGAGGAAGACCATGGCATACATGGTCTGTTAGTGGTAGTTTTCGGAATTCTGTCAGTTCCACAGAAATTTGAACGAAGAAATTTGTGTTTAGAAAGAGTTCATTTTTATTTTGTAATATATAATAAATATATATAATATTTTGGTAAGCTACGTATGGAAATATCGCTAAGACAAGCTCAGACAAGTCCCCTTCTACCGTAAAATCCTGATCTTTTTTATTTAAATCTCCCTAAATTTGAAGAAATAGAAGTGAAAGCACTTTTGGGACTCTTGAATAGAAAACTTTTGAATAGAAAATGCATTAAATTTCCTTAAATTTTCAATTTCCATGGTTTCAGGATCAACTGAAAGAGGTTTGGTATTACGCGGGGAATAGAGTTTCGATGGGAGCAGCGTTTTAATAGTTAATTTCATGTAATTTCAGGTAATTTCAGACAAATAAACTCAAGTTTCTGCCACTTGATGTTTTAGAGATATATTTCTTTGAGTGTAGAGAAAAATGCTTTAGCTCTAGTTGGGTGTGGAATCGCAACAAGCGTTTTGTCGTCTACGTTTGCCACTCTTGCAGCGTTGCAAGCAGTTTTTGGTTGTATTGTATAATCTTTAATCTAGTTTAATTTTCTAGTTTTCCTTCTTTGGGATCTCAGTCAGATGTGTTCACTAAATGCCAAAAGTGCATTACGGTATCGTGTTTTTGGACTATGTGCTCACTTATTCGTATTTAATATATCAAGCCAGGCAAGGGAGAACGAGCGAGCGCAAGAAGCAGAGAACGTCGCAACGAATGGTTAAAGTTTTTTGCAGTTATGAGATTGTAGTCCCCGCCAGTCCAGCCATTGTGGATGATTAGTGTATGAAAGTGGACTTTTTGACACGCGGCTATTAACTATTTCTTGACTATTAAATTGTTGATCTCAACAATTCATTTTTTGAACATATATACGAGCAGATATGCGAGTGTGTGCGATGGCAATAAATAAGAAATGTACGGAGTAGAGGAGGTGGAAACCAGTCGAGTGGGAATTCCAGCGAGTAAGTGGAACAGCCAAATGCGTGCGATTGAAGTGTACTCGTATTAGGACGCCCGCTGCTTGCCCAGCAAATAATGTGAAGTTTTCGAATATGCTTATATTTCGATGCCTCCCAGAATGTGGTCACGAAACGACCCTTTCTATATTTTTTCTCTACAAGTCCAAACTCTCTGTTAATAAGTTATTCCCCAAACAATTGCAGGTATTATAAACTATTCCTGACTCTTCGTCTTAAATTAGTTATAATAATTTATTATTGTGATTAATCCTTTTAAATAAATAGTAAAAATAAAATCGAATATTTAGTCTTCTTTTTTATTTAATATTTCTACCATTAATTCCGTTATAAACTTCACACACATTTTTGTACATATTCTACATTCAGTAATTGTTTACACCTTTCAGAATAGGCACGTATAATACTCGAATACACAAGAAACGGCATGTGTCCCTGTCTGTTTGCCTTTGGTTCCAATCAAGAGGAGAGCACTGAACTGCGGAATACTCATGTAACTTCAGCATAGAGCAATTTTTCGCTACTGGAAAACGCTGGAGACCAAGCGACAATTGGCGCTTGGAAAAGATTTAATATCGCTTTTCACACCCTTCCGGATTAATTGTTTCAAAAAGTCAATAGAGGCATAAATGGAGAGAAATCTGGCTTTGTTCGTTAACGGACTTTAATTAAATCATATCGACTGACATCGTCTCACTCGCATTCTGGATTCCTTCTTCCCACCAGCTGAACCAGCTCTCCTCCCACTGCGTTTTATGCAGAATGCTTTTAATTGAATATTTTTCGATTTTTTATTTTATTAAGTCCCAGCGCTGGTACGAATATTTCAATATTATCCCTCTTTTTATGGCTTCCAGGAAGTAGAATAAAGTGTGTTATGCGAAAAAGCGGAAGACACGTGCGAATATGTCTGTGTGTGCAATTTTGCAGTGCGGAAACATCCCGGCATTGTCTGCTGAATAGTGGGATGCGGCAGGAGAAAGTCCACTGGACGGTTCTATTGTATATCAGATTTAATTAATTTCACTTGACCCTTTTTGTGCACTTAAAACTTTTCATATTCATGCATAATTAAATTTTCAGTGCTTTCTGTGCCAGGCCACTTAATAAATTAGTGCATCCGAGAGACAAACTCAGCGGGGCTGCTGAAAATGTGCAAAGCATACCCGTATGTGTTTCAAACAGCCAAAACAAAACCGCATATGGTGTAATGTGATGTGTATGTGAGGATCGGAAAAAGATATGCTGACATTCCGAGAGGTACTATTTATATTTCCGGAGCTGGCAACACTACTGTCAATTGCTAAAATCTGTCAACACCATAATAAAGTTTGACATTTTTTTAGCATAAACGTACTCACAACGTGTTGATGTACAAGTGCTATTTGTTTTGTTTACAGTGAGTTAAGAAAATCAATTTGGCCAAAAAATGGAAATTTCAAGAGAAGGTTTTCGTTGGATTTTTTTTCACAGCTTTCGACGTGGATCATCTCAACAAGAATGTGTCGATGAACTCTGTTCTTTGTATGGCGATAAAGCACCATCAACCAAACCACAGTATATCGCTGGTATAGTGAACTCAATCGTGGTCGTAGTTCGGTCGCCGACGAACTCCGTGAAGGTCGTCCAAAATCGGTTGTTGTGCCACAAAACATCGATGCAGTGCGTGAACTGATAATGCACGATCGTCATGTGACATATCGTGACATAGAGGACACCTTGGGCATTACTTCCATTTCCATACATTCAATATTGCATGAACATTTGCTTGTAAAAAAGATTTGTTCGCGTCCCACATAATTTGGCAATCGCTCAAAAAAAGGCTCGTGTCAATTGGTGTAAGGAAATGATTAAAAAGTTCGACCATGGTGCTTCAAAAGATATGTATAAAATCGTGACAGGTGATGAATCATGGATATATGCGTATGAGCCGGAAACAAAACAACAATCGACCGTGTGGGTATTCCAAGTCGAGCTTAATCCAACAAGAGTTGTTCGCGGAAGAAGCCCAGCGAAGCAAATGGTCGCCTGTTTCTTCTGCCGAATGAGTCATGTGGCCACTGCTCAGCTTGATCAACGTAGGACGGTCAATTCTGAGTGGACACGACCATTTGTTTGCCGGAAGTCTTCGGAGAAATTCGCAAAACCAACCGCCAAAGACGAATCATTCTCTATCATGACAGTGCGAGCTCTCACTCATCTCGTCAAACAGGTGAATTTTTGAGCAGTCAAAACATCGAATTGATGACTCATCCTCCGTACAGTCCTGATTTGGCACCCAATGACTTCTTCTTGTTCCTGAATATCAAAGGTATACTGCGTGGTCAACGATTTACGAGCGCCGAAGAAGCAGTTGAAGCGTTCAAAAACCATGTTTTGGAGGTGTCTCAAGAGGAATGGAAAAACTGCCATGACAAATGGTTTGAACGAATGCAAAAGTGTATTGATCATCAAGGGGCATATTTTGAAAAACAATAAAGCCATTTTCATTTAAAAATGTTTGTTATTATTTGCAATTCCCGAAATATAAATAGTACCCCTCGTATACAATTGGAAGTGATATTAGAGTTTTTGCATAGAAAGGACTTGGAATGCGGTGATTAAGTTTGATTCATGTCTGGGCCGGGCCAACTTCAACAATCTCTAAAATAACACAACAATGCAACAGGACTAACATGTTAACTCGTATTTTGGGATAATCAATGTCGCCCATTTCCCGCATTTTCGCCCTCTAAACTAACTTCAGCTGCTCTCCCTCCTAAGTGTATGTGGTCCTGTTTGAGCACACAAAATGAGCTGTAAATGTTTTCCTAATAGCAGCACTTACTCTTTGAATTTACCTATGGGATATATTTGGAAATATTTTTGTGTCATTTTTTAACAAACGTCCTTAGCACTGCATTACAATGGAAAGGTACAAAATAGACAGAGCGTAAGAATTATTCGAATTTATCGCCAACATTCGCCGTTTTTAGCGACAAACATTTCGTTATTGTCGTGAAATTTTCGGTCAACGTAATCGCCTCTGCAAAGTCACTATCAGGCATATTGTTGAAAAACTCCAAACAATCGACTCTGCAGTGGATAAACCAACGCCTGTCTATAACTGAACAAGAGAACCCAAATCAATGAAGCTCAGCAGAACTAAACAATATAAAAAAATTAAATATATGACTCACTTCATATGCGGCAATTTCGCTTGTTAGAATAGCCGTCAAGCCAGAAATGAGCCCACCCCTGGGCAAAATTGAACGCAACCACAGCTCCTTAAAAGCAGTGCCCAAGAGATTGACTGGGATTTTGGCCGGTTCTAAAATATCCGGTGACTGGAAATTCATTGTCACCCAATAATGATCACCACAAAAAGTCGCTGCTCAGCTCATCACTACCAGCGACAAAGCTGGAGAGTGGAAGCAGAAAAAGGGAAAACAAACTGAAGAATTCAGTGCGGCTTCTACGTAACTGAGTGGCACCCGCAGTTGCAGAGTTTGAGCATGAGCGACACTTTCGCGAATGTTACTGTAAGATCCGTCTCGCAAATACTCGTAGCTGCAGTGGCCAGCGAGGTAATGAAAAGCCAGATGCAGCGTAAATTGGCGCTGAATTACCATAATTCTCACCAATTATAGTTAAATGTTTAATAACGATCAGTGTCGGAGATTTTATTGTATAAATTTGAAAGTGTGCCACTTTTGGTTTTTAATGACCGCCTAACATAAAACTGTGCCGCCTTGTACACTGCAAAGCGGTTTAAATTGGTGCAGCTGCCAGTGAGCCTTTGTCTGCAGCTGAGCAATTGCACTGAAAGCTGTGCACAAGTACTTTGACACGAATCTATGGAAAGCGTACAGCAACATCCAAACTCTTTGATCAGCATCAGAAGTTCGTAATACTTACGCCTCGTTTCCAGCGGAGCGCGCGAGTAAGCGAGAGTAACGCTTGGATACGCCATTTTGGTACGTGCAATCCGCGACACTCGGCCCGGGTGAGCGTGGTCGAGTGTTCGTTGAACGAAGTTTCCGCGAAGAATGGCATATCTAGAGAGCGCCCGAGCTACGAGTACTCTTGTGAGGCTTGCGAGCTGCTATGGAAGCATGGCTGTGCCCGGAATATGCACTTTTTTCGATTCACGCTTGGCTGGTTTGTGGGTTTGCCAAGCACAGCGCAGCGCTGGCAGCAGGCTCAATAACAGCAACGATAACCACATTAACAACAACAACAAAAACAGTCACTGACTCCGTTACAATGTGAACAGCTTAAACTTGAACTTGAAAACTAGTTTGGCAGTTGCAGCAAGTTTCGACTTTATGCAATCGACCATAACAAGAGAAGGCAACGAAAAGGCCTGCTGCAGCGTGAGAACCGGTCCACTGTGCATCTGCAATCAGCGGAAGCAGCGAAGAAGCTGCTAGTCTTACGATCAGCGACGCAGGAATGTGTGGCCACATATAAATGCCACGACTGGCATGAACTTTTGCTAGTTACAATTCTGCGGTCAAGGCCTGTGAGGGCATGCAATTAGCTGTGGACGCAGCCAGGATGCAACCGAAGCTGTTGGCGAGTTACCTTTGCAATCGCAGGGCAGCAAAAGGCAAAGCCATTAAGGCACATCGTCTGCTCCTTCAGTTGATGTGGTGCTGGCTTTTGAGCTGTCTGCTGTGCACTCAAGCAGCCGTCATTTATCACAGTCTGCCGCCAGCCTATCAAATCTACCACTCCGTGCCGAATGCGCCGGTGCACACGGTGGTAGCACCGTCCGCCTATCATGCCGGCTATACCAGTGTGGCGGCGCTTACCCAACTGGCGCGTGTGACATACGATTCGGTGCCTGTATTGCATACGCCTCAAGATCATCTGCCGCTGTTCGATCGTATTAGTCATAAGAAAGCTCAGCGGTCCTGAATAAATGCACAACCACTCTTTTATCAGTATTTTATTTGGGGTTTTCTTTTATTTTATTTGTTTCCATATTTATATACAATGAAGTTGGTAGCAAATACACAGATCCACGCGCTGAAGCTGCTCCCGATCCACAGAGAGAACTGCGTGAGTAACTTGCACTATACGAGTACACTAGTCTAATAGGACGGCTTACGGTTTGAACTCTCGTTGTGAGCTTAGAAAAAGTAGGGTGCTGGCGCGCCGAAAGCAGCGTACTTGGCGGGTGCGGTCAGAGCCAGTGGCGCTGGTGCTGGGATTGGAGCTGCGGCGAATCCAACTGGTGATGGAGATCCGAATCTAGGATGTGCTGCATAAGAGAGAGGGCCAGCGAAGGGGCCGGCAAATGGCGCACCAAATGGAGCTGTTAAAGGAGCGGCCACGGGTGCACCATAGGGGCTTCCAAATGGTGCGGGCGCAGCGAAAGCAACTGGCGCCGGTGCAGCAGCGAAACCAATTGAGGCAGGAGCCAATCCAACTTTAGCGGGCGCAGCGAAGGCAACTGGCGCCGGGGCGGCTAGAGCGGGTGCAGGTGCTAAGTGCGCGAAGGGAGAGGCAAATGGTGCAGCGAAGCCGACTTTGGCGGGCGCAGCAAAGGCAACTGGCGCAGGAGCGGCCAACGGCAGAGCGGCAGGTGCTGCTACTGGGTAGGCAACGGCGTGATTGATGTGATGGGCGTTGTACGAGGAGGCGTACGGAGCAACAAAGCCGGCCGCTGCAGGCAAGAAACCAGCTTGCGTCGATGCTGCAGCCACGAGAAGAACAGCAAGGATCTATAAAAGAAGCAACAGG
Organism: Clusia tigrina; assembly: GCA_920105625.2. NCBI lineage: Eukaryota > Metazoa > Arthropoda > Insecta > Diptera > Clusiidae > Clusia > Clusia tigrina. Next base: position 28,474,228 of record OV050032.1, read on the forward strand.
AACAATTGATATTATTTTTTGAAGGGACACTCTCAATAGAGACCGTTTTGTCTTACCATATATTTGGCCATTATTCTGCTAGAGTGCTGGAAACAATTTTGTTCGTTGTAGGAGGGAAGGAGGTGTTGTGGGTTGTCGTGTGCTGCGCAGCAAAAGCTGTTGTGATACTGGGTTATCAAATCGTTAAGGCTTTTATAATAATGACAAACGCTACGCTCAAGAGTGCCGTGGGTGCACCCTAAGCCCAGTAGCTGCTCAGCAACAGAAGCCGACGAGTGCGCTCTGGCATATTAAACGAACGACGTATTGCCTCCCGCTTAGCGGCTTTGTAAGCATTTTCAGGTAATTGTTCCATTGCATTAATCTCGAATTAAAGCCCATTAACCGCTTGCACTGCAGGCAATTGATTAAGTATTAGGCATTGAGTTGCTTGCGACATGTGTCCAAACTGACCCTTCCTCACTGCCCTGCTGCCTCACTTCGTTGCGGTGGCGTTTTGCATAAAAAATGAAGTAGTTTACTCACTCTTTCATTCCGCAGGCGCTTGCCTCCTCTCTCCGGCAAGCAGCAGGGCAGCGAGTAATGAGCAAACCGCTCGAAATGAGGGAAGTATTTCAATAGCAATTAAAGTGGCCTGCAAAGAAGTCTGCCTCGCTGCCATTCCCCACCGTCTCCTACCGCCAGTGGCCCTCTCACGCATCGGCGCTGTCTGTCAATTCGATTTGCAGAGTTTACGCCACCATTTGCGCTTTGTGTTGCATCAATTGTTGCGCCGCGCGGCAGGTGTGATGTGAATTTTTGATTAGTTTCCAAATGTTGCGTGCAGTAAATTGTGTGCTTTAATTCTTCGAAATTGTTGCGAGTATACGAGTGTTGCGTGGCGCTGTGCCACGCGGTGCCACGCGTGCCCACCACTCTGCTCGGACAAGTACCGGGCGCGCAAGTGCTCCGCATCTACGCACTTGTTGCACGCCGGCGGCGGAGTGTTGCGTACGCCGTGCGGGGGTTAGTCGCGGCAGGTGTTTGTTTCGATTAAATTAATTTGTTTGCCAATAAATTTTCGTCTGTGTAAGCTTAATTGACATTAAAATGTGTTAATGGTTGCATTATCGTGAAGTTAGGAAACCGCTTGATTTATTTCTACATACTGAAGTGGGGGCTGACTTGGCTTGCGGAGGGAAGCTTCGCCGCATTGACAGTGACCACATTGAAATTGTGGTCAGGCGGCTGTGTTGTGCTGCTATGCGACTTGTCTTGTACCATGCCCAGTGAGCACATGCTGCTTAGCTATATGACAAATTTAGGCGGTAGGGGCAAACTGCTGTTTTCTACACACTCGAGAATGGAACGAAATGTTGCCGAATATTTCCTAAGAGTTCCCGCTCTTCGGTTAAATGTGGGAGTGGCGGTAGTAGTATGATCACAGACACTATTATGGATGCAATGTACATTATACCCACAGCTCCAATATGAGCATAGATAGGGTCATTTTAATTTTATACCTGAAAGTTCCTTTTATCTAAAGTGGGCGTATCCATTTTCTGATCCATCCCATTTCCTGTAGTTGGCTTTATAATGTTCATATGTTGATTCTCATAATATTCCGTCCCTAAATATCTAATAAATAGATATAAGATAAAGATATAGATAAAGTTATGAATATTTGTTAATAGTGGGCGTGACAGTTAATATATATATATATGTACTGCACATATTCTGCATAGTGTTTAGCAGCAGCCACATCTAGATTACTACAGCAGAATTGCATCAATTGGAGCGCAGTTATAGAAATTTTAAAAAAGGTGAAAATGTTCCATATATTGGAGGTAGGGTCTTCGTCCAAATCGGCTCATATAGATATTTGATTTTGTACCTTTGTCCAGACTATACTTTTGTAAAGTTTCATTAAGATATCCCGAAAAAAAGGACACAGATCGTGAGACGGACAGACGGATGGGCAGTCAGAGGGACGAACGGACAGAAAAGAAATCAGAAAATGATTCTGGGCATGTGTGTATACTCATTTCCATACCTGCCCCGCCTCCTTCTTTAAATTGAAAAACCTCTCAACCGCACAATGTTAGTATACCCTTTCGACCTTTTTTGAAGGGAAAGGTTATAAAAATTATTATTATTTAATTTGTTTTTGTAACGAGTTCAGGGTCCAAAAGCCTTGGACCTTGAACTTGTTACAAAAACAAATTAATTAAATTTCAACCGGAGGTCGAGAATCGATTAACAATAATTATTATTATTAATTATTATTTTTATAGATCGGTAATTCGATCTTTTATTCTTTTATTTTCTTATTATTATTATCTTATTATTTATTAACAGCTCGAATTTTTCCACCAATTTCTGTATTGCGGTCCGACAACACTGACTGCAAGATTTTCACCATTTTTGTAGTAGGTAGGTAGGAGTGGCCGCCCAGTTTGCCAAAAGCACACTTGAGCACACATAATGGGCCATTGTGATACCACGGTGTGGCGCCGTTCAAGCACTGACTAAAAAAGTTCCCATACTTGGGATGGTGATAGTCAGTGCAAGGACAGCGCCTGGAAAGGCACGACTCCCCCGTCATGTTTCAGGAAACCATCCTGATACTTTGATGAACCTGGCTATGTCCCTAATATTAATGGATGACAGCTCTGTCAGGCTTGTAAGAAATGGGGCACCAAAGGCGCGAATTCTTCTTCTGCTCAAGGATGGGCAGTTGCATAAGAGATGGAAAACCGTCTCGTCCTCCTCCTCGAAGCCACAGCCTCGGCAAAAGTCATTTGAGGGTAGGCCCAGTCTTTCTGCGTGCTGTCCCATTATGCAGTGGCCGGTCAAAACCGACACAGTTGTCGACAGAGATATGTGATCAAGTCGAAGAAGTTGGTTGTCCATTCTTGTCCAAGTGAGTCTAGCCGTGTGGCAGGATTCCTCGTTAGCCCAGGATTTGTAGGCGTCAGTCAGATATTTTCGTTTGATTTCGAGCTTGGCTGTTGCCAGTGGAATGCCGATGTTTACAGAGGGGTGAATGTCGTGCATTAGCGTGCCTGCCTTGGCAAGCTCGTCCGCTTCGCAGTTTCCCGGGATTTCGCTATGTCCGGGAACCCAGACTAGGTGCACCCGAGAGTAACTCGCGAGCTCATTTAAAGATGTTCGACATTCATGAACTAGTCTTGATGTGGCCGTGGAGCCAAAAAGAGATTTAATGGTGGCCTGGCTGTCTGAGAAGATAGATACGTCAACTGCGCCGATATCACTACTCAGCATTTTTGTAGTGAATTTTAATAATTTTAATGCATTGTTGAAGCGTGCATCGTTCCATTTTTAGTAATGGCGTAGTTTCTATTTGTCAAATGTAAAAGAATAAAAGCTTCAAAATTGATAGCTACCGAAATACCGTGTGATTCAAAATAACACCGCTTGTTGGAAAACACTTTACTTATAGTATAGGCCAAGATAAGTGGCCTGGAGGGCTCTGTGTAATGTCATACTAAAAGTGTAAGTACCGAATATTGGCGGGCTCACTGCTAATGATAATGGACTCTGAACTCCCAAATATTCCCGGTCTCTTTTCGGATGCATTAAGATGGTTCACATCTGATAGATGTCAAATTTTGTAAGTTTTATAATTCACCGTCATGACAAGGAGATCAAGAGATCACCGTTCCATTAAGCAAACATACAACTTAACGTTCTGGACACGACAGTCAATATCATTTTACCGAAGACATCATTATTTTATCTATGAATTACCAATAGGTTTACACGTATTGCTTTAAGGTAACTGACCTTATGCTAAATTTCATAATTTCTATAATTTCATGAACAATAATTTCGGAACTATAGTTTGTGACGTATAAAAAAACAAGGTATCCATTGCTGCTTTATAAGCTGCATACCGAGTATTCCGGCAAAGTGATGCATACTGCGGACGTACATTTGCATGGTTCCAGACTTTCCAGAACACTTGAGAGGAACACATTTAAAACATTTGAAACTGAAAAATTGTATTGAAGTATCTTCTTCAGATATGTATGAGAATAGCCAACAACACTAGGAAATAACTTTATTCATGATTAGAAAGTATGTGCGAGATCTTCTGGGAGTTTTCTTTATAAACAAACACTTGCAACCACCATACAGGAACAAGCTTCCTCTCTCATTTCAAAATTAGTGTGGATGGTGTTTTGTTAGAAACGCCAAATAGCAAGAGTGGCTCCTATGTACAAAGAAATGTATATAATATTGATCAGCTTAGACAGCTTGCGGAATCGAATAAGTCAGGTGTGTCCGTGCACACTCGTTTCCCAAACTACTCACAATAGATAGTGAGTGATGTATTGATGAAATTAAAAATTATCGGGACCAGAAGAAAACACCTAAAGCTAAAATCGGAAAAATTACGTGCCTACCTCACATTTAAAAGGCATAGTTTGGCTCTACTCCATGAGTTAACTCGTACGACCTGTTTATATCTCTGGTATATGTGTGCTTTGGTCGATTTGAGTACCAGGGAATGAATATTCTAAGCAGACTACCACTCCATGAGCATTAGTTTTCTCCACTCGTCTTTTTTTTGTTTCGGTTGCTGCTTCCAGACTGACCTGAGAATACTCGTACTATAAACAGTGAAATTCCTCTTTATAGTATGAGTATATTTCTTCCGGAGATGGAATGCAATTGATGAGGATTGGTTCTGTAGCAAAGACGAGGAATGGCTACTGTTTTTGCCGAAGTTCAACTTAATTTTCTATGACTGTTTTGATGGGAGCAGTGAATAGTGAAAGTTCGAGATTCTTAGCAATCATCTTTGAAATCAGCACTACTTACTCAATTATTTGTAATAGTTGGAACGATTGTAATCAAGACCAACTAAAGTGAGAATATATAATGAGTGGAGTGCATGTTTAATAATTGAAAAGCTTGACCAAACTAAAATATTTCTCTAGAATTTGAACTTCAGAGAGGTCTGTCAGCCTTTAACTGAAGAGCAGTAGAACGGATTATTAATACCACAGTCGTTTCCAAGGTTTTCAGGGCTGTTGTACTCGTGGCTTTTCGAACCTAACTCAGCGAATTTTATAATAACGGAAACATAATGGGAGGACTCTATAAGGTGGTGTAGTGTAACTGATCCACTTCCACTAAATTTTCCTTTCAGCTCCCACTGGTGACACACTAAGGAGTTCATTGTAAATAAGGTGGACACACACACACATAAGCAAAAATTTATTTGCATCACATGGGAGATTAATTCTACGATCGTTAGGGAAGCTGATTTCTCTGAGAAGTTCATAAACTGTGTCCACAGAACATTGAATATACTCGTAAATACGGCAAGGAATTTTCTGATGTCTGACTATAGATAGATATATTTAAAGGTGTTATACACTGCGAACTGAAAGATCTATTGTGATGCCCCTAAATGTCTGACTATACGTGACGAAATATATACGAGTGTTTATTGAATATTGTGACACTTTATTAACAGAGGCCACAAAACCACCTTAAATAGCTCGAAAATTTGAAGTGCTGGAATGTTCCCAATATACATCTCGTTATGAGGTTTATGAGAGATTGGTTCCAAGAATTCAATAGCGAGAATGCTTACACGACTCTGTGGAGAGCATTGATACTATTTCACACCCCAAGAGTGTCTAGAGCAAGAACATCTATACGGACGTCGGCAGGAAGCCCAAAGCCTTCTCTGGGGGATATTAGTTAAATTGTTCAGATTTGGAAATTAATTTGTAACTGTTTTGTGTGCTAGAATAAAAAGGGAAGTTTATTCGTCCTGGCATAGTCTGGACAACAATTTCCTTATCACTGTCGTATTATTTGCCAGGTCATCAAGGCTATTTAAAGTACCTTCTAAAGAGTTATCTCGATTTTTCGAGAATATAAAAATAGCTTTATAGGAAAGTTTTCATCTGGATAATATTGGAGGTTCGATATTGTCGAAGATTTCACAGAATATTTTTGCTGACTGCTCAGCGAGGTTCGAACACTGCGAATCAGCAGTCTCACCCTTATCACCCTACAGAGCTGCATGGGCCTGTAACCGAATTGGGACCGGATATTTCGTTCGAAGCAAGTGTTTCTTTTCTCTGTGGTGACAAACAATGCGTGTTACTTGTTTATAAATACAATGTGCGTATATTTTTCTAATAAAGCAATGTTTACAATAAGTGGATGCGTACTTAGTCAACTATCTTATGCACTATATTACTTCTTGACTTTGATAATTCTTAAAAGAAGGGCCTTTTAAGAACTACCAATCTCTTCGTGGATGGTGCTTCTAATTGATCCTTTTTCCAAATGGCAAAGAAAACTAGAACAGGGAGTGGTGATGGTGTCCCGACAACGACCAGGGCGCAGCATGTAGGTGCGCGTGTGGGGGTGCAGCATGTAGGTGCGCGTGTGGTGGCGCGACAATTTTGGCGTATGCTGGCGCAGGGAATGCATAGCCGATTGAAACATGATGAGTGGTGGTTTTGGGTCCGGGAATGGCGCGGTAAGAGGGCGCAGCAAATGGCACCGCTTCGTATACAGGCGGCAATACTTTCGCTAAGGGCAGGGGAGCAGGCAGCACGGGCGCTGGAAGGAAAGATGCATGTAGAGTTGGTGCCGGTAGCAGAGGTGCGGGAGCTGGCAGCACTTGAGTAGTGTGCCACACGGAAGCAATTTCTGGCAGTAGTGGTGCTGGCGCCGGTAGCAGTGGTGCAGGAGCAGGCAAATAAGGAGCAGCTTCGTGCAGCGCTGGGGCTGTGGCGTGGAAATGAGCAGGCGGCAGCACTGGAGGCGTCCAATCAAAGTAGTCCGGTACAGCTTGCAGGCCGTAAGGATGCGAAGGTTTGGCATACACCCTCGATGTGGCCACTGAGCACAATATCAAAATCTAGAAAGGGACATCAGCGGTTAGTCGAGTCGGGCGATGAGTTTGTTCGGCACTTACCAGTTTCATTGGCGACATCTTCGTTGTGCGGTTGCTAATTTGTGTTCTGTTGGGGGTGCTCTGGAGACGACTTACTTGCCTGTGCCGATGTTGACTGTGGAATGATGGCTCAATTAATTTCTTTATTGTAATTTATATGAAAAAATGTGTCCATCGCTACTTCGAAGCCATTAATTCACTTTCATTTGTGCGTGCGGGTGTGGCGTGGCCGCCGTGGCAGCCATTTCGATTAAATGCAGTGTCGCCGGCCGAGCCGCTATGCAAGCGGTAAATATGGCAGTAGTGGGATCAGGTAATAAGTCGTGACTTATGGACACGCACGCAAGAAGTGTGGACAAATTGTTGCGGCTTATGCGGTGCGACTGATACGGTATAAGTGAAACTTCCGTCTTTGGCACAGTGGGTCAATGGTTTCTTTAATGGATGGCCGTGCAAGTAACTGCGGCAACATTGTTATTCAACACGCTCTTACATAAGCGAGGCGTTGACTCAATTCCGGAAAGGTTCGACTTTTATACGGTTGAGTAGCACGAAGCACAGAGGAACAGCAATGCCCCGATATACTTTCTTTGTTGCAACAAATCAGGAAGTGATCGGAACCACGACTAGTAGCTTTTGTACTGTCAACCATGTTCTTTCTGTACACATATCTGTGGAATTTTCCCCAATCATGGTTGTAACATTTTGTGATTGGGGGGTTATTTAGCGGTATTCAAGACGAACACGCCTTGCTAAGCTCAAGTAAGTTAACTTTCTGCAAAATCGTTCTTCTTTGTTCCGAATTAACTCTTTATAGATTTCTATGGGTATAGAAAACTCACCCTAAACAGAATGTTTTCACAAATCGACTGATTTTTATCTCGATTTATCTCGAGTGTTTCGATTAGCAAATTAACTGAACAAATCGCAACACTGCTCTATCAATTTAATGAACATGATTCCAGTAATTACATTCCCGATCAATGCTGAATAATCACTACATAAACAGATAGGAGAAGTACACCTTGCTGTAGGGTGCTTACGCCGAGTATTGGGATGGTGACTTCATTTATGCACTGGAAGGTAGTCAATGGTTGACTACTCCTATCTGGATAATTCCTGGAATCATTAATCAAGATAGAGTGTGGTATTAAATCGCATGATTCTTGAAATTGGTGATGGTTGAGCATGAATACAAATGAAACGAATGATTGGACATTAACCAAAATAACTGAAAAGCCTTTAAATTCTAATCTTATCGAACTTTCCGTGGAGATACACTTCTCACACATATTTGTATGCAGTGACTCCGTAAAGCCATGTGCATTTCAAACAGTTCACTGAAATAATGATAAAGACTGATAGAAACAGAGATAGAAAGACTGATAAGAATAGAGATAGAAATTGAGATAGCAAAAGATATAGAAGAAGAGGTACAAACAGAGAAAAAAACAGAGAAAGATAGCAACAAGAAGACTGGTAGAAACAGAGATAGAAAAACTGACAGGAACAGAGATAGAAATAGAGACAGCAAGATACATAGAAGAAGAGGTACAAACAGAGATAAAAACAGAGAGAGATAGCAACATAACACAAAAGCAAATATCGACAGACAACAGTGAAATACCAGTAAAAACGTAACGGTTCTATCCAATATACTCCAAACTCAGAGTTGGAGGCGTTTTACATAGGGAAGAGACAGAAACAGTAAGAAACAAACTGCAATTTTTTTTGCAGAAACTTGATCATTTTCGAGAATTGGTGCTGGGAATACGAGCAGTTCCGCACGCCTTATCGCCTGGCATCAAAAAGAATGAGCGCAACAATATTACCAGGAGGCAAATATAAAAACAAATTCATCCAAAATAGAGAGAAAGTTCATTTAAAACACCTTATTGCATATCACCATGTAGTGGAGTAAGCTTCGATATTTTCATCATGGAATTCACGGTGGATTCACTTCACACGATGTCAAACAATCCTTGGTACTACGCCATCTTCAGTTCTTTTTTATATGCGGCACTTTTCGGCACCTGGTTGTTCCACAAGAAGAGAGTGGCTATCCGAGATGACTCCACCTCTTAGAGTTTCATCATGATATTCTTTAAAACCTTCATGTATAAACGATGACAACAAAAACAACAGCAATATATACGAGTAGGTTTTTATTGACAGAAACGAGGTCAGATTTTTGTCCGACCTCCTCTTCTGCCGCCAAAATTCTAAGCATGGTTTTCTTTTCAAGCATCCTTACACAAGTATTTACAGCCAGGAAATCTTTAACAATAGAATCGCAGTTAGCTCACACATTTTAACTGACGAACTGCTTAGATCACAAGTGGCGCAGGACCCGACACAGCAGGAGCGGCAAATGGTGTTGCAATGGGAGCTGGAGCTGCATAGGCAGCAGCGAGATGGGCGGCATAGGGCGACGCGTAAGCTGCAGCGAGATGTCCAGCGTAGGGAGCGGCATAGGGAGCAGCGTAGGGAGCGGCATAGGGAGAAGCGTACGGTGCGGCATAGGGAGCAGTGTAAGGGGCTGCAAAAGGAGTTGCTGCTAGTGCCGGTGCACCAGCTACATAACGACTGGCCACTGGTCCAGCGTAGCCGAAAGGCGCCGTGGCGTAGGATGAGAGTGTTCCATCGAAGTTATTGCGCACATCCAGTTGGCTGCTGCTGCCGGCTGCGTACAGTGGTGCATTGGCATAAGCCAGCGGCGCCAAAACGTCTGGTCCAGCGGCGGCGCAGGCGATCAGGGCGGCAAAAGCGGCGATTACAGCCTGTAAAGAACGTTTCGAGAAGTTCAATTGTGCACTTAGGAGCACGACGAAATTACGAGTAATAGAAAAAAGGAAACAACTTACGAGTGAGTACATTTTTTCGGGGATGGTGTCGCTGATGTGCAGAGTACTTGAGTGTGGAGTTGCGGTTGAGTTATGCTTTGATGCCGCCCTGATACAACCTTTTATAGCAATATCAGCGCCTTACGCCAACAAACGAAGCTGCTGCCATGCCATTGGAGCTCAAAACTTCGCATTAACTGTGCGCATTTAAAATTCATTATTAGGGTAAATCCATTTCCAAATGGGAACGTGCGCTGTGAACTGATCAAATAAGACCAAAAAATCAAGATTCTGTTTGGCCACATTCACGCGTATTTAGGAAGCTTGCGATTTGGCGAAATTTATTATGCGGAATTCGTTATCTCACCCGCGCCGCTGTCGAATTTTAAATGTTCCGCAGCTCCCCTGTTAATTTAATTTGGCCACAAATTGCGTTGACCACCAGTGGCGTTGAAGTGCTCGCAGTCAAAGTATCACGTGCGGATGTGCTGCGAATGCGATGTGTGCACCTTGAATGAGGGGTAATTGGAGCACTTGCACTGCGAGTGTTACACAATTTCTACACGAGCATTACGCTCTGCGCTGCGTACGAGTATTTCCACTATTTCAACCGCATTAAACTCATAATCACTGCAGAGCTGCGCATTCAGCAGCGCGCTCGATTCCCGAAGCTGGTCGCCAAGCTCGATGCAATTGAGATAATCTTCACGTGTGCCGTTTTGCAAATTCGAGTAGTGACTCATTTCTTGGTAGATCGCAGACAGAGCAGCACGAGGAGACTCGATTCCATTATGACTGGCTCCAGCATTGCTGCAGAATTGCAGTAGGTGTGTGCACATTGTGACGATATTTTTGAAAAATTAATAAAATGCAAGTAATTCGTTAAAGTGGCGCACGCAGAAAGGTTGTTTCTGAGTAGAGCTAGAAAGGCTTTTAGTTTGTTTACTTATTCACATAGCAAGGTTCTTTCTCAATCCAAATACTCCCAACTCCAGCTGAAACCTAACTCGCCTTCAAGCCATTAAATGTGACATCTATGAAAGGATAACGCAGAAGAATTCAAGTTTGATTCTGGATAGTGAACATTACTAAAATGTGGCCTAGAAAATTTTTGGAAAAATCGTCGTAAATTGCTGGTAGTATAAAATTTTGTAAAACCACAAGCAAACGAAAGAGGCAAATCTTCTACAAAAGTAAAATTTTTTACAAAATTTTAACAGTGTTTCTTTATATCTATTAACATTAGCCAGCAATGTGAGCCTAGTTCAACAAATCCTTCTGAGTATAGGGTATCTCGGCATTGGTGTTACCTCACTTCTGGATTATCAACTTGTCTTTGCTAACGAGTTGCTATAAATCGTCGCCTATGGGTTAGGTTAGGTTAGGTTAACGTGGCAGCCGGTCTAAGGACCTGCTCACTCAGAACACCATGGGTCCATAGTGATACCACCGCGCAACAACGCACCTCCGATTCACATGTCGACCCATTTCGAAGTCCTAATAAAGCGCAGGATTCGTCGCCTATCAATTCTCATTTAAATATTTATATGCATCACGACAGAAGACGATTGAAAGAAGCGATTTAATTTTAATCGCTTCTTGGTGTAAAAGAGTGTTGTCAAGCCAACATATTTAAAATTGGGTGAAACATTTTCAGAGCAACTGCAATAATCAAATTTATAGAGAATACGAATATGAAATTATTAAATGAATTGGAGTGGCCTAGTAGAGCTTAAGAACTCGAAGAAGTGTCTGAATTGAAGCAAGGATAATTGTCGATAACTCAACAAAAGGATTTCAGTACCAAATATACATAAGACTAATGGATACGGACGACTACTTTTGTAAACAAAATAAAACAAAACTGTCAACTTTAAGGCCTAGAAATACAAACCATATATGAAATGAGTTACTTCGACGCCTCCACACATTGCCAGGCTTTAAAGCGTATAAAGGAAGTTGGTATAATATAAGTGATGGGCAGCATCGCTGCCTGAGCCAAATGAGCTAGGAGTGTTTCCACTTATTGTACTAGTTTCTATCCTCACTAACTGCAAAGAGATAATTTGCAGTGAAATATTGTATATGTACTCGTATGCGTTGAATCATCGAGATGCTAATAATTGGACCACTCTTATAAAGAAAAAAATTATATCACGAAAAAAAATGTATATATTGGATCGTAGATGCCAAACCCCAAAAACCGAGCCGATTTTTAATTATTCTATCCCGATCCATTCTTATCCCCTAATAACATAGACTATATACGAGTATGATAGTCTCACCCTGACTACGAACCGAAAGGCTACATTGTTAGTGCAAAATTTCCCCAAATCCTTGCTGACATAATTAACTATGGTGTCGGGCATAATAGTCACATAAGCAGAAGGATGTCCATCCTGCGATAATCTTCCGGGATTAAGCTCCTCTTGGAAACTGTGAGCATAAAAGTGTCAAGTAACTAATACCTTCGAGCAAGTTTATAAGCTTCTTGAGCAGTCCCGGTTGACTCAAGTATCATATGAATAAGTAGGATCTGTTCGTTGTGGTGAGAAAGTGATGAGACGTCACTCGATCACAGACTGCGGAGCAGAGGTGTTTTGGAGAACACAACTTGGATGTGACGAAAATTCCTTAACGTAATTCCTTCAAAATACATAAATTCCTGATTCGATAACAAACTTAACAGAAGATCTTTAGATGAGACTATCCTCATGCTTTAAGTAAATAAGAGTATCATCATACGTGGTTTAGGTGGGTGACTTGGAGGGAGGGGAATGGATTGGCTTGCTGGATTATGGAATTTCGTGGTCAAATGTGCTCTTTCGTGTTGGTCGATTAATCAAATTAATCGATTAATTGCCAAAAAAGTCTGTAGTTTAGAAGGTGTGGTCTAATCTTGTATGGGACTGTATTGGGAAGCTAAACTCCTTAGGCAGTATGAACAAGTTATCTCTAATGTATAATGGGTACCAGGCCACATAGGAGAAGAGGGAAATGAGAAGGCTGCTAGCTTACCTAGAAAAGCTGCGGCCTCTCAGTTCAACGGCCCTGAACCCTTCTGTGGACTATCATCCAATACCATTGGAGGTCTGCTGAAGAAGTGTACAGATGCAAAAAGTCAAACCTGGAAAACTCTTCCGGGATTAAGACAGTCCAAAGGTCTTGTGGGAGATTTTAATCCTAAAAGAGCTAAAGAATTAATAAATATGCCTCGGAGTAAATTGAGAATCAGCACAGGCATTTTAAGCGGACATTGTAGACTCAACTACCATTTGAACAAGATGCCATCTGTCGATTCTGTGTAGAAAGTGATGTAACCTCATTGCACCTGATCACAGACTGCGGACCATTGGCACACAATAGACTCAGGTATATATATCTTAGATATGAGCAAGATCTCTCAACTTGATTCCTTCAAAATATATGAATTCCTGTCGAAAATTAACCTGACAGAAGATTTATAGATGAGACTATCTTCATCTTTCAACTAAATAGGGGCATCACAATAGATCTTTCAGGTCGCAGTGTATAACACCCTTAAATATATCTATCTATCTATCTACCTATCTATCTAATCTCTATAAAAATAATGATTGAGTAAAAATTCTTTCGATTACTTCCAAGCAGTTTGGCATTCAATGGGTTCTTCATAAGAGCATTCATCTGCCCCTCCCTCCATGTCGCCCACATCTGTATTTTCTATTGCCGGACACGTTTTTCAATATTGTTCAAATGCATTCATTATGCCAGTTGGGCCAGTTGAACTGAATTGATTTCGGAAGATGTTTATCACACTGAATAAGAGGCGCGGAAATCCTTACTTGACAACAACATAAAAGTGTAGCTCCCACGTAGTAGTCGTTTCGACCGCTTCTGATCTTTTTGACTGGTTTAGTTTAAATGTTTTTTAAGTGTGCTTATTCGATTGTTCATATGGACGCAATATTTCATTCTAGATTTATTTACGACAAGACACCAGTATCAGCATATTTAATGCTCTAAACTAGATCCAAGCGATGCTACTTGGAAGTGGCGAAACCAGCGATTGATACGCGCACGGTTTTGGAATGCGAGCACGCATCTCATTTACGACAGTGAAAGGCGGCATTGTGTGGTGCCCATGTGACCTCTCGCAGTCACATGTCACCGACTCACACACTCACACACACACAAATACAAACTTACAATAGATGAGACTCACGATTACTATAAGTGTCATCAGCATTCGATCAAAAATAGCAGCAAGTGCTATAATAGAAACAACAACCACAATAATAGCAGCAACAAGTAAAACCAACGCACAAAAGCCAATAATCAAATTATGCAAAGATTTGTGTGTTAAGTAAGAGGAGCCCATCAACCAGCCAACCACCTCAGCTTGGCCAGTTTCTTAAACAGAAATTCAAGCAAAAGCAACCACGACAACAGCACCAGCGACCACGGGCGTACGAAGGTATTCTCCTATGGGAGTCGCAAGTATTCCGAGTTTTCTTGAATAACTCCAGGACAAATAACGAATAGGTTACGGCGGTAACGTTGTTTTATGTAGAAAAGAATACACAACCGTAGACAGGAACACTACTGTAGCCAATATTTACGAGTATCATGAACAACTATTTTATTATTTCAGAGACTTAAGTTCTTCAAGTTTTTCATTAACATTTTCACTTTCGCGAAAGAATAAAAATTTCCAATAAAATTTGAAGAGGTTTAAGTGCTGAGTTCCACCCGCTCAGAGATCCTAAGATCATGTGTGGTTGGAAACCATGACCAGAAGTTTCTCTAGTTTCTCTACAAAATCTTACCTAGTCAGCTAAGCGTCATTTTGTATCTGCTAAATATGTATTGGTTGTGTTACTCATAGTCTGGGGAAGATTATAATCTGCATGAGCAGCAAAATTCGCTTAATCTGGCCTTGATTTTAGTATTTCTAATCGACGTGTTTATGTTTTACTATTGATGTTTATACAGGAACTCACTGAAATGAAGCAACATTGAAAATAATGAAAAGCCATTAAGCGAAGATACAGCAAGCGAGAATAAAGTGATTCTTAAGCTGATGCAATATATCGGAGTATATTTATAAAACGTAAATAGACTCAAAAATAAAAGCCACCTATGATGGGTCTTCAATAAATCTGTCTTAATTATGTATATAAGATCTAGACGACTCAATAATTCTGTAAAATGTTGTGAGAAAAATTGTAACGATGAAATGTGGGGAACTAAGAAGAAAATACACGTTTTTTAATTAATGATGCATGTGTTATTGGATCTGTTAATGATTTTTTGTTTCAGCTCTAAATACTAAACCCGATCTATTATTACAAGTATATCTCTAGCAATCTCTCAGAGTCTCTGAGTACCATATAATTGCCTCTTCTGGTCTTTGAAATGAAATACTCGGTATTTGCGCACTATTGTCTCTAGAATAAAATATTTCCATCGAATTTCAGTCTTCCACAGTATACAAAGTTACCAAATCACTCTTTCTATCTCTCTCCCACTCTCAGTGCCATCGGAGAGTACCATACAATTTCATATTATACGAGTATAAGTCCTCTCGCTTAGCTCCACCGGAGAGATTCGGAGATGCCACGAATTTGACAAATTTTACTTGTACCTTGGGGCAATGCTGAAATTATCGAAGGACTCATTGTCCATAGTTGCTCAAGATCATTTGCAGAATCAGACATTAAGAGTAAACGAGCGACGAAGATGAGCGAGCATTGAGCAAACTCTGACGAGTGTTAAAGTGTTTTCGTTTTCTGAGCTGACTCGATGTTCGTTCAGTGCTATCATACGCGACGACTTCCCCACCATACGGGAGGCGACTTCCCCACCAGCTCCCCCCTTCCGAACGTCGATGATATTAACGAAACGACGACAACTAAAGAGTGTGTTTGTCGTATGGCAAGTCAGCGAGCATTTTTGTTTTTTTTATTTAAGATCGGTTTCTACATATGCGGACTAACTCAGTTCATGAACTTAATTCAAATTTTAAATGGTAATTCGTACTAAAAAAAAAATAAAAAAATAAAAACAAAAAACTAGCAATACACGCAGCAGTTGCAGTCGTGCCAGCGCACGCAAGGCTGCACAGTGCGGTGAGTCGTCTTCAGCGTCGATGCGGATGTGGTGCATAGGAATTGAAGCTTTTTCGTATCGAGTCGTAGGGAGCGCCTGCCTGCAGCGGCAGCGGTGCAGCCTTAATCGGAGCAAAGCCGAAGGGCACCGGCAACTTCACGTTCAACGACGGCGCATGGAGTGGTGCTGTCGCAGCGGCCCCCGCTACTGCTGACGCTGAAGGCGATGCTCCCAAGTGGTAACCTTGACTCCTCAAGGCCATGGTAAAAGCGGCGCTCTCAAGCGCTGGCGCGGCGAACTGCTTGGCCGCCGCCGTTGCCGTTGCCGGATGTTGGTGTTGCTGATAATAGCGATGCTGTTGCTGTTGCTGTGATTGCTGCAGCGCTCGGGGCTGCGCGGCAGCTGTTGCTGGCAGCTGATGTGTTTGATACGATTGCGATCTGCTGGCAAGACGCGCTTGCTGCTGAGGCTGTACGGCGGCCGCTGCAGCCGCTGCGAACGTAATCACGGACGATGGCTGATGGTGTTGCTGCTGATGATAGTGCGGCTGCTGCGGTGGTGCTGTCCTGCCACTGGGCGCGGGATAATGGTAGTGCGCCAGCTGTGAGCTGGGCGTGATGCTGTATTCCGCGATGGCATTAATCCGGGCATGGCTGCAGCAGAGTGTGGCCAATGCCACGTAACCCACCAACAAGCTCTAGAATATTTTTAGTTTTTTATTTAGTTTGTGTTTGCATTTTTATTTTATTTACAAATGATTATAATTTTTTACGTATTCTGTTTTTCCTTAAATTTTTTTTTTATTTTTTATTTCTTATGAAACGCACTCACATATTTCCGCATATTCCAAGAGTTCATTCGTTCGTTCGTTCGTGCTCTCTTTTCTCTCACTTATAACACTCCGCACTCTTGTGCTCGTACTCGTACTCGATCCCGTTCCCGTTCCCGTTCCCGTTTCCGTTCTTGTTCTAGTCACTTCACTTCCCGGTACTGTAAATGCCTACCTCGTTTTATCGGTTGACTGGGCTGTCACCTGGCTGAGCTTATTCAACTGATTAAACTCTGCTCGCCGCCAAGAGATGCTTTTTATATGGGCTTAATGCAGCGTTTCGGGGCTTAAATTATTCATTGGGTCGGGTCTCATTTTAATTTCGTACGCCGTGCCAGGCCAGCAGCAGATTACGAGTATTTCATTTTATTGTATTGAGCTGTGTTTTCTTCTGTTGTGCCGTGCTGTGTTTGTGGTGTTTGGTTACGCTGCATTTTGTTGTTGTCCGGTTTGTTGGCCAGCGCGCTCGTCTCTCTGGTTTATTTATTTTACAGACGTAGATGGTCATTTCTTGGCATCCGAAATATGCATTCGTTTGCACAGTGGCGTAGAAAGGGGGGCTTCGCGTTGTATAACCGGGTTCATAATGCCAACTGGGTATGGGCTGTCGTTAATACAGCGGGAGAAGCGAGCAGATAAGAGTTTGCCCTCTACATGTGTAGCTCGAGACGAATGCAAATAGTGTTCTATTGAGGGAATTAACGAAATGAACAATTTCGCAGCTCATTAATTCGAAATAATGGGAAATATTGTGTTTAGTGTAAAGTGCGGAAAATGTGGGGAAGCTACGCACTACAATTAGCTGCACTTTGCTGGTGTGTACCTGGCATAGGTAAAATGAATCCTTGAACAAACGGCATATTTCATTAGAATCTGATTGATTCACTCGATTCACAAAAATATGAGATGGATCTCCTGGTGGATTTCTCAGGAACCCATAAGCAGAGTAAAGAAATTTAAACGTCAAACGAGAAAGCAGCGAAATAAAGCAGACGGACGTTGTACATGACAGAGAACACAGAGAAAAGAAACTCTTTTTCGCTGCCAGCGTCCGTAGCGGGCACAACACGATTCTGAGTGGATTCAACACGATTTTCAGAGAATTCTTGTACAACGTCCGTCTGCTTTATTTCGCTGCTTTGCCGTTTGACGTTTACGTTGCTTTACTCTTTATACTCTGGTACATGAATCCACTGAAAATCGTGTTGAATCCACTCAGAATCATGGTGAATTCACTCAAAATCGTGGTGTGTCCGCTACGGACGCTGGCAGCGAAAAAGAGTTTCTTTTCTCTGTGTTCTCTGCCCCTAAGACTACCTGTACTTGATGGCTGTCGGAATTATATAATCATTTTCAAGTCTCAAACTATCTTTGATTGTAGTGACAACAAAATATACTTGTGAAATAATTATATTCTTGTGCTATAGATATAGAATATTGTGTCGCCTTGGGAAAGACGATTACTCATTAAGCAGGTGGAATTTTTTTGTGGGCTAACAGGAACACTGCTCAGAAGTATACTCTTACTACCATCCTTTCCAAATCTAGTGAAAGTTCTCTCTAAATCTTTCTTATGAGAAGAAGCAGAAACTAGCGTAAGAAGATAGCATATTTAAAGCCGGAAGAGAATAATTAGAAGCACAGTGACTGCTCGTTTCATTTTTAATCTGGAAATTCTGACCAGAAATTTGGCAACTTTGGCGGAAGAATGCAAATGTTTGCAAAAATATTTGGGAGGAAAATGAATTTCTAATTTTAATAAAGTATGTTTAACTAACGTAGAACGGAAAATCTGGAATAATCTCAATGAAAAATGGTTTGTTTGCTAATGTGAGCACAATCAAGTTATTTCACCTCTACTTCTATCGCCATTCAAATACTGGGTTTTCCGGAGAATGTGCTTAAATGTGCATAAAAGCGTTTGTGATTATCGTTAAACAGTCCTGAGAAACTTCAAATTACCGACAAATTACAGAATTTCGTCTCACGACAGCCCTATAAACACAATCGTTCAGACTACTACTGGCTGACAAAAACCTCAAAAGTCTTCAAATAGTCTCACTCAGTGATGTTAACAGATTCGAACTGTATCATGGCCATATCGGTTCGGAGATTAATTGAGTTTTCGTTCATGGTTCCACTATCTTCACACACCAGCACTTCATGACTCACTTAGGCCTGCGAATGTTAAAGCCTCCATCACTAAAACAGTCCGTTAGATTCGTGTCAAGCATTTCCCAGCAAAACTACGCCACTGACTATTGTAAACTTCTGGAACAATACTTGAGGAAACATTTACATATTGATATCATCAATATTTGAACTGATTCAGCTGATACGGTGAAGCACTTGATACAAAGCATGTATGCATGCTGAAATCAACCACACAGCAACAACATGGGCGACAACAACAGCAACAGAAGTTGCAGACCAACGCAGCCAAGACGGGTCTGATTGAAATGCATGCCAAAGTGTACGAAGCAAGTCGAGAAGGCTTTAAGCATATTTAAAAATTGATTATATTGGCTATAAAGAGCCTAAGACAATCACGAGTGCAAAAGCAAATGGAAAAGGAACAAAGAATTAATTAAAATAAATAAGTAAGCAAAGCTGCAACACACGCACCAAAACGGTAAATTTCAAAAGTCAATTTTCGGATTTTAATTTGTTTCACATTTTAAAAATTAAAAAAATACGTTTTTTTGGGTTTTTTTCTAAACTTTTGTTTTTAAATTGTTTGCTTCATTTGTAAACAATAAAACGAATGCTACCAATGCAACAACAACGCACACACACACGCACTTCTTTGTTGATAGAGTGTTGCCACGGTCAAATGTCGCTCAACTTTTATTTCGCCCCTTCGAAACGTTTTGTATGTGTTTCTCGACTGCCGCTGAAGCTGTTTTTGATTTATGCTAATAGAGACTTTATTCAAGTTTAAACAAAATATATATATAATAAAGAAATTATTATTATAAAAACAGCATAAATTTGCATCCTTAACCGAGAAGCATTCGCGCACGCGGTCACACACATCCAAACACTCGTACGAGTTTGTGCGGTACGGTTCAATTGAGTTGTCATTTGCACTGCGTTGGTTAGCCGCAGCTTGGACCGAACCAATTGAAAACTATGCACCATGTGCTTTTTGTGTTTTTGTAGTACACATGAGAGTCTAGAGCTCAGCATAGAATTACTCCTAATTTGCCACACTTGTTTCCAAATGTGAATACCTCGATGCTTCAATAAACGTAAAACTATTGCACTTTCAGGCATGATGTAGATTAGATTTATTTAAGGGTGTTATACACTGACCTGATAGATCTATTGTGATGCCCCTATTTACTTGAAACATGAGGATAGTCTCATCTAAAAATCTTCTGTCAGTTTAATTTTCGACAGGAATTCATATATTTTGGAGGAATCAAGTTGAGGGTTCTTGCTATATCTAAGATATATATACCTGAGTCTATTGTGTGCGTCCGCAGTCTGTGATTAGGTGCAGTGAGGTGTCGTCACTTTCTCCACAGAATCGACAGATGGCATCTGAAGATATACCCAACTCAATGGTAGTTGAGTCTACAATGTCCGCTTAAAATTCCTGTGATGATTCTCAATTTACTCCGAGGCATATTTATTAATTCTTTAGCTCTTTTAGGATTAGAATCTCCCAGAAGAGCTTTGGATTGTTTTAATTCCGGAAGAGTTTTCGAGGTTTGACTTCTTTTTGCATTTGTACACTTCTTGAGCAGACCTCCAATGGTATTGGATGATAGTCCACAGAAGGGTTCAAGGCCGTTGAAAGGAGAAGCCGCAGCCTTTCTAGGTAAGCTATCAGCCTTCTCATTTCCATATACTCCTATGTGGCCTGGTAGCCATGAACAAGTTAGAGATAACTTGTTCATGCTGCCTAGGGAGTTTAGCTTCCCAATACAGTCCCAAACAAGAGATTAAATCAGATCCAATTTACATCCGTCAGGCGGTCTTTTCAGTCATCTGTTTGGAATTAATTTTGGCGTTCTGTCAATAAACATCCAATGAATACCCCATAACTACTGTTTCCACTTCGTAAATCACAGCATAGTACAATTCCCCGAATGTTGTCTTCAGTTTCTCATTCACCTTATTTGTTATTTGTGTGACATAATCAGGAACTACTTATAATAAGAAAAGTTTTGCATTGTTTTGGTTACTGGAAAATCAGTATGAGCCCTTGGGATGATCAGATGGTTGGACACCGGAGCGTCTACGGACGCTGTCCAATGTACGTAATTAGGTGTATGTTGTAAGGAGCAAAGTGAGTAGCAACGAAATTGCTTTAATTTCCAGTACACACTTTGTAAAAGTTTTACAAGTATTGAACAACGTTTCTCTTCAATTATCAGCACTTCATATCATCAAACATACTGGTATGAAGAGATTTGGAGTAGTTCAAAGAAATATTTAGATACTCTGTTTTCAGAGTTAGAATGTATACACTTTTTTATGTGACTTTGCGCTCACAGAATAGTTCTGATCCCGAAAGTAGATCTGAACGACCATAGCATAGGTTTAGGTTTCAAAACGTCTCCAATGAGCTAACAGCTTCAATTATCTATATTTTGGAACGTCTGGAACTTTTAAACGCTGGTCAAAACAGTCAAAGCTAAACTGAGCTTGACGAAGTCTCTTACTGCGTATGATTACAGAATAGAAGTGGATTGGGCTCGAACACAGTCATCTAATTCACTTTTCTTCCCTCACACCCTTTATGCCAAAATCAATCACCAGTACAACCAATCAAATCTATAACTGGGAGTGAAATTACAAGTATATTTGGGGGCTTACTCCACCTGCTTTTATTCGACCATGTGTCTGCGCAGGTAGCCATTTGCCAGCCCAGTTGGAGCCAGCTGAACATTAGTGGTTGAGGCCGATTGCTGCCGCACGGTGCAGGGAAGAGCTGCTGCCGCATGCGGACCGATCTTTGCCCCGGTCGCTAACGACGACTGACGGCAATTAAAGCCAGCCATTGTGATTAACCCGTCATCGATCGGCATCGTCATGTGACTGGTGGCCGACTGGCTGGCTGGTTGGCTGCGACAATCGGTTTCGCATTGAGCTAGGTTCGAAATTTGCCGTGGCCGGTTAATGGTGGTGCTGGTATTGCTTTTGGAACTGGAGTTGGCGTGTCTTTATGCGCAGCAGTTTTGCGCTGCGATCGCGGCAAATTTTCCAATGCTGGCGTTGCGTGTGATTTCTGCGATGTTGAAACTTCGAGTATATGTATTAATTTTATAGTGTGGACGGGGAGTATATCAAACCACAGCGTGCTTAAGCATTCATGCTGCCTCCGGTTGAGCTGCAGTCTTTACAATTTTACTCGCATTTTTATTGACGATTTGTGCTTTGCGTGATGATCGCGCGCGCAACACTGCCAGTCAAAGGAAGAATGTTAACTTTTGTATTTACTTGGAATTTATTTTGCAATGCAATCGATATCTTAATCCTATGAACAACGAGCTGCCGTGGCAGCCAGACTTATGCAAAGTGCCTGCAAATGTCAGTTGGTCTTTACCAGGCGGCCAGGGGTGCAGCGGCATCGTAAGCGATGAACGGCGCGTTTGCAGTATACTTGGCTAAAGGTGCAGCAGCGTAGGCGCCTGGGGTCGCAAAGGCACTAGGAGCAGCGTAAGGGTTAGCGTAAGGGTCAGCGTAAGTGGCACCGTAGGGGATAGCGTAGGAGGCAGCGTATGGGGCAGCGTAACCGGTGTAGGCTGCAGGCGCAGCATAATCGGTGTAGGAGGCAGCAGGAGGCGCTGCATAGGTGGCGGCATAAGCAGACGGCGCAACGTATTTGGGTCCAACAGGCGCAGCAGCCACTCCATAGCGTAGGGCAGTGGGGTATGGTGCACTCGCATAATGGTTGGCATAGGAGTGAGCCAATGGAGCTGCTGCAAGTCGAGCGGAGTATGCAGCGCTGGCGTACTTTGCAAATGGCGCATCGGCGTAGGTTAGTGGCGGCGCACCTATGGCCGTGCTGTAGGCGGCAGGGGTACCGGCCAGGAAACCAGCCCGGGTGGAGTTGCAACAAGCGCAAATGACGCAACAAACAGCGGCGATCTGTAAGTGTATGGAAACAGAGAAAATGTATGTGAAAACAAAAAGAACACAATTCGAAATCCGAACACAGCCTTACATATTTGAACATATTGCTGGATTGGTCACACTTGGTGGTGGTGATCGTTAGCGGAGGTTTTGGAGTTGAGTATGTCTGGTACAATTGGGCTGGCAGACTTTATACTTTTCCTCAAGCACAGTTTTTGAATACTGTGAGAGCTCACAACAACAACCAACCAACGCAATTACGAGTACACTCTGACGGAGTCGTGCGCCGGCTGAGGCACGCGTTCGCTTTACACCCGCAAATCATGCTGCTGCTGCTGCTGGCGGTGGTACGTTAGCGCTGTGCTGGGTGGCGGATATGTGCCAAGGTCATGCTCGTGCATTTCCCACTCACGGTTTTTGGCTAGGAAAACCACAAAAGTGTCGCACATTCTCAGGCACTGCCCCCTCCCGCATTCCGCAAGCTCCACTTAACCATATGTGCGTATCGATGACAGTTTGTGTCTTAAGTTGCGTGCGGGCAATTTTTCTCAGCGCGAAGCTTCCAGAAGGCACAAGAAACATTTCGTGTGCAACTAATCGCTTGATTAATGTGCACGAAAACTGCGCAAAGCCTTCGATGAGTGGTGATGATGTCGTTGTTGTTGTTGTTGTTGTTGTTGTTGTTGTTGTTGTTGTTGTTGTTGTTGTTGTTGTTATACCCGATATGTATCTGTTATTGTTGCTGTTGTGTCTGTTATTTTCATTGTTATTATTGTTGTTGTGTTCATTGTGAATTTTATTAGCTGAAAGTTGACATTTGTCACCTTGATTAGGACAATTGACACGCAATTTGCTCATTTATCAACCGCAAATCCAAAATTCGTTGGTTGAGTTTGAGCCAGCACAGATTGTGGACAATGAGTGAGTGAGCTCGTGTGTGGAAATATCGTTCCAAGGTCATTATTTCTGCCTGTAGGCGCTTAGTGGAAATTAGTTCCCATTTAGCCATTCGTGAGCTTGTACAGAAATGTGCCCCGCCCACATGTGTTGCTGCAACAATTTGTTACAATGTGTTAATTTGCCACAAAAGATAAAACGTTCACTTTCTTGCATAAAATACTTTTAAATTAGCAATTGAACAATGGTAAAAATGTGAAAATAGAAAATGAAAGAATTGCTTTTTGTTGACATTTCTTGAATCTTTCTGATACTGAGAAACTCACAATAACTATTCAGGTCTTAACACTAAAATATTACACTTATGCTTGGAACTAGTGTTGTTCTTACATGGTTTTACTAGTTTGTTATTCCAAGATCTATTGTATCTCTGCTTTTTAGTCTCTTAGTATGCATACGTCTTAATAGTGCTCTTGCTAAGTTATTTGGACGACATTTCAGTTTCATTGCGCTTTTTTCGCAGCAACTTTTTATTTCCTCTCAATTGTGGGCATCCACAAGTCTTTGTGGAAATTCGAATTTTAACATACCATGGAGCCGCTGTAATTCTTCTAATAGTGTAGATTCCACCCTTTGCGTTTTCTCTATGGTATACTAGAGGGTGACCCACAGTTGAATACCATTCGCCCAGATAGGCTTAAGAACGGCTTTGAATATCAAACTTTATTGACCAGGGTGCAGACTTTGGATAAGTGTGAGAGCTTAGAATTGCTGTGCCATCTCCAAATGTTGATGTTCGTAACCGAGCATCCGTAGGGAAGTCCGAGGTGTGAATCAAGTAGAAAATTGGTCCGAGTACCTTTCCCCGTGGTACACCAGCTCTGATAGGGTACTCAGTGGACTGACAACTATTCTGTTTCACAGTGAACTTTCTGTTATTTAAATATACATGTTGCGGATAAGAGGTCATCATGGCATGCATATCTGGTCAAAGGCTTGAGCAACATCTAGAAAAATTGCTGAGCAACATTTTTTATTTTGAAGTGTTTCCGAATTACTGTAACTCGTTCTATGCACTCGTTCTACGGTGCTATGCCTCTCTCTAAAACCAAATTGATGAGTGGGTATTATATTCTTCAAGTTCAGAATAGGTGAAAGTTGAGGGATCAAGAGTTTCTCAAACACTTTGGAGAGTAGAGGCAGCAGACTTATGGGTCTGTAAGAGCTGACTATTGATGAGTCGTTCACGAGTTTAGAAACTATTATTATTCGTGATAATTTCTCTTCTTAATCGTATTTTCTCAAGAATCAGCTCGATGATTCTATATGGTGTTTGTATTGAAAAATCCTTAGGTTTTGGAGGAACTGTAGCAATGTTAGCCGCTCGAATTAGCAATTTTGTGTATGATTTAACGGCTGAGTTTATATTTTGAGAGGTTCTAAAGGGGGTGGGAGTTGGTGTGTTGCTTTATATGAAGTTGTTTATGTGAACTGAAGTATTTTAGATATTTCAACCAGTTTGTGTTGGGATTTGTTACGATTTCGGGTAGATCTCTTTGCTTGTGGGTAGATTCTAGTATCATAATTGAAGTTAAGTGATCTGAAGGACGACGTACGAAGACTCGACTTTTTTGAAACCTGAGAATATTAGTACTTGGCGAGATTTAATATAGCGATCTCACTATTACCACACAAGATACTTACAATGCTGAATTTTCGGTTGTCAGTGGAAGGAGTGTTGCCTCCAACTCTGTTTTCTTCGTTAGCACAATTAAAGCGTTTTTAGCGTAATTTGCGGTTCGATAATGTTCAGAAAATCTTCTCCTGGATCTAATTTGCATCGGTCCAATTTATTGCCTATTGATGATGTTACACATCACCATTGCAATCTGCTTACTACACACTCTGTGAATTTTGTTTCAATGCTGTTGCAATGCTTTCTAATTGTATGATGAAATTTTGGAGAAATCCTTCAATTTTTTTGTTGTAAATCTCAGACTTAGCACCGATCTCAGAATAAGCAGTTTTATGGGTTTCTTTGTTGTATTTGAGTTTATTTTATTATGCCGTACACCGTCACTAATTCCATCTTCAAGGCTTTGGAGAAATCAGTACTAGCAACCAGACCTTCGACTAGACGAGAAAAATATATAGAAAGAAGTATTTCCAGACCTTACCATAGACACGATTCAAACCCGCGATCACACAACTCCAACACTAGCATGCTTACCTCTAGACCACGGATGCCGTCTTGTGGATAGTATCGCTTACTTTTCTGTATACGAGCGAATTTCCGTTTAAATACTCGTAGTGGCGCTTCTCGAACATACTCATGGTCTTGACCGGAAATCGATTTTCCCTGAAATCGATTTATATTGTTTTCATTACTATTTCGCAATTCGTTATTACTGATGTGACGAATGAATGTATAAAAAATGTCGCCATCTCTGGTGGATTGGAATGGCAAAGTTGTCCAAAAGCTGCCGGCAATGGTACCACTAAAATTTCAGTTTGCGTATTACCTTTGTTCATGATGAAAATAATAACCCACAATTAATATATAAAATATCACTTGACGCGTATTATCAAATCATGCGGTTGATATTATTCTAGTACTGATTTCCTAAAGCCTTGAAGACGCTTTTAATTACAATGCAAGATATAAACATTTAAACAATGAGCCATTAAAAGATTCGCCCCTAACAAATCACCTGGACCGGATGGGATCATTCCAGTGATGCTGAAGGTCACACAGGATTGGGTAATACCTTGGCTGGAGGTAATTTTTACGGCTTGCCTTGCACTCAACTATGTTCCTTCCAGCTGGAGACGAGCAAAGGTCGTGTTTATCCCAAAGACAAGAAAAAGAGGTCACGAATTGGTCGGGGATTTTCAGCCAATAAACCTGATGAACCTTCGTTCGTTCTCAAGGCCCTCGAAAGACCAATTGACCTCCATATAAGGATGAAAGTAGATCATAAGCTTTCCCACGCCCAACACACTTATCTGAACGGGAAATCGACAGAGACAAGACTTCATGAGATAGTGCGGACGGCGGAAAGGTCCATCGAATAGAAACAATATACACTAGCAGTCTTTGTGGACTTAGAAGGTGCTTTTAACAATATCCAAACAGAAGCGGTACAAACATGGCTGGAAAACCTTGGAGTGGAGGGGCAAGTCCGTGGATGGATTAATGCAATGCTCAAAACAAGGATGGTAAGTGCGGAGCTTGGTAGTAGCCGCCGGAATAAATTTGTGAAAGGAGGTACCCCACAGGGAGGGGTACTATCTCCCCTATTGTGGATATGTCCCATGGATGGCGTCCTCGAAGAACTAAACAAGGGAGGTAGTGAAGTGATGGCGTATACGGATGACTTGGTAATAATGGCATCAGGGATGTGCCCTGATGTGATTAGCGGAATCCTCCAGAGGTCGTTGGACAGATTAATTGCATGGTGCATGGGACGTCTGCTCGGCACTACCTAGGTGACTAATAGCGAACCAGAATACCGACTTTTAAGTTACCTCATTTAAGAAAAACTACACTGTCACTATCCTCGAGTGCCAAATACTTGGGTGTAATCCTGGTCTCGAAACTTAACTGGAAATTAAACATGGAGCAAAGGATACACAAAGCAGGGTTTGCACTTTTCTCATGTAAAATGATGATTGGCAGGGAGTGGGGTCTTCGACCAGAGTTAATGCAATGGATGCACAAAATGGTTGTGCGTCCAGTTCTGACATGCGGAGCCTTGGTCTGGTGGAAAGCCCTCGGAAGGGAATACAACATCACCAAACTAAGTAGAATACAAAGAACAGCGTGTGCTGTAACAACAGGTGCAATTAGATCTTACCCTACGCAGGCTCTAAATGTATTGGTGCATGTGCTCCCATTGGATTTATTCATCAAGAATATCGCAACCCTAAGCGCTGTTAGGCCAAGAGAATCAGACTGCTGGAAAGATGGTATGGCCACGGAAACATACTACTACGATCTCAAGCAGTATACGAGGCAGAAATAGACTACAAAGTACCCACTATAGTTTTTGGAAAAAATTACAGCATTCGCACCCCTTCATGCCACGAATGGAAGAGAGGTGGAATCACGGATCAGACAGATACCACAATCTACACCGATGGCTCAAAGATGGCTTGTGAGGTACGAGCAGGTGTGTTCTCAGAAGAGCGAAGGATTAGCAAATCATTGACTCCTGAACACATCAGGTGTATTCCAGGCGGAAATACTTGCAGTAAGGAAGCCCGTAAGTTGGCAGGAGAAGACACAAGCTATATAGAAAAAATAGCAATTATATCAGATAGTCTGGCTGCTTTCAAAGCACTGGAATCGGCGATAATAACCTCGAAACTAGCATGGGAATGCAGGGAGTCCATAATTGCACTAGCTAGTGGGTTCAAGGTAACATTGATAATGGGTACCGGGGCACAGGGATATCGATGGAAACGAGAGGGCAGATGAGCTGGCCCGAAGGGGATCCACTCTTGATGAACATGAAGCGACGCCAGTTCGTGTCGCAATTGGTTCAAGAAGTGCAAGATATGCAAATAATTCTTGGTGAATGCAGCCTATGGAGGAGGTTGAAAACCTGCAAGATCAATAGAGCCCTCTGGCTGGACCACAACAAAAGGAAATCTACAGAGGTCGTCGTGATACAGCTAGGCTTACCACAGTGGCCACAGGCCCCTATCCCATTTTGGAACGTGCGGCAAAAATGGGAATAATGTTCAATACCATTTGTCGGAGCTGTGGAAACGATGTAGAAATGGGAACCGTGGTATACTTCCTATATGTCTGCCCGGCTCTGGCCAGAAGAAGATGGAAAGTACTTGGCAAACCAATTTTCCAAAACATTGAAGAGATCGAGGGGAAATTCTCGCGTCCATTAATCTCTCCAACTGGCTATAAGGGCCGCTGACAGCTTGGTTGGAAGAGTCCTTTATATAAGACGGACCATAGAAACAGCCTACACCCCATATACTCATACATAAATACAAGTGCCACACAACAACATTCCAATTTGCAATACAAACCAAAAGAGCGGCATCAAAACGGCGCACCTGCGCTAATCGGATGATGGACCATCGCCGCTACAACCAACCAACCAACCAAAACCCCAAGTAATGGATCACAGGGGCGGGCAACAGTACTTCTGCATTTTGCCAAATATGAAATTCAAAGCACTAGAATATCATTACAACTATGACTGGGCAGCTGGGTGGGTGTAGCGCAGCAATATTTACCAGCCAAACCGCCGCTCTTATTGATGTAGCTGCCATCATGCCCATGTTTAATTCAGTTGGTAGAGATTTGTGGTAAATGCTATTTGCATTATTTTAGCTGTTCGTGGTTTTCTCTGAATGCGAGTAATTTCATAAAATACCGGCAGACGCGTAGTTGAGTGACAGAAAGCTTTGCTGGGCACATTGCACTATGCGGCTTCTTATCGGTATCTCCGCACTTTGCTTTTGATACTTATGTGTATATTTCGAATAGAAAATGTACACTTAATTATGGAGCAAGCACCATTCTCAGTGCACCATTTCTCTTAACAATTATGAGTGTGATGGACATCCACTTGTAGCCACTCCTCCCAATGACACTGCATTAGTATTTCTCTTCTCCTTCAATACGATCCGAGTGCAAGCAAGGGTCATTCACGTATTTCAGTAAATTGCTTTTATTTGCCATAAACATTTCCCCATTTGCATGTAAATACGATTATAATCAGCACCAACGGTCACAACCCCTTTCAGACGGCGCGCCGCGAGACCATATCTGCTGCCCAGTTTGCACTACGATGAGTACGTCCTTTTGTCCATTTACTCCGCACTTTGTTCAAAGGCTTTATCCTTGATCGCGTAACCAAGTTACAATAATAAATAAAATTAATATAAATACAATCAAAAGCACTTTTCTTTGCTTTATTTATTACAAATAAAAAAATAATTGAAGTTGACCAAAAATATGAACTCTTTATTACGAATACCAATTGACGGCATCCCACAGAAGAATATGATGCTAAATGAATGTGATGAAAAAAGGAAGATAACGCTTATTAAATAAGAAACAAGGGGCATGTCTACTAAGATTGAGATGGACAATGAAGGGGAGGAATTTTCGTCTCTGATCAACTTCCATTAATGGTGACAAAAATATAATTTAAATTGAATAATAGCATAAAATAATGTACAGTATAGCTTAAAAGTTAGCGTGATAGCAACCTCTGCCAGCCACATTCGGAAAACTCTCTAGCTAGCTTAATTCTCGAACACGAGACTCCTGTCCAATAGAACTAAGTTATTATATTCTTACACAGCTGCAGCCGTACTTCAGTTCTCCTCAATTCGTTTCTCACATTGGATGTACAAAGAACAGCATTCCCAATCACAAAAGCTGATAATTTACACGGTTCAAATGATTTCTACCTTCACTGATCACCACAGCTGACAGCTTGGTTGCAAGAGTCCTTTATATAATACCGTAGAAGCAGCCTACACCCCATATACTCATCCATAAATACAAGTGCGCTTACAACCCCTCTCGCACTGTCAGCAAAGCTTCAAGCATCATTCTCATTGGAGTTGGAGGAGGTTGCCGTTTTACTACTGCTGGCAGAAATTCCACCAGTATGAGGCACTTAAGCAGCTTTTCCATGTAACAATATGCATGCAGCCATTATAGCTACTGTAAAGCTGCCTACGAATGCATGCACTGGCAGGATATTAATAAATTCTTGTAGGAGTATCCCAGCAGTGAAGCCAACTAGTTAAAATGCTGGTAAAACTACTAGCTAAAAATATACCAGTAATGGTGAAGCCTCAATCCCTATTTACATGAAGCCAACTGGTATTTGACGCATGGGGATGTCCTATGAAAAGACAATTGTCTATGCACGAGATTTTAGGTAGTATGATATACACCAGTTCCATAACTAGTTATTACGTGAATAGCCCCTGAGGTATTACGAAAAACAAATCAAATTATGAAGAAAATAATAACTCTTTTTCTCTTCAAATTCCAAGGTTTGTCTTTACCCCTCTTTTTATCAAATTGACAATAAGGAAAGGATGACAGAGAAGAAGGGAACAAAAATCACTTTATTATCCACACAATGTAATGCCGTAGAAGTTAGCAAGTGATTAGCTTATAGATAAGTTTTGAACTAGTAAATGAACCACTTGATTTTAGCTGTTACTTAGTTTACTGTTCTTTAGTTTACTAGTATATTTTGAAGACTGGTTATAATTTTCCCTTCAGGGTGTATTTATATACAAGCGTATGCAGGCGTTTCCATTCCAGAGAAACCAACGGAATTATCAGTTATGAAAGTGTAATCTGAAAGTACTTGAAATGCACCCACGCTGTGTAATCTGTATCAATTCATAGCAGCTTACCTCATTTCCGCGTACCAATTAATTGGTCTCTCAACATTTATATTAAAGCCGACCACTTTATGACCATCCTTTTTTGTAATTTTGCCTCGCTTTGGAATTCTTCACACACTTCTCGCAATGCAATCGTACTGAGTAGAATGAAGGAAAGTATGCTTGCTGAACAACATAATGGGGTCGTTGCACTTTGAATTCTATAATGTGATTCCAATGTGACCAGTTTTAAGCGACAGTCTCGATTTGCGCACTTCTGAGATGAATGTATAGGGTTTTTGAATAAGAGCGCTACAAAAGTTTTTTTTTAAATAAAACAAAACCGGTTTCAGACATCAATGAAATTCTTTATTCCTGTAAAAGTACGTTCAATGCCATTATGTATGGAACTCGATTTCTTTTGCATGGCCACCACGGGCACGCTTGCAGAAGTCCAGACGCTGAACCCAATTTTCAACGGTTTTCAAGCATAAATCGGCCGATACTGCTGCAATTTCACGTTCGATATTCGTACGAAGTTCATCAATCGTCGCTGGCTTATTGGCATAGACCATAGACTTGACGTAGCCCCACAGGAAATAATCTAACGGCGTCAAATCGCACGACCGAGGCGGCCAATCGACTGGGCCATTTCGTGAGATAACACGTTCACCAAACTTGGTTTGCAGTAAATTGATTGTGGCATTCGCTGTGTGGCTTGTGGCGCCGTCCTGTTGGAACCACATGTCCTCCAAGTCCATATTATCCAATTGGGGCCAAAAATATTCGGTTATCATTGAACGGTAGCGATTCGCATTCACAGTAATGTGCCGGTGATGCCTTGATCATCACGGAAGAAGTACGGCCCAATGGCGCCGCCGGCCCATAAACCGCACCAAACTGTAATTTTTTCGGGATGCAATGATGACTCATGGAGTAGGTGTGGATTGCTGTCTAACCAATAACGCATATTTTGCTTATTGACGAAGCCATTCATCCAGAAATGAGCCTCATCATAAATTGGACGTAGCTCTCTTAAAGTTGAGGCGACTGACTCCGAATTTCGGTAGTGAATTTTAATAATTTCGACTCATTGTTGGCTCGTATATCTTTGCATGATGAAATGGCAAACCTTACTGAAGAGAAATGTCAAAAGAGCGGGGAAAAATATGGCATCGTCTGCTGTCACTATCGATTTACTTTTGTGGCGTTTCTTTTGAAAAACCCTTTATTTTAATTTGAAGAATTTAAAGCCTACTTTCAGGGAGCGATGCGAGAGGAGTCATTTACATGGGAATGAATGTTATGCGCCACACTCGCAAGAAACCAGATTAAAGGGAAATAAGGAATTGACTCCGTTGTGTGAGTTTTAGTTGTCCCAGCACTTTATTCCGCTACTATGGGCTCTGCGAACACCACTTGTTTCCTTATTTGGAGATTATTGAGGCATTACCAATCAGTTTTTCGCAAACACTGTTACAGAATTCATGATTTTGGAGCTCTGAAATGTGTACAGAGCTGCACACTATTTCTATTTAGCCGAAAGAATGCACTATTTTGAGCTTAAATTGTTGCTGATGGAGCTGATTGAGCCTAAACATGTGTTGGCAATTGCATGGTAAGGAGTACCAAGGACATATGTGAACAATACATAATTGACATTCTGACATAATAGACTATTTCTTCTCAGCGAATATGTAATGGCCCTGATTCTTTCTTTGAAGCTATTTTATGTATTAATAATTTTGTTCTATGACTCCTTGAATACAGTTGGGTTGCAAAACACGACAACGTATTCACATCGTTTCAACATGTATACATACACACACTCGTAACTAGCTAAAGTATGATAATTAAATCCTTCATTCAGTGAGCCTTTTATTGGCTGAATCACAATTTTTAATTAAGGAGGCTTTGGCAATTGAAATAGCCATCCTCATGTGAAATAGCCATCCTCTTTTGTGATGCCATTGTGTATACTCGTATTAATATTGGACCATATCGTTTTATCTGAAACACACATGATCTGCAACTATGCGGTGGCACGTTGGAAGACACATTTTATCGAATTAAGAGATGACCAAAAACAAAGTCTTCGTAAACATTTTCAAATGCAATTTTCCTGACATGTCAAGTGGCAGCAGAAGGCTACTTCTTCCTAATTGTGCCCTATAAATGCGGAGATAATAAATTGTGGAATAAATTGTGACGTGAAGTTTGCAGCTGCTTTGGCTGCAATGTCATTTCATTGATTTTGCTGGATATACGCTCCTCAATTAGATCATTTTTCCACCTCAATGACACATTTTCTCAGCTAATTGTGATTCATCATTTCATGTGTCAAAAACTAATGTTAATAAAAATTTAAATTTTTCCAAATTCGTATCCTGTCAGTCCACGCAAAGTAGTCACTCGTATCATGAAGAATGACGTACCTTCATATCTCATAATTGTCGAATGGTCATAAGGAAAATTGACTCCGAGGCCAAACTGCATGGCCATTGGGAATACAAAAAGTGCAGTTGGAATATGCTGCCAGAGTGACTATGCTACCAACTTATCTCTCAGCATTTATACGCTGGCCCACACCTAGCCACATCTGGGCTCTTAGTACAGCTCCTATTTGATACTATGATGGAAATAAAATATGAGTAAGGGCAAAACATTAATTTATACGAAATCAGCTCTTGCAAAGTGCCTGTCGCATTTGATGGGAACGCTCTCACACAGACTGCACTGTCATGTCAATTCCATAGAAGCGCTCTTTCAGCGCCACTTCGTCACCTTTTTGCCATTTTTGCCATTCTCACATTTTACCACGGCCGACGTCATTCGCTGCAGCGCGCATGCAGCAGATTTATGGCCATGATTAAGCCGTTGCTTAAATTGTAGCAAATAAGGATTACGTGCTTCAACTTGAGCTCTTTCGATTGTTTACAAAAGTGTAAATAAAAGCGGAGGATAATGCTCGCTTCGAGGTTGCTGGAAGTGGGCAAGATTCTCATTTTTTGTGGTGTAATTAATTACATGTTAATTTAGCGACACCGTCAATTAAGCAGATTCCACGGACTCTCGATCTTCATTAAATTACTTTGTTAATGACATTTGGCTGTTGCCTATAATTGGCATTGTCTGCTTATAATGCATCTGCTACTTCCTCTTTTCTTGATGTGCGGATACTCCCTTAAACTACTAGCAAAACTCTGGGAAAGTGTGATAATTAAATCAAGGATTGAGGCAGTCTGCCATTTCAATTTACGCCACGTGTCTTTGGCGTCCATCCTTTTATACTCGCGTACAGAAAGGAGTTGGTGTGAAAGGCGTTTAGCGCATATATTCATGCCTCACACTTTGAGCTCTAGCTCGAATCGCAAAAAATTCTGACTGCCTGCAACTCTGAGTAATTTGATTTGTACTTTTTTAGTGTGCTAGCAAGAGGCAGCGGAAAATGCTTTTAAATCAGCAGTTCGTGGAAGTTAGATGGCGAACCTGTTGATACCAGAGCAACCGCCCACTCGCATAGACTACTGCAAAGAAGATTAGGTTAGTTTAAAGTTGAGGAATAACTTACTATTTCAAAAGTGGAGGAAACTTTCTGTAATCTGCTCCGTTAAATCAATCAAACCGTTCAGGAAAAAGATTCTCGTCTTGGTTTCCATTTTTCTACTGAGCACTAGATAAGTTTAGCCGATGTGCAAATTTGTATTTCCTCCACGCCGCTGCGGTGTTAATCATGTTAGAATTTTCGGATAATTCTCACTTGAGTTCCTAGTTTCTGAGTTTCTGTTCAGAAATTGTTGTGTAGTTACGCGCATTCTTGCGACAAGTTCAACAAATTATTCTCAGGTTATATCAGTTGGATCAAAATCTGCTCAATAAATCCCACAGAAAGTTGCTTTGCCATCTCTAGAGGAGATACACGACTGTGTACGATATTGATGAGTTAATCAACCTTCCTTCGGTTTCCACTTTAGCTCAATTATAGGGTTTTAATATACGCTGTAATGGACAGGAGAGCTATTCGCTATATTTTTACTGAGGACCTAACTGAAAAATTCTCCAAGCTCTGACATTTCAGATCAGCGTCTCTATATTTCATGGCAATTGTTTGTTGTACATTTATTCAAGCTTCTCTGGAGGGATTGAGTGGCTTTAAAATCTTTGCTGCAAAAGGATAATGCAGCAGTTTCAGCGTAGCATGTGAAATTATAATTGACTCGAAGCTGGAGAGTTGGAATTTAAAGAACTGGCAAATATTGCGTCTCTCGCTGTGGTTGTCCCATTTGGGGGCGAAGTTCCTGGGCGACACATTCTGCAAAAGCCACATGCCCATCGTTTGACCAAACTCTTCATCGTCTCTCTGGCGGGGTCCGAGAAGTATTATTATAAATGTTGGATACTATTTATTGGTGGCGATGAAGGCAACCTCTCTGTAATATCAGGTGGTGGTACCAAATCGTATGCTCAGTCGAGATAATGAATCTAACTTAAGGTATTCATCTGGCACAGCGTAATTAACAGATCGCTACTTGCTGACTGGTTGTACTGCAAATGCCATAACCATAAAAATATATATACGTGTACTTGCACCATCCTTTCTATCTTACAAATTACAATATTTATTTTTAGTTTGGAATATTTGTAGCATAATCATATAAACAAATGAATATTCTTAATATTTCCCTCAAGACCAGTGCGTTCTATTTTGTGATTGAGCTGAAGGCCCTGGCAGCTAGTGCTCCCCTTACAATGTAAAATAATAATTAAGTTATTGTTTTTCAAGTAATAATAATAATAATATTTTGTGATTTGTACCCACTCCACTGTCCTTGACCTTGACATAGTCCTTTGACCCTTTACTTCAGCGTATGACAAGCCCCCCTCGAAACGATAGAGACTAACAGAGCAGCAAAGTATTGCAACTAAGCTGATGCCGCTCCAAGCTGAACGCGTGTGTTCGTACATTTTCAACAGCTCTACAATTATCACAATAATAGTAACGCAAATAATAACAGTCTTAACAATAACAACAACAACAACAACAATAACAGAAAAATATCACCACAACAGCAGAAACTACTACATTGATTACATAAGAACGGTATTCCTCCCGGTTCGTTATTAAAATGTTTACACACAAATCCCCAGTCGCTTAAATAGTGTTTATACTCTTAGAGTCTACACCCTACACCCTAGTCACAGAGGTTTATAAGTTTTTGCACATTCTAGAATTACAATTTCACCAATTACCGGAATGACATTCCGCTGATCTTCCAAATTGTTCTTAGTTTGCTTTCATGCATCATCCGGCCATTTATCGGACTATCCGGTTGAAGCTGTTTATACCCTTTACCCTTAAAAGGGGGTAAAAGGCTATACCAAGTTTGTACAGTTGAGCTATTTTTCAACTGCCAGAAGTAAGCGTTGCTGGTGTGGACATATAAATACGTAAATTATCAGAATCACTTTCTGAAAAATGTTGATTTTCTTCATCCATCTGTCCACCTGACCAAGCCTACCTCCCATAAATAAAAGTTTATGGAACTTTTTTTAAATGACTATAACTTTAGGAAAATTGACTGTAGAGTGACGCAATTATGTAGGGCCAAGCCCACTATTAAATCATATTTTCAACTAAATATCCTTAAGAGAGGCTGTAAAATAGATTGGGTCCTTAATGTGTGTTCAAAATATGGGAGGCATACCAATACGCTCCTCCACGCCTACAATTCCTACTAGGTTCCAAGAAAAGATTTATCGGCAAAATTTCAGAGGAGGGTTCCGAGCACTAGCATGAAGCACCACAGAACAAAGGGGCGGGTTATTTTTGCAGTCAAGCCCAGTATTGACACATTTTTATAGCTTACGAATATACAAAATTTTTGGACGAAATTTTTTACGAAATTGTATTTTGGCGATTCAAACCCATACACGAAATATGGGGTCGATCAGATAATGGACACGTCCCTCTCCCATATAATAAATTCTAGGTATCCTACTGAAAATTTCCATAGATATGCTCCTAATGATGATATACGAGTATGAATAAAATGTACACCACCATGGTTTAACTCGCATGTGTATGTAAGT
The DNA here is from genome assembly GCA_920105625.2 of Clusia tigrina. NCBI lineage: Eukaryota > Metazoa > Arthropoda > Insecta > Diptera > Clusiidae > Clusia > Clusia tigrina. The sequence continues at coordinate 28,511,381 of OV050032.1, forward strand.
AAAGGGTATCGTGAAGTCGGTCTAACCGCTTTCTTTAGTTGTTTAGTAGAACCTACTCTAAGCATTGCACAACCTGCAGAAAAATCCAGTCTGCTATATGAAAATTCGGACAAAGCACACACCCACTTTCAATATACTTGTCTACAAGCTTTTTTTCCATAATTGGAACGGAGGTGGAAATCTTCAAAAGACACTGGTAACATTACGGCACCAGTAGTGTGGGATTCTTACCCACTAAAACCACCTCCATCGCAGCCTCCCCCCGCGGGACCGCCGCAAGGTAATACTTCTCCGGGGGGGGGTAGTATGGTCAGCGGACCCCTCCTAGCTCTTTTTCATTGCTCGTCTTCGCCACTCCTGGTGGCGGAGGTCTTTCATAATGGCGGCGGTGGTGTCACACACCGCAGCCCATTTCTCCGGGCTCTCGAGCATATGCTACACTATGTTGTCGGGCACCACGGGCTCTCCACATACTCCTTGTAGTGCCACTCTAGCACTTTCATAACGTGGGCAATAGAAGAAGACATGTTTGGGATCTTCTATCTCTGTACCTCCACAGTTTGCACAGTAGGGAGATTCCTCCAAGTGGAATCTGTGCAGGTATGCCCGAAAACCTCCGTGGCCTGTCACGTGTTGTGTGACGTAGAAATTCACCTCACCACGCGACCTGCTTACCCATTGCTGAATGTTGGGGACCAGCCTTCTTGTCCAGCGGCCATTTGTAGAAGTATCCCACTGGGCTTGCCACTCTTGAAGGGTCTTCCGCTTTCCAATTTCCAAGAGCTCCTCTACATTTGTCGCGTGTGTCCCTTTAGCGTGGTAGAGGTTCATCGCTTCTTTCGCTAGCAGGTTCACGGGAATCATGCCGGCTATTACCAAGGTGGCATCTGTGGATACGGTGCGGTATGCGCAGATCACTCGTAGTGCACTTCTCCTGTATGCTGCCTCAATGGTGCGGACGTAAGCCTTCACATCCGCGTTTTCGGCCCATATTGGCGCTCCATAGAGAATAATGGATCTGACAACCCCGGCGATGAGTCGCCTTTTCCGCTGCCTGGGTCCTCCCACGTTGGGCATTATTCTACATAGGAGAGAACATGTGTTTGCTGCCTTATCTCCCACGCGCCGCAGATGTTCTTTGAAGGTAAGCCGCGCGTCTATCCACACTCCTAGGTACTTGAGGTGTGGAATCGTGGTTATGGCACATCTACCAACTCTTATTTCCACTACCTCCAATACTCTGCGGCTCGAAACCAGAATTGCCTCGGTCTTGTGTTCAGCCAAGTTAAGTCCAACGTTTGCAAGCCATCTTCCGACGGTAGCCACAGTTCGGTTGGCCTCTGCTACCACTTCCTCCAAGTATTTAGCTGTGATTACCAATGCTATGTCGTCCGCGTATCCGATGATTTTGACACCATCAGGAACCTGTACGCGGAGGATGCCGTCGTACATAGCATTCCAGAGTAACGGTCCAAGCACCGATCCCTGGGGAACTCCTCCGATAATCTTGTGCGACTCCACACCTTTTTCGGACTGGTAGAGCAGGATCCTATGGCTGAAGTAGCTGGCAATCATTCGCCTCAGGTAGATGGGTACCCCAAACTCTGCTAACGCTTTGGCTATGCGCTCCCAGCTAGCTGAGTTGAAAGCGTTTTTGACATCTAGGGTGACCACAAGGCAATACCTCTTGGTTCCACCCCTCCATCGTTTGCCCTGGATCGCTGTTTTAGCCGTCTGGACAAGTTCGTTGATGGCGTCCACGGTAGATCTCGCCTTCCGGAAACCATATTGCCGTTTTGAGAGCCCTCCAGATTTTGCAATGGCCTCATCAATCCTGTCACAGATTATCCGCTCCAGAATTTTTCCCGCCGTATCTAACATGCAGAGCGGGCGGTACGCTGAAGGGTCCTCTGTTGGTTTGTTGGCTTTCAGCACCAGGACCAATCGTTGCCTCTTCCATCTCTTGGGGAAAATGCCTTCTCTCAGGCAAGCGTCGTACATTTTCCTCAGTGGCTCTGGGTTAAGTGCAGCTGCGGTCTTGAGCACTCGGTTGGGGATTCCATCTGGGCCGGGTGCTTTCTGGTCTCCAAACTTCCCAACCGCGCGCAACACCTCATCTATAGTCACACTGGGTATTGATTCCTCCGTTTGTCCCAGAGGGAGCTCGTATGGGACATAGTTCTGTACTGGAAAGAGCTGTGCCACTATGCGTCTGAGCAACATTGGACAGGTTGGGGCTGGCTGCCTATAACAGGGCAATTTTCGCATGACAAGTCTATATGCCATGTCCCATGGATCGTCCTCAACTTGTGCGCATAATTCAGCGAATCTGGTGCTCTTGCTCTTCTTAATTGCCTTCTTTAGAACATTTCTGGCTTCCTTGAAGGCCTGGTGCTTCTGCAGGGAATCCGGTTTCCGTATGGAACGTTGATACCTTCTCCTCGCCGCATGGCATGCTTTACGGAGCTCGCCTATTGCATCCGTCCACCAGTAGACAGGTTTATGCCTCCCACCATATGCTCTCCGGGGCATTGCCGCGTCGCAGGCGTTTTCTACCTTCCTTGCCAGCTGATTCGCCATTTCTTCTGCACTGCCTTTCAGCACCAAACCTTCAAGCATCATTTCTAGGACGTCTTCGTCAAGGCTGTTTGTCCTCCAGCCTTTCAATGTCGGACCTATCCGCTGCCGATTCCGGGGCTTCTCCAGTCCGCAGATGATAGCTTGGTGGTCGCTGTGGGTGTATATGTCACTCACCAGCCATTTTGCACCCCTCACCAGCCTGCTACTTACGAAGGTTAGGTCTATCGCAGAACTGGCACCTCCTCTGGCAAAAGTCATCTCGCCGGTATTCAAGAGGATCACGTCAAGTGCTGCGAGTGCATCCATGAGGATATGACCCTTTGGCGTAGTTCGGCCGCAGCCCCATTCAGTTGCCCATGCGTTGAAATCGCCAGCAATTACTACAGGGTTCCTGCCGTGTGCATCTTGAACGAGTCTATCTACCGCCGACTCAAACTCATCCGTAGTTAGGCTTGGTGCCATGTAGCAACTGTAAACCGTGGTTCCTCCTATGGTTGCCCTGACGTAGTTTTCATCCCTCCTGACGTCCGCGAGTTGAGGTGGCTTGACTCCACACACCCATATTGCAGCTCGGCAAGTATTGTCCTCGACCCAGACTCCTTGGTGCTTCCGACGATATGGTTCACTGAGCACAGCGGCGTCGATCTTGTGCTCTCTCACCGTCTGCTCAAGTAGGTCTTGTGCAGCTGCGCAGTGATGGAGGTTAAGCTGGAGTAACTTCATTCCATGCGTTTTGACTCCTTTACTGCTTGCTTATACGACGGGCATATTCTGCATCCTGTCGAGTGCTCCGTATCCTTGCGGCCTTTGGTCTTGCAGAGTGCACAGGTTGGGCTTTTGCTACACTCGCTGGCGTTGTGGCCTTCGGCGCCGCATCTGTAGCACCGATTCCGCCAGTCCTCCTTGCTACTGCACTTTTTGGCAATATGCCCAAACTCCATGCACTTGTAGCAACGTGTGGGTACTACCTTTCCCCGCACCCGACAAGAGGTCCATCCGACTCTCAGTTTCCCGGCCAGTAGCGCTGCGGCTGCCAGAGGGGGCAAACTGATGGTTGCTGTTTGCGTTCCACCGTACGCTTTCCGAAGGGACCTAATCGCGGACACGGGGAGCTTTTCGAAAGTGCTCAGCTGTTTGCACAGCGCTTCGTGAACTTCCTCTACCGTGGTGATCTCGTCCAAATCCTTTATTTCCAGCAGAGTCTCCTGGGTGAGTTGTCGCACCTCCACACTAGTCCCCAGTGTATTTGCTACTGCTTCCCGCAGAGTGACCGTCTTCGGGTCCGCTGTCGTGGCTAATTCGAGTAGCAGCTCACCTTTCGCGGTTTTCCTTATTTTGTTCACTCTCTCGCCCAATTCCCCAAGCCGCGGCTCCGTCTTTATCCTCCGCAAGATCTCCGCATAGGTTGTCACTCCCGTTCCCTTGATGACAATTCCATCAGGTCTGGTCGGCTGCGCTTTAGCGAGTGTCTTCGGCTTTGCCCGGGGGCGAGCACGAACCATCGTCCACTCTGGCTTTTTCACCACTGCGTCGGGTTTACCCACTTCTGGCTTGGTGGTATTTTTAGCTGCGGCGGCCTTCGCCAAGGCCGCCCTTGCCGCATCCGCCTTCTGCCTTTTGGGTACCGCTCGGCTCGTCGGACTGGTTCCGTCGTCTTCTGCGTTTTCGCGGGGACGCTTCGGCATTGCAGCGGAAGCCGCGTAGCTCCTTGCCAGTGGCGATACGCTGGCTTGGACCTCCTTGTCCTCCTGCGCTTTGCAGGTTTGCATATTCTTGTCGGCTCGCTGCAGTAGTGGTGGTTGAACGGTGACGATGTCATCGGCATCCCGTTCTTGTGCCACTTCTAGGCACATGTCGCGGATCTTCGCCGCCTTTCGTTTAATGTTCGAATGGACACTATGTCGCTCCGCAATGTAGCTGATGAGTGCCTCGACATGCCACTCTAGCACAGCCATTTTCCCCTTATCATTCACTTCCGGCGGCGGGTAGATTGCCATCTTCCCTAGCATGTCTGACTTACATGCCACCCGTATTTGCATCTCCCCCGGAACACCCAGGGAGTTTCTCCGCACCGTCAGTCGCTGGTCTTGCCCACCACTAGGTGGGGTCCGGCGCAGTATGGAGCTTCTATTGAAAGGGTCCTGCTCCCTGCTTTTGTTTTTTGCTCCCTCGTTATTGTTGTTGTTGTTTTCTTGTCTACAAGCTTCAAGACTTTACTTAGTCTTATAGTAACTAGCATGATACAGTTTGGTAGAACTTATAATATATAGTACTACTTGTAGAGTCAATTAAATGTTTTACGGCTAATAGCACCAGAATGCTATATGAACCGTTTTGGACGAAGACCACGCCTGCCTCCCATATATGCAACTTCTTTCGTATTTCCTAAAATGATTATAATTTCGGGCCAATTGATGCGATACTGCCGCGGTAGGAATGTAGATGTGGCTCCTACTAAACACTATGCAAAATGTGGGAGGTACATATTGACTACCACGCCCACTATTAACAAATATTCATAACCTAACATATATTTTTTAGATATTTAGGGACGAAATCTTATGAGAAGCAACATGTGACCATTATACAGCCAACTGCAAGAAATGGGGTTGATCAGAGAAAGGGCACGCCCACTTTCCATATCTGAAACTTTTGGGACTAAAATTAAAAGTATCTCGTATTGATTGGGTACCCATAAAAGTGTGTTGCAAAATATTTGATCATGCCACGCCACCACTCCCTTCCATATAATGATCTTTGGAGACTGAACTTAAAATTACCCAATCTATACTTCTAATGATGGTATATGAAGACAAATTGGTAGCAGTATATATTAGGTCCATACTAGTATGCATGTAGAACATGGGCAGATTATTACTACTGGCACGCCCACAACTAACCCATATTTTGTCAAGATTCATCAGCGAAACTTCATACGAAGGTTCAGAGTGTTAGTATAAAACACAAAACAAAAAAAGGGCGGTACATTTTGAGAGCCACGCCCACTATTGGTACATGTTTAAAACTTAGGACCCATTCCAAGTCTTTGGACCATTTTATGATTCAGTATATTGCCGCTACGAAGTCATTCACAAAAAAATTGAGACGATCAGATAAAGGCCACGCCTCCCTCCATTATAATCAACTCAGGCTACCCTACCAAAAATTACCGTAGATATGCTACTAACGATGATTTGTTCTTAAAACATCGCCATTGTTTAATTCGCATCCAAGTCGGTCTAACCTGACTTCAGAGAGAGAGAGAGAGAGGGAGAGGGAGAGAGAGAAAGATAGAGAGGGAGAGAGGCAAGAGACAGAGAGAGAAAGAGAGAGACTTCTTTATTTGTATTAATATTCGTCTCGGTGTTAGGCCATAGACATCTTACTCAAGCAGCACTCAAGAGTTTGAGGTCACCCTCGGTGAGGTCAAAATTTGTGTGGGACTTCCCATAAACTCCTTAGGCAGTATGAACAAGTTATCTCTAACTTGTTCATGGTTACCAGGCCACATATGAGTAGAGGGAAATGAGAAGGCTGATAGCTTACCTAGAAAGGCTGCGGCTTCTCCTTTCAACGGCCTTGAACCCTTCTGTGGACTATCATCCAATACCATTGGAGGTCTGCTGAAGAAGTGTACAGATGCAAAAAGAAGTCAAACCTGGAAAACTCTTCCGGGATTAAAACAGTCCAAAGGATTTTGATCCTAAAAGAGCTAAGGAACTAATAAATATGCCTCGGAGTAAATTAAGAATCATCACAGGCATTTGAAGCGGACATTGTAAACTCAACTACCATTTGAACAAGTTGGGTATATCTTCAGATACCATCTGTCGATTCTGTGGAGAAAGTGACGAAACCTCACTGCATCTGATCACAGACTGCGGACCATTGGCACACAAAAGACTCAGGTGTTTGGAGACTATATCTTATATGAGCAAGATCCATCAATTTGATAACTCCAAAATATATGAATTCCTGCCGGTAACTTAACCTGACAGAAGATCTATAGATGAGAATATCCTCATCATTCAAAGAAATTGGGGTATCACAATAGATCTTTCAGGTCGCTGTGTATAACACACTTAAATAAATCTAATCTAATCTAGACCTTAGACAGAGGAAATGGAAGGCGGCCTTCTTATTGAGGATGAAGGGATCTGACTTACATTCAGGTGAAATATTTTAGGAAGGCACAGTCAAAAGGCCTTTTGTAACTTTACTAGACAAATCTGTCATAAATGAAGGCCATTTTTCAGCGGTTTTCGGCGTTACTGTTTTACCTGAAACTTTTTCACCTTGACCAATAATTCTGGACTTGAAATCGTCGTGTAACTCTTTAAATAGGATCTGTATGAATAAGGAACAATAGAAAACTGTGCCTCCATACATTTATGCAATCCTGTTCATAAGAAGGAAGTTACTCTTTATAGCTACTCGCACTTCCGGGAAATTTTGTGAACTTACATGATACCTTACGTGATTCTGATACATGAAATTGGTTTCTTGTATCTGATCTTCCCAATATGGCCAACTGATTTCTGATATCATAAATATGACTGTCCTAGTCGCATTCTCGCTCTTGGTGACTAACGTGCCATTCTGTAGGTACACATTCTATTGTTCTGATAAGCTATACGAGTAGAGTACAAGTAGTTGCAGCGCTTAGTAAGCCTGGTGCATTGTATGGATTTGTATACACTCTATTCTCTGTCCATGTGCTTCTGATTAGTAGGCAATGGATCCAACGGTCTACAATATTTGAATACATGGAGCTTGGATGTTTAAATGTCGCATGGTAAGGCCAGGGGTCAAACTATCATCAGCGTTAACAAAGAATAGAAAATTCGAAAAGTCTCACTCTGGAGCTGCAGCAAAATCCAACTAAAAGTGCTTTTGTCTGTTGACCTTTGCGTATGCCAACACTCGGTAAATGCATTGTCCTTTCGAAGAATTTCCAAGAAGGAAGTGGCAGTTTTGCTGCATTAGCGTGTCATCCTTTCGTTCTCTGTTTGAATGCGTGATTCTAAGTGATGGGGTTCAAAGAAATCACTATCAAAGCGATAAGTGCACGTGTCAGGTTCGCGTGTGCACTTTGTACCTCATATTGCGATTGCGTTGCTAAAATGTGTACACCCTACACTATGTTCGTTGTGACGGCTCCTCTGTGGTGCAAGTACATACGAATGAAGTCAGTGTGTACAACGGTTTTTTGTGTAGTTGTGTGGAAATGTTGGATCAGAGAGTTTGGCAGGAATGGAATTAAATGGAACAGTTGAAATGCTCAAGAAGGCCTTTGAAGCTACTGAAATGCTGTGGCACGCGTGTGAACTTCATAAATGGTGGAATCCCCGTGCATTTGGGGTGCGAGTTATTCTGAGCTTTGTATTTCTAAAGTAAACGATTACAAATCACTTCAAATACATTAAAAGTCTGTAATGAGTAGTTGTTGAAATACATGATTTTGGTATCAATTAACTGATTACTTGTGAATTTGTAATTATATCCAGTTTGTTACCTAATTAATGGTAATAATTCCTCATGATTGATATTGGATTACGAGTAGTATCGCCCACACAATCCTTGAAGTTATTATTTTTAATATTTAGGCCTCTTCTTACGGTCATCTGGCAGCTGTAATCATGTCCTGAATCTTAAGAGTAATTAAAAAAACTTTCGGAATGATTAACTCATTAATTACACACAAAAGCACATGTCACACCCGTACATTGCGGCTTCCTCATATCAAGTGGCGTTAAACTGATTTGATAATAGGGTGTTGCTGGTCCTTGGTAGTGCAGGGAGAGACACACAATTGACATATTCTATTCATATCATAATATTTCTATACTTCATACATGAATATGCAGAATCATTTAAGCTAATTTGATTCTATGATGTCCAGCGGTACTGCTAAGCATTTTTAAGATATACCAACTGTCACGCCTATATTCATATACAAAATACGAAAGGTTAGGGAGGGGAACATAAGTTGATTTACTCCTATAGTGGACATATTTCGCCATTGGTACTTGGTAACACGCCACACGATTTGACTCGCAATTCACTGCCATTGTCGGTGCGAACTGGTTGTAGCCTGCCTCATCTTTGTTATGATATTATTGTATTGGCTGTTGTAACGTTTGTATTTGTTGTAAGTGTCAAGTCAAGTAAGCAGGCATATAGTAAAGGAGCACCAGGAGTCCCACCCAAGTAGAAGCTTTCGTCCAATTTGTTCTTCGTTTCTGCTGGCCTGTTTCCACTTTGTGTCAGGTTTTATCTCAAATTATCCCAGGTGCCCCATTCCACAAGCATTTGCGGCCCGTGCGACGCCATCACAAAGCGAATTATGTACTTGCTTGCCAATCAATGGAGGCTCGTGCGGAAAATCCGATCGCACAAGTAAAACAAAGAGCTGGAATTGAGTGGAAAATGTATGCTTTCTTTTTAAAAGGGAACCAACAAATATTTTTAAATATTTCATATTCCGAGTTTCCTAAATAATTGGCACATATTGTTGTGAGTGGCTTCATGTGTGTGTGTGTGCGTGTGGGTGTGAGTTGGCGTAGGTGTTGTTGTTTGTTATTGTTGATGATTTCGGTTGAAAATATTTCCATTTCATATCTTGTTATTGCTCCTCATACTTTGGGCATTGGTTCTTGCGGCACTAATGTCACAAGGACTGCTGGGACTTTTCTTGTTGCTGGCCATTAATTTGCGAAATGTTGTACAGAATTTTAGATTTTCATCGGCTCAATTTGAATTCTCCGAATTGCTTTTATTTCATACAGAGGGGGCTTGCTTGACACAATGACTGCACTGATTGGGATGTTTTATGAAAAAAGCACCACCAGCGCCATCACTTAGCAATGCTTCGGATGCTATCATTTCGCATGAATTGTTTACTTAAGAGTTTCGAATAATATTAGATGCAAAATGCATATCTTCTTGCAAAGATTCAATACAAAAGCACAACAATTTATACGAATGGCCCCACCTACTACTGCTGGACGCTCATCTCTCCTCACCTTGTATAATATCGAAACAGTTATTAAGGTCCGCGTGGACACAGATCGTGGGACAGTCAGTTGTTGTTGCCAATATGAGTGCCCACTGAAAACTGTTGAAGTAAGGAGGGTATGAAATGGAGTAGCGAGGACATTCATGAATAAACAAATGGGAACACAAGTTGTCTCTGCACGCCCTACTCACACTGGCAGTGTGCATTGGGTGCCAGCAAATGTTTCCAGGCAAGCTCTGTGTGATTATGGCCATATCGGTGTCGGTCATTTGTAGAACCCTTTTTTATTCTTCACTTGACTATTGTAAAAAGAGGGATGACATTTTCAGATTTTGCAACTAGTGACTGAGAGTTAAAGAGTGATTTCGACTTTTTCAGGTTTGCAGAAAATTTGTGATATATTTATAAAAAATTTATCCCAGGTAAAAAATGTAAAAAGTTGTTATGTAACTTGCAAATAAAACTGCTTTAAATGAATCACGGCATAAAAGCATGCCTGCATCAAAGCTGACTGATACTACAGGTCTCACAGGAAGGCTAGCCTAACGGATAGAATTGAAGTTTGTTCTTTATTGAGTTTTTAAATGCTTTATTACTGAAACGTTCAACTGACAAATTACACAAGAGTCGTATTCATTATAATCAATTTGTATATAATTACTTTATTTGTCTTTGGGTCTTTGCGAACTCATGGAATCAGCACTGGGTGAGATTTCCGGATGGGCTGAACGCAACGGCTTAGGAGTTAACCCTACTAAAACGGAGCTAGTTTTGTTCACCAGGAAAACAAAAATCCCTGAGTTCCCTTTGCCAAAGTTAGGTAGGGTAACGTTGAATCTTTCTTCAGAAGCGAGATACTTAGGTACCATTCTGGACTCCAAGTTAAATTGGAGGAGGAATATTGAGGAGAGAACAAAGAAGGGTTTGGCTGCATACCATACCTGTAAAAGGATCTTTGGGAAAAAATGGGGATTGACACCGTACATTGTGTATGGGATGTACACCACAATCATTAGACTAATTATCACCTACGGGTCCATCGTCTGGTGGAAGGCGTTGGGAAGGAAATGTAATCAAACCCGTATTGGAAAAGTACAAAGACTTGCTAGCCTGGGAATTTCAGGGGCTGTAAGTAGCGCGTCTCAAGAAGGGTTAAATATATTATTTCACCTCTAGTGGGTTCATTCAGGGTTGTGCCGCCAAGAGTGCTCTCAGACTAAGGGAGTGCAACACGTGGAAATCTGCCAACTATGGACACAGTACAATTTTGAGCGATATAAAACGGAAGGTTCAAAGGATAGTTACAGCCACAGACTACATGACTTCTACTATAGACTTTACAGCTAGAATTCCAACTCTCTATCCAACCAGGGAAGACTGGGAGTCAGTCTCTGTAACGCGGAATTTTGACATTATCATCTACACTGACGTCTCAAAGATTTAGAGTAACGGGGGCGGGTGTCTTCTCGGAAGGCTTGCAGGCAAGGCAGTCATATCGGCTGCCTGACGCATGCAGCGTCTTTCAGGCCGAAGGCTGTGCAATTGGGAAAGCGGACAGGCTGATACAAAGTGGTACAAATCGACCCTCGAATATCACTATCTGTGTGGATAGTCAGGCGGCGCTTAAGGCAATAAAATCCAAGACAGTTAAATCGCAGTTGGTAATGAATGAAGGTCATACCTCACTACTGAACATTGCACCCCACAAGGTCTCACTTTGCTGGGTCCCCGGACATAGCAACATAGAAGTGAATGAATTAGCGGACGAGATGGCCAGAAGGGGCTCTGAAATGGACGTTAACGAAGCAGATACTTCAATACAAATCCCGATATGTGAACTGTTTAGGAACATAGATGAATTCACTATTGCGGTGACAAACAACTTATGGAGCAATCGTGACGACTGTGAAGTCTCAAGGGCTTTATGACCTAGGTTAGACATGAAGAGAACGAAAGATCTCTTAGGGCTCAACAAATCTGCAATAAGGGTGGTTACGGGTGTCGTTATAGGGTATTGTGCTATCGCACCAATGCTTCAACGTTGGCGTATTCCGTCGAGCGTGCTATGCAGTAGTTGCCATGATGTAGAAGATATAGAATCGATTCATCACTTTTTATGTCAATGTTCAAGACTACAGTTGAAACGACTTCAATATATGGGGTCGCGCTTCTTCACAGGCTTGACAGAGATAACGAAGGTGAACTTTTCGGATTTTCTGACTTTCATCTGGAAAACCAAATGGTTTAATAGGGATGGTTCTTCCAATGTATACGGAAATCGAGGGTAAGGACGAGTATGCCTCCTCTTGGCATTTTTGAAGGCAGTCACAGTGGACATAGATGTCTCTAAGTGGAAGTGCGGATACGAAGCATCGCCTTCGCAACCTAACCTACTCTCCACTTTCACATCCATCCCCATGTAGAGAAATGGAGAAATATATATACTATACATAAATCGTCTTTACACCATTTTAATTTTAATTCCGCACATATTCAAATATCTCCTGATCGAGAAGAACTGAAGAGAAATTCGGAATCAACACAAAATTTTATGTTATCGAGAGAGTATATGGCGATCTTTGAGATTTTGTTTGAAGTGTCATCTTATGGTAATGGGTCTTAGTCGATATAATTCGACTTCTTTCTTACTCTTTTATCGGTTACTTCATACAGTGTCACTTAGGGTGGATATATACAGCCTCCTAATAAGAGACGTGCCATTATTTAAATCGCAGTTACCCAAAGTTGTAGGTAACTTATAACTACTTTCAAGCATATATTTGAAATGTCTTTTAATTTACTGCAATTGGCCTGCGTGGATGTTTATACCACATCTGGGAATAGTCATGATCATGGTTCTAATCAAGCAAGCGTGTCCTTTCTCTGATCAACCTTATTTCATGCAGTTTGCTTTATAATGTCCATATGTTGCTTCTCGTAAAATATCGTCCATAAATCTCTTGTAGATTTTAAGTTATGAATATCTGTTAATAGTGGGCGTGGCAGCTAATATACCGACTACTTTTTGCATAGTTTTTAGTAAAACCCACGTATACTCGTACATAAGTACCAAATTGCGTCCCTATTCCATTTATTGGACAGAAGTTATAGTCAATTTAAAAAAGGTGAAAGAAGTTGCATATATGGGAGGTAGGCATGGTATTCGTTCAAATCGGTCCACATAGCAATCTGGTTCTGTATCTTTGTCCAGACTATACTTTTGCAAAGTTTCATTAAGATAGCTAACCCTACGTCTCCACGGGCAATTTTTGATGGCATGCCATTGGCAATTTCAAGCAAATTGCCAATGGAGACTCCAAATTGCTTCAAGTTGGCAATTTATGTTATGAAATATGTTATGCCATAAATTGCCAACGTGCTGTGTTGCAATCAGTTGTCATTTTGTTTGTTTGACAGCCATTTTTCATTTTTTCGTGACGCTCACAGTGGAAGCATCGTAGGACATTTACGTTTTACCGCATCTATTAAATTAATAAAAACGCTAAAATGAATGGAGACTGTGCAGTTGCAATCTCTGTAAAAAAGGATTCACCCAGAATTTCGGTTTCCTTCTTTTTTCCTCTTCATCGTATAAATAAAAAAATTTTTCAAGCGTGGGCACAGCGAACTAGATTGCTTGACAGCATTTTCAAAATGACAACGGCATAACATCGCAATGCCCACCATTAAAATATTGCCAACCATTGCAATCAAATTTGACAGATGTTATGCCATCAAAAATTGCCCGTGGAGACGTAGGGTAACGGTATAGAAAAAAAGTAGCCACGGACGGACAAACGGACAAATAAAATCAAAATTGTTTAGAAAGTGATTCTGATCATATCTGCCTCGCCTCTTTCGGGAAGTTCCTAGCGCTCTGAAAAGCACAAAATTAGTACACCCTTTCTACCTTTTTTACAGGCAAAGGGCATAAAAACAGCGATGTTTGCATTGTTTTTCTTGTTTTTTCAAATTTTATTTATTTTTTAGGCAATAAGGCCCTTGAGACTTCACAGTCGTCACGATTAGACCATAAGTTGTTTGTCACCGCAATAGTGATTTCATCTATGTTCCTAAACAGTTCACATATCGGGATTTGTATTGAAGTATCTGTTTCGTTAACGTCCATTTCAGAGCCCCTTCTGGCCATTAGAACATTTAATGACTATTCCCAGTTCTGGTTTATACACATCTCTATAACTTATCGGAAGGAATATGTTGACAATTTGATGAAAAATTATTTCTGCGAAATATCTCTTGTATGTCAAGTAATTAAGCCAGACAAATTTTTACCTTTTATATAGTTGAATATTTGAAATCGTCCCAGAAATGTGGATTTATTAAACTTTAAGTTTTGTTATCAATTGAGCCTTGAATGCCTTCTTCTTTATTTATTTTTACATGCTCATTTAATAATACTTGAGGTAAGACTTCCACATATTAATATAAAGGCAGTAATCAAGTTGAAAGTCTCTTTGTCAAATGAATAACTTCTTTGCCGTCGACGCTTGATTTTCATTCCTTGGAAATGTTTTTTTCAATCATGAGCCAGAAACATTTTCATATACTTTTATACACATTTTGAAACTGTAGAAAGCTGCCAGGCTGTGGAGAATGAGTCTTTAAGTAATCGAATTCCAGAAATTAAATTAGAAATTAAAGTACTCCTAAATTCTTTCAAACTATTCGAGGAACCAGAGAAAACATACTCTTATAAAGACTCTCTATTTCGGCGATTACTCCCATATTGAGTGCTTTGGTGGGACCTTGAAATTGTATTCTATTTATTATTAAAATATGTATATAAAAAAGAAATATTATTAAAATATAAAAAATGTATCACTCGCGAGAGCAGCGTAGTTGTCAACAGGACTACTGTACCAATGAACCGACTTTGCCACTGGCGGATATTATCTCTGTAAATTAGCATGACCAATTATAGAGTGCATGCCCCTCAAGAACGTGAATTAATGACCTTGTAATGTGGACAACTATTTGTCAACAAAATAGGTTTGTTTTTTCTGGGTAAGTGAAAATGTTCAATTCTTCCTTTGCTGAAAGCCTTAAATAATACAGTCTATTCTTTTTTATAGTTAAGGTCAGCATATGACTATCTCTTTCGCACATTGCGAGTATTTGTTTACATACGAGTATCTACTACGCCCATGATATATCAGCTGAGTATTGCGCGGTACTTTTAAAGAAGACGTTTGATGGAATGAGTTCCGTAGACGTGAAGCAGTATGAGGCAGTTTTTGTATACACACGCCCGAAAGAACCGAAATGCCGCATGCTGGTACAGGTAAAACAATTAAGAAGTCGGAATACTTCGTCGAGAAGTGGGTGAAGCGGTACGATGAAGAAAAAAATGTAGAAGACCTTCCGGATCACGGGAAATCGAGGCAACGTCCGGCAGTATAAAGTGATTTTCAAGCTGTTCGAGCAGAATCGAACTCTGCGGCTGCGGGAAGCTAAGGAGAAACTTTTGAAAACAGAAAAATAGCATCGTTATGAACACAATCAGAGAGCACTTGTATAACGCAAAGTCAAATTTCACTCCACAACCCCGGAACCATTGCTAACATTAGACCACATAAGAAACCGAAGGACCTGAGCAACTCAAAACGGTAATCGCGATTTACTGATGAATCGACATTTTGGTCACGTGTTCCGCTGAAGCATGCCTCATTAACCAGAAAGAAAAAGTTATTCAACGCAGCGCAACACACCTTGGACAAGTTAATATCTCGGGGTGCCGGATATGCCGCGGTTTCGGGACTTTGCTCCTCTTCACACAAAATTTGAATGCAAAATTCATAATGAAATTATGCAAACGTGGCCTTCTGAAATAAGCCAAAAGATATTTGGACACAATAATAAAAATTAGGTTCTACAAGAAGACAATGACCCAAAGCGTCGAAATCGACTCTGCAGCGAGTGGAAGGATGGCTTCATCACAATGGATTGGTCGTCACAATCTCCAGATGCCAACTTTATAGGAAATGTGTGGGCCATTATCAAAAGCAAGTTTGCAGGAAAGCCTGCGTACAATTTGGAACACCAATGCCGAACAAATGTGGCCTCCCCCTTCCATGGAGAATGCTTAAAAACTAGTTCAAAGTATGCCATAAAGATGCGCAGCTATTCTCGACGCGAAGGCGATTTCACAGTGCACTGAATAATTATGTTATATACCATATACATCAATGAATTGTAATATATATACATATGTATCAATGTAAAAATTAAATAAATATTTTTCATACTTTTCAAGTTTTTCGTCGTTTCTCTCTTGTTGAACAGACTGTATAATGAATTTCACACTAACCATGCCCATAAATCGGTATCACTTTTAAATGTACTGATGCGCTTTTATCAAACCTTACCAGTTTGATCTTTCAAGGTGTAAAATGTTAGCGAAACGCGAAAGTATGCCGCCAGATCGGATCAGTACTTCTACAGTAATGGGACGCTTTTTCAGGCCATGGAATAGACTTGAATTTCAAAGTGAACTTGGGTTGTACACTGCATAAAGTTATATTGTTCAATTGTACTTTTGCTCTCTTGCAATTTAATTCTGAATTAATGCAGCCCACATTATTGTGGCAATGAAGTGAGAGCCAATAAAAAGATCGCCTAGAGAAAATACTCACAATAAACCCAAAAGAAGACAAGAAACCAGGTTGTAAGGTTTGAAGCCCGGCTTCAAATTAGTTTCAAATCAAATCGCGGCTGCACCGCCATCTGGCGTCCGCAACTCGAACGCGTCAAGTCAGGTTGGCGGCAGGTGTCGCTACGGAAGGCAACCTGTCAGCGACTGCAACTATTGCAATTGCTCATTTGGACGCAATACGCAAATAGAAAAAATGCCTGCCAACAAAGCCCCAATACAAACACGTATGCGCCATGCAAGTGTAGCTTGGTGCGTGTGAGAATTGTTGCGTTTGCCCCTTTACGGAAAATACCACATCCCAGTGAGAACATGTTGCTTAGTAGCCAATGAATTGTCTATTACATTACAAAAGCAGATATGTAGGACTATGTACCACCAAATTTGGCGCATAATTCTTGTACAGGTTTTAAGTTACTAGTACGAAAATGTGCCACTAGTGCACATGGAACTATATTATATATTTCCATTGAGACTAGTAAACCAAAATATGGGCGCGTGTGTGTGATTAGCACACTTTACCTTTATGACAATTAATATGGTTTTGCGTTCTTAGTAAGCGAGATGTCGACAGTTGCTCATATGGGGAAAGAGGCGAGTCCTCTTTCCGATTGTTTTCACATTGCTATCTGGTGCTGTATTAAGACACAAGCTATGGATTTCCTAAATTTCATTGATATTTATGTAACTGTACGGAAAAAGTTGTACATGGTAAATAGAAGGGCACAACAAAATTGTCGCAGAAAGTGGCACTGATTATATACTAGGCTTGTATATACACATGGCCATATCTGATATGCCTGCTACTGGATGTTCCACACACACATTCGGTCATTGTTGCTTAAAGCAAACCAAAGGATAGTAGCCACAAAAAGAGGTAAAGAGGGAACAGTTAGCAACAAACGTAATATCAGCCTTCGCCTATTCTTGCACCATGATATATACAATTCGGGCCTTGTAACCTTGTTTATGACCTAGCACGATATTTACTTATCTTTTACTTATTTATTAAAAGAAAAAAGTAGAATGTAGGCAGAGGCATCTGCTGAACACATAAAATTAGATGTGTACTTCTGAACTTGTTACTTACATGGAATGTCTATTGTAATGAATAGAAAAATGATCTTTATTGGTTTTTTAGCAACAATTTTCGAGACTTGTAAGAAACATCTGACAGAAAATATGAGTGCCATAGAGTAGCTAACTATAAAACTAGGTAAGTGAAATAAAACCAACATATTTGCACCACTCACTTAAATCTATTCAAATATTTATTAAACAAATCTTTAAATCTTTATTAAACAAATCTTTAAATCTTTATTAAACAAATCTTTAAATCTTTATAAAACATATTATTATTATTATTATTATTATTATTATTATTATTATTATTATTATTATTATTATTGTATCTTAGACCATAATTACGAACGTCTGCAAGAGTTTTGGAATTGGAGCACTGCCCTGCGTGGGATTCGAACCCACAACCCCACTACTGGTAGACTAGTATGCTTGCCAAAAGACCATAGCAGTCGGCTACTTAAAATGCAAAGTATCACTACAATTCTTCTTGTTAAGTAACAATTTAATCATTGGAAACTATTTATTTGGAATATGAAATAAACACAAAATAAAGCCAACACAACTTCATTATTATTATTATTATTATTATATCTTACACCATAATTAATTATGAGTGCAAGGTGGTGGGGGAATGAGTACTACCTACAGAGGCCTTCGACTCGAAGAGAAAAGGATTTGATAGAAAACAGCATTTTGGAGACCAAGCCCGTGGCAGGATTTGAGCCTACGACCCTCGGGGTGTGAGTCCAGCATGCTTACCACTGAGTGATATTTTTGAGTAGTGGGGAGATTCCGACTGGGATATTAATGCAGTAAATTTCGAGTTTTTTCACTGGACAGTGCAACACTTCAACAAAATTCATGCGCTGAGTCTACGTAAACATCACTAACGGCCACATCTATTGCTGGACTTTTTTATTGAAAAATCAAATCAGTTACACCACTTATTTTCACATACACAGTCACATGCCTAAATATATATTTAGACTCCAATTAAATTCCTGACACAATTTCCCTTAATGAGGGTTTCGTCTCTCCTGCTACCCTTTACCCTAACATAATGTATCATGCCATGCTTTTATCGGGCACTTGATATATTAAGCTCACATTGAACGCAAAATTGAAAATTCCAAATATACACAATTATAGTAATGGTGTTCCTGGCACTAGATTTATTATTATTTTTTATCATTTTTAGGTTGGTGCTTTATGCTACGATATAATGTAAAATTTATCTCAACCTTGTATGGGATTCGGGATATTAAAATGTATGAATTGTCGCAGGCCAGTTCTCGGGTACAACCCTTATTAATGATGATCTGTCGGTGTAGTTTGGTGTCACCGAGCATTGCTTCGAGTTGATGATACGTCGGAGAAAGAAGACGACGTGTGCCCAGTTGCTGCCGTGTGTATGGCACTGTCTGTAGCAAGTGTCGTTGAGTGTATCTTATTGTGCCCTACGAATGTGGTTGGCACTATGGTGTTACTCAATGGAGGTCGTATATGCCACACTGTTTTCATCTTGCTACTAGCAACTAATC
Source organism: Clusia tigrina (assembly GCA_920105625.2). Lineage (NCBI taxonomy): Eukaryota > Metazoa > Arthropoda > Insecta > Diptera > Clusiidae > Clusia > Clusia tigrina. The sequence continues at coordinate 28,530,273 of OV050032.1, forward strand.
CGAAGAGACCTTCGTTAAACCATCATGCCTCTTGCTATACGCCACTAGCCTAGCATTGACTTCAACAGACCTGAGCAACAGCCTGCCTTGCACCAGGTATGGCGGGACCGGGCGCACCTCAGCACGTTCACAGTGTCGCAGTCTGTCGTTCCAAACTGAAGTACAGGCCGTGACCCGTAATTTTTGCTCATTTGTTAATGACCATTCCGCAGCATTTCTGCTTTGTTCACTCTTTCACTTTGATGGCATTTTACCCTAATCGCTTCAAGGTGATCTCGGCACACTGTAAATTGAGTGATTTCTACGAGTAGCTTGGAAAATAACTAAGTAAAGCATTTCTACAGCCGAGTTATCAGCCCATATCGCCCAACACTCTGAAGGGAGTGAAAAGTGCCCTCTGTTCAAAGCGATCACTCAGGCGCAGCGCACTCAATTTGATAGCTGCGTGCGGTGGCAGTGGCCAATTACTGCAGCCACTTACTGGAAGTCGTTTATACCACTGCGCAAGTGCAAATTGCGGCAGCGCAATTTACGGCATTTTGCGTTAATTGAATTAAATATCGAATCGAAATTGAATGCTCCGCCGCGGCAGTACAGTTACGCCCCAATGACGGACCGGTGTGGAGGATGAGGTGCTCACACACACGCATACTCACACACTCTGATTGACCAATCACTCATAATTGCCACGATCGAGCGCTGAGTGGAGCAAAAAATGTGTGAAAAGTGCAGCGAGTTGCTCGCTTCAGTGTTGAATGCTGCACTGATCGACTGCTCCACGCGTTGTGCCGCAAGTGAACACGCGTTTCAAATGTTTCTTTGGCAATTTTTATTATATTGTATATTAAACTTTATTGGCTGCAACGTGACACTTCGTTCATCACATTGGACACCCGTCAGTCAAGCCGCGGAAAGGCACAGCCAGACAGGCGGATTTTAGTAGCATAGCGTACGCTTGCGCCGTGGTACCGTATCTCAACTTAATTGTCAACTAACTCGGTCTATTTTGTTGTTTCATTATTTTCTGCTCTCTGCTTTTAATGACACTTTTGAGATATTTTCATTTGTCTTCGTCATGAAACATGCGTGTGCGGCTGCGTCTGCGTGTACGTGCGCCATTGCTGTTAATTATGGTCTTGGAGTAGTGAATCAACCTTGAACAAAACACAACCGAGTTTCGTGTGCGCACAGTTTTGAACGTTTCTAAATTTCGTTCTGCAATTTTTTGTTTGTTATTTCCCCAAATGCCTTCTTACACATTGTACTGAGTAATTGCTGCTTCAAGGTGTTATTTGTGGGCTGTATTGAAGGAACATACTCGTAGACCAAAAGAGAAATCCTTTTTGGGGATCTGACTGGACACTTTGCAAGATTATGGCGTACATTTGAAACAAGAACATTGGATACTGGTGGAAGAATTTGGTGAAAAATGGAAAAATTGCACAGATCTTAAGAAACTGCCGAATTAGCCGAAACCGGCGCCATTTCTCTTTCATGAACAGGGATTTATAGATTAGTGATGATTCAGATGATGGATTTCTGATCTGAGAGACATGAGAATGTCCTGTTAATTCATAAGAAATATAATTTTGCTCCTCAGACTTAAAAATGGAAAGAGAGTGTACTAATAATTGTATGCGATTGCGCTGTTTAAGTGCCCCTAAGGAGATGTGTGTGTTAGGACATTTATATATATAACCGATCAGTGTCACTTTCAGTTTGATTGGTGTCCGACTGAACGTCCCTCTGCGGCGAACCTTTTTCCATACCGTTACACTATTTACACATATGCATAACTACAAATGTATACCAGATTTACCAGAAACATTTGCTATAAGGGGACAAAATTAGATTATGAAACTTAGTTACCTTAGCGTAGTATTTTAGCACCCACGCCCATCTTCATATAGAATTCAGTAGTATTAAAAACGTACCCTCAATGATAATTTACACTACTACAATGGTTTACATCTACCAAGGAGACCAGTCAAATTGGTGGACATACGGCGGTATTTATGGGTCCTTTATTGATATTTGAAATGAACACTTTGCTTAACTGACATGGAACATCCGTAGCTTTTTCGTGGTCATTTTAGCCAGAGAATTGTCCTATTTGGGTTTCATACAATAGAGGGTTCAGTACTACTTTCTATTGGAAATGGGCCATGGCAGCAATGTGACGTACGAGTAAATGCCTGAAAGACTTGCTTGAACTCTTAAATTCGTTTTGGATCTTAAAAGTGTTTTTTTGTACTTTCTTCATATCATTAAGTCTTCTTTTGTCTTAGAGAGATTGTGAGAGCTGCCTCCTCTTTCTTCAATTACGCTTCTGCGACATATTATGCTGCTTACTAGCAATATCATATCACATATTATGCTGCTTATCCAATATCGGGTTAAATTTTAGGTGATACGAGTACTTATATCTGGCATTTCAGAGATGAAGTCAGGATCTCACGAAATAAGTATTAAGCTACAGCTGACATTTGTTTAGTGAATTTTGAAGTCCATGGCTAACTGTTAATACAGCTGAGAGGAGTGATCGGACGAGTGATAGAGGCACATTTTATGCTTTTGGTTAACCATAATTCTATGGGCTGAGGTGTTTCTTAACATCTGTTATCTAGTCAGTTGATTTTCGTGTATATATGATCTTTGAATTACGCGAGTTCATGGCTAATTCTTAGCATTGAGACTCTATATAAGGGTTTGGTATAGCGCCGAAGTGGCGCTTTCCCCCTTATTAAATTAATATGTTAAGTAATTGGAAAGAGATATAAAATAGGAGAAACAGCAACAGTGAAAAACTACAATATCCTTAATTATAAGGTGTTTCAGCGGTCGTCATTGAAAGAATGTGTTCCCCTGATAAGCTAATGTGTTAATGGTGTTAATGGTCTCTCCAATGCATACGACACAAAATCAACAATGGTGTCCCCTCAGATGAGACGGTACAGTCGCAATCTAATATAACTGTAAAATGTACCTTTTGGGAGATACTTGAAACCAAATCCCGGTAGAAACAATTCCTACTGTTCCCTAAATTGGAAATAATCATCGCTAACCCCTCTTTATTTGTCGGCTGTCGATAGACAGAGCCACGACTTGGTTTGCTGATATCGCGAAGTCGGCACTGCAAGTGACGCTATATGAGGGTGATTGATAAGTACCCGCATTTGGATAGGAATGAAAAGTTTTTCTTGGAAAAGTCTCATTAAAATTTATACATACATATATATATATATATATATATATATATATACGAGGTGTGATCAGAAGATAACCGTTATTTTCATCTTTTCGTGAGTTAAGTATGTTCGATGTTCGCATTTTTTTTCTGTTATGTTGGTACACATGTCTGTTATATATGTTGGCAATACCAACCATTTTGGATTGTCAGTTTGTTTTTGACAGATAAAAAGGTTAGTCGTGTTTTGGTGTGCTCTTCGATTTTGTACTATTCGAAAAAAATGGATCAAAGAAACTGTATTCAGTTTTGTGTAAAAAATTAAATTAAATGCGCAAGGACATTTGAAATGTTGACTGTGGCCTTTGGCGAGTCTACTATGAGAAGAGCACAAGTTCAATTGTGGTATAACCGGTTTAAGGAAGGCCGAGAAGATGTCACTGACGATGCTCGTCCTGGTCGCCCGAGCACGTCAACAACCGATGAAAACATTGACGCAGTGGAAGAAAATGATTTTGGATAATCGTCGAATCATTATCAGAGAGGTTGCTGATGCTGTTGGCATATCGTTCGGCGCATGCCAAGCAATTTTTACGGATGTTTTAGGCATGAAACGTGCGGCAGCGAAGATTGTTCCAAAATTGCTAAATTTGGAGGAAAAACAACGTCGCATGGACATCGCTCAGGAGCTGTTTTTGGCCAAAAACAAAACCGTTATCATGCCTCAACCACCGTATTCACCGGACTTGGCCCCCGCTGACTTTTTCCTCTTTCCAAAACTGGAGACACCGATGAAAGGAAAGCGTTTTGCTACGATTGAGGAGATAAAAGAAAAATCGAAACAGGAGCTGTTGGCGATACCAAAAAAAGCGTTTCAGAAGTGTTTCGAGGATTGAAAAAAACGCTGGCATAAGTGTATTATATCTGAGGGGAATTACGTTAAAGGGACAAGACAGTTGTTGATGAATAAATAAATACTTTGTTTTTTGATCACACACACACACACACACACACACACACACACACACACACACACACACACACACACACACACACACATACACATATATATATATATATATATATATATATATATATATATATATATATATATATATATATATATATATATATATATATATATGTATATATATATTTGCTGCCACCTTTAGAGTATGTTGCGTATGCTCAAACTAAATATCCCCTGAAGGCAGGCTTAGAAAAACTAAACGGTAGAGAAATAATTAATTTGACCATAACGGAACAAAGTAGCAGGAGATTAGAGATAACCGGGCCAAAACACTTCAGGAACAGGATGGCAGAACCTTTTGCCTTGTGTTGCAGTATACGGCTAAAGAGCACTATTGGAGACTTGCTTTTGATAAGCTTTTGACTACAAAAAGTTGACTTAATGGAATAGCGGCCAAGGCATGATCGACAATATTTGCAAAATTCTCCCTTATCAGATCATATGCCTATATAAAAAATATAAAAATTATAATAATTAAGCTGCATAGAGTCGCAAGATCCAAAGAAATACGTCGAGATACAATTTTTGAACATAATGCTATTATCATCCATCAATTATATATCAGGCATTGCACAATACCGGGACGACTACAAACCTGGCAATTGAATTGACTTCTTCTGAATCTCTCTATTATGCCGACCATATAAAATATACCAAATTTTTTCCTATAGTGTTCGTGCTACTATAAATATCACTATTAAACGTCAGAGTCGAACAAACTAGCAGCATTCAATTGGAGCAGAACAGTGCTAAAGTGTGATCAATAAGTTTGCTATATGAAAGCTATGAAGTTGGTACGGTATATCTACATAATCTACATAACTACTGTGGAACATCTCTTCTGTAGGTGCCCCGCTCTGATTAGAAGCAGAGCGGGGTCTTCAGGCAAATACGCTTGTAGCTCTCTTACAGAAGTGTCTGGCGCGAAGGTCAAACAAATCCTGCGCTTTGTTAGGGCTTCGAAATGGTTCGACGAGTGAATCGGAGGTGCGTTGTTATGCTGTGGTATCACAATGGATCCATGGTGGTCTGAGTGAGCTGGTCCGTGGACCGGCTGCCATGGTAACCCAACCTATCCTACGGTATATCTGCTTATGAATATTCGCAGTTCAATTTAAAGGGATTTTTACATTTTGAATTTACAAAATTTATTTACAGAAAATGAAACAACTGCAGTTACACAAAGCAAAACAAAACAAACAAACAAACAAACAAAATTGTGCTGTAGGTCAATTTACAATATCCACTCTCCACTTGTAGACAAAGGAAACATATGCGAAGTCCTCTCCGCTGGTGTGGTTGCAGCAATTATCCAATAGTTTCTAAAATATCTCCATAAAAAAACAGATATTCTACGGCTATGTTCATGATGACGACATGATGGTAGTGATTGGATATATAAATATATATATATGTGTGTGTGCGTGTTTGTATGTGTATGGCTATGCGTCTATGTTTGTGAGTATACGAGTATTACATGCGATTATTAAGTTGGCCGTTAGTCGGAATTTACAAAGGGTCTAAGCATACAACACGCCCCTGTCGCAACGCCTTAGTGGTACAATGAGTGTCCATAGCCGTATCCACCATAGCCATGGCCATATCCATGACCATAGCCAGCGTAGCCCAGACCGTAGCTACCCAAGCCATGATAGCTGGAGGCGGTGTGGTAAGCGGGCGCAGCGATCACTGCTGGAGCGGCATGTACGGCAACGGCTGGAGCGGCGTGCACAACGGGCACCGATTTGGTGGCCACCTTGTAGGTGTTCGCATAGGAAGTGGCAACAGGAGCGGCGATGGTCTTCACGATTGGAGCAGCATAGGATTTCACAATGGGAGCAGCAGCGACCACAGCTGGTGCGTGGTAGGCGTGGTAAGCGGGGGCTGCGTAAGCTGAAGCAGCATAAGCTGGTGCAGCATAGGCTGGTGCAGCATAAGCTGGCGCAGAGTAAGCGCTATAGCCGAGTCCATAACCGTGTCCATAGCCACCGAGGTAGCCAGCGGAGGCAACAGCGCATAGAGCGGAGAATACAGCAATCTGAAAGGAAAGAGCGGCACATTATTAGCAGGAAAAGACTTGTTTCGTGCATTGGCAGCAAAAGGCCTAAGCCACAACATTGAAGGGGCCGCGTAGATATTAAATGGCACACTTAATCCAACTCTTTACTAAAGCCACCACCGCACAATTTGCACACTGCACAAAATATTTGATCCTTGGTCAGGATTCGAAGCATTGCGAAACGAATACCGAGTTTGTGGCTTCAGTCTTTTGTTTGGCACACTGTCAAAGCACACTTTTCTCATTGAACAACCGAAGTACGAGAACACTTTTCAAATAAAAACAAAACACAAGCAAATATCCTTTGATGCAGTCTCCCTGCGAACTATCCTTGGTGCTTACCAATTTGAACATGTTGTTACTTTGTGAAGTTTGCGTAGTTGTCAGAGAAGACTTTGTTTAGCTTGCTGCAAAGTTTGTTATGCCTTTAGTTGGCCACTACAACGCATATTTATACCTAAAATTGAGAAAGATTCTGAGCAGCACAGCACAACATAGCACAGCACAGCGTGCGGCACGATAAAGACACACACTCGAAGAGCAAATAAACAAAAAATCGGCAACGAAACAAAGGCAAAAAGAAAAACGAAAACAAATTCAATGCGAGTATGAGTACGAGTCCAATACCGCAAAAGATTTCTTTACAGAAAACGCCCTGTCTACGGCTGCAGCCGTAGCTTCAATTGAGTGCCAGTTGGCGGAGGGTAGCAACTAGTAATTGTAGCAGGCACACAGCACAGCGCACCAAATGAGGAAAAATCTTTCAATTCAAGCACAAGTCATCAGTCACGCCGCTGAGCGAAGCTAGTGTGCACTAGTACAGTACTCTGTTTCGCTTTAATAATATAAAATATGAGTATTATTATTATTATTGACAGGCTAAAAGAACACCGCGACCTAAAAGATCTATTGTGCAGCCTCGTACCCAACTAAAACAGTCCTAGACTGTTTATAAATCTCGTAACTGCTGTGGGCTTAATTTTAACTAGGTGATTTGGAGATATGAACCCACTGCCTAGGTACTTATGTCTGCGTCTTGCCACCGCTGGGCAAGTGCACAGAATGTGTTCTGCCGTTTCCTGCTTCTCTTGACAGAGTCGACAAGAATCGTCTTCTACCACGCCTATTTTCTTTAGGTGGTAATTTAGTTTACAGTGTCCTGTTAAAAGTTCAGTGTATAGTTTGATGTCATTTCTGCTGAGGTTTAAAGAAGCATCTACCCTTATGTGTTCAGGATCAATGAGTAGTCTCGACTGCCGCATGCCTTTTTGGGCTCTCCAGTAGTTTAGCAGACTTCGTTTTTCCTGTTCGCACAACAAGTTATTTGTGAAGCTACTGTTTACCCCACAGAAGGGTTCTGGGCCTATAAAGGCAGTGTCTGCACCCTTTTTTGCTAAAGAATCTGCCATTTCGTTGCCCTCATGTCCCTCGTGTCCCGGTACCCACATTAGCGTAACAGAGTTTCTCGCTGCTAGGGTATTGAGAAGTTTACAGCATTCCCAGACCAGCTTTGATTGGAATGAGAAGTTTATTAATGATTTTAGAGCTGCCTGGCTATCTGAGAGTATGCATATTTTGGTGTTGCGTGTACCCCTGCGTAGACATTCTCTAGCACATAACTCTAAAGCGTGGACCTCCGCCTGAAAAATGGAAGCTGTTTTTCCCATTGCAATTGCTTTTTGGAAATTTGGCCCTACAATTCCAGCTCCTGCACTGCCATCTTCCATTTTGGACCCATCTGTATACCACAACTGAGAGTCCTGTTTTATTGTTATTTCCTTGTTTCTCCAAGCTGAACGGTCACTGATGACCACTTTGAATTGCTTTGAGAAGTCTAATTTTCTGTCCATTTTGTCGAAGACCATGAGGCACGGAGAATTCCAGACAGTGTCCAGAATCTTTGCGTGCCCCGAAAGGTTGCCTTCTTTAAGATGGGCTAGATTAGGTAGCCTTAGGGCCGCGCTGGCCGCCATCCTTTTAACTACAAGGTGTAGAGGAGTCAGTCCAGTGATCACTCCCAAAGCTAGTGTGGGGCACGTTCTCATTGCTCCCGTCACACTCAAACAGGCTATACGGTGAATCTTGTTAAGAGTCCTCTGAGCTCCTGTTTGGTTGACTTTTGGCCACCATACCAACGACGCATAAGTAATCATTGGTACTATTATTGTTTTATATGACCACGCCATCATTTTTGGCCGTAGTCCCCATGTTTTACCGTACAACCTCTGGCAAGCATAGGTTGCTCTTAAGGCTTTACTAGTTATGTATGATAAGTGGTTTTTCCAAGTTAGAGTTTTGTCCAGGATTACTCCCAGATATTTCATTTCATTGGACATTGTTAAGTTTGTGGTCCCTAAACTTAAAGTCCCCAGATTCAGTTTCCTTCTTTTGGTGAAGGGTACCACGTTTGTTTTATTCGGATTTATCGATAGTCCTTTCTCCTGACACCAGTTTTGAGTGATATCAAGAGCTAGTTGCATGCGATCTGTTATGGTAGAGTCAAACTTGCCTCTGACCATAATTACCAAATCATCCGCAAAGCCCTGAATTTCGTATCCGAGGTCATTGAGAGTTTGTAAGAGCTCGTCGATAACCAATAACCATAGGAGTGGCGATAGGACGCCCCCCTGGGGACATCCTTTGGTTGACCTGACAATTTGCTTTGCTGTCCCTGTTTCAAAGATTGTCGTTCTGTTTTTCAGCATGTTGAGAACCCATGTTATGATCAGTCTTTGTATACCTTTCCTGTTCATCCCCTCCTCAATTGATCTGAAAGTAGCATTGTCAAAAGCCCCCGTAATGTCAACCGATGTACAGAGAGCTATTTCTTTACCCTCAAACGCCTTTTCAATTTTGCTTGTTAAGCTATGTATGGCTGTCTCAGTCGATTTGCCTGATTGGTAAGCGTATTGTTCAATATGAAGAGGAGAATCTTTAAGATAAGTTTCCCTGATATATTGGTCCAGAATTTTTTCCATAACTTTTAGCAGGAATGACGTCAGGCTAATGGGCCGATAGGCTTTTGGCGTGTGGTCCGCCTTTTTGCCTGCTTTCGGTATGAAAGCCACCCTAGCCTTCGTCCAAGGTTTAGGCACTATGCCTAGCTCCAGGCTTATCCTGAAAATGTTTGTTAGCACAGGTGCTAATACATCAACACCTTGCCGAAGTAGGCACGGTTGTATATTATCGACACCTGGCGATTTGAATGGTCTAAAAGTGGAGATAGCCCATTTGGTTTTATTGACGGTGAAGATTCTGCGAGCCAGTGAGAGTTCCCTCCGTGTAGGCATCAAGAAACGAGTATTCTCGATGATTTCACTATCCTCTCCGCTAGTGGCACAGCCTGGAAAGTGAGTGTCCAACAAAAGCTGTCCCGTCTCTTCCAGGCTCTCCGTAAAATTTCCGTCAGGCTTCTTGAGTGTAGAAAGCCCGTTTGAGTGATCTTTATTGAGTGACTTCTGGAGTCGGGTAGCTGCTGGGAGGGTTTCAATCTCCTCACAGTACTTTTTCCATGAGTCTCTCTTAGATCTTCTCAACTCATTATTATAGGCCGTTAAGGCACTTCTATAAGATGCCCAGTCGCCATTAGACTTGGCCCTATTAAAGAGTTGACGGGCTTTTTTGCGCAAAACATTTAGCTCCCCGCTCCACCAGGGTACGTTCCTAGAACGTTTCTTCACAACTAAATTGCAGCTACTTTCAAAAGCCTCGATTATTATATTATTTAATTTGTTAACTTCAAGATCTAGTTCCTGAGAGTTACTTATTTTTTCACTAAGGCCCGCAATATTTTGCTCTAAGTAAAAGTTATATATCGACCAGTTGGTCTTCCTAACATTTCTCATTTCGAAGGTGCCTCCAATCTCCCCCCCCAGATCAAAGCAAATGTACCTATGGTCCGACAAGGAGACCTCATTAAGCACCCTCCAATTAGAAATGTTATTTGATATGAATGCGCTAGTTAGAGTGAGATCTAACACCTCCCCCCTTATCGCATTCATAAAGGTAGGCTCGTCACCCCTATTTACCACCACCAGATTATTTGTTGTAATAAAATCAAGAAGTGACTCACCTCGCCCGTTCGTGTCCGTGCTTCCCCATACCGTGTGGTGCGCGTTTGCGTCGCAGCACACCACCCACTGTAGACTGCGAGTGCGACAGTACTCCGTAAGCTGCTGGAGCTCGCGCGATACCGCGTCCTCTGTGTCGCCAGGTAAGTACATGGAGGCCAGGACTACCGTTCTCCTCCCTTTGGCACTAGGCACTTCTGCCTGTACTGCCACCAGATCGCGTTGTAGAAGCTCTGAAATTGGGAGGAATTTAATATTTTTGTTGATCATGATCGCTGCCCTCGGTCGGTCAACATTATTATCATAGATCAACTTACATGTTTTTGTCTGCAGACCATTTATGCGCCCATTTGTGGCCCATGGTTCTTGAATGGCTACGAAGTCCAGACTCTGGTGTTCCACCAAGGCACTGAGCCTGTAAGAGGCTGCTATAGCCCTGTGGAGATTTATTTGGAGACAGTGAAGCTGCTTCCAAGAGTTTTGCGTTCGTGATGGGGCCTGGGACATTATTTCCCAGACCGATCCTTGCGGATCTTACCACCCTTTGTGCTCCGCAAAGTTTCCGCAGCCTCCGGGTCTTTTCTCTCCCATTTCCTGAGCCTACCAGAGAGAGCAGATGGTCCTGGACGTTGGGCACGTGTGTTGCCTCTCTCCGCTCTCGGTACTGGCTTTGTGAAAATGGGCCCCGTTTTCGGCTTCTGGCTACTCTGCTTTGCCCGCGCTGCAACAGATGTTGTTGGTTGCTCTTCAACACCAACAGCAGATTTTGCCCTGTTCCCCTTCAGTCTAGGTCGGAGCTGGGCACTGCCAAAGCCATAGTAGACCTTGTTACCCAGTGTGTCAACCCTTTCAGACGAGATGGGGTCCAGAGCAATTGCCAGCTCGACCTGGTCACCTTTTTGTAGGCGATGGAGCACCCGCCACTCGCTGACACTAATGCCCGAATTCTGCGACTCCACTTGCCCCAGAATTCGGTCATTTTGCCAAGATACCGAGCCGGGAAAGTAGCCAACGAAGATCTTGGCCTTTGGCACTTTTGCCTCGTCCACCACCTTCAACTCAGCCCCCTCCCATGGCTTCATGGCTGGTATCCATTCTTCAGCCCAGGCTACGGTTTCGTCGTCCAGACAGTTGATCGTCAACCATCCAGGCTTGAAACTACAGCCTGCAAAGTGTGGCTTCACTGGGCCCCCACGAGTCTCGAACATCTTGTCGAGAATGCACCGTTGTACCTTCCCAATTTCTTCAGTGGACCATATGCCCTCCGGGAAATTGCTAGGTATAACCCCTATCTTTTTGGAGCAGACTGTCTCCGCTAGAGTAGGCTTTGAGCAGGGGACCCCCAAGGAGGCTCCCTGCACGCCATGTCTTTCAGAGACACTCGCCACCCTCTTACTGGGACCAGGTTCGCCCCCAAGTAAGGTCTCCGCCTCCTTCATCTCACCACACACCGGCGGGTCCGCTGGGGGCACTATTGACATTTTATCAATGTTTTTGTTGCCCTCTTGTGCAAACCGCTTTGTCGGCCTGGAGTTCGATGTCGGCGTGGAGCCATCTGAACGGGATCTTTTAGGGGTCCATCGCGCAGACACGTTCGCTGGATTTGCCGCCAAGGACCGAGCTGTTTCCAGCGATATGCCCCTGGCAAGCAAAGCCTTAAAACGTTTACGTCCAGCTCCGGACAGCTTCACCCTAAGTTTTGGAATCTTCTCTGGAGCAGGTTCAAGAAGATTTCTCTCCTGTTCCGAGGAGATAGACACCCCAGCCGATTCCTGGCTAAGTGGGATGTCCATCTCCTCCGGCCTGTCGGTTAAGGGACCGGGTGCCCCCCCCAACAGGTCGTGCTCCATGCTTTCATTGTCGATGGGACCAGATGCCCCCTCGGCCAATGATGGCTGTTGGCTCATTGTAGCCACAATATGCACATTTGAAGGTGTGCAGTCCATTTTTTTTTTTTCATATAGGCTTAAGTTTTCCATATATTTTTTTTTTTAGTTTTCTTTTGCGTTTTGGTCACCCACGGGCGCCCCCGTGGTAAGGCTAATTAAAACCGTAGGTTCGCCGGACCTCGTACGGAGTTCGCTATTAAGCTTGACTCTACCCCGTCAAGCAAGCTCACTGGCATAGCTGTTCCACCGTGAATTTAGGGTGTTTTTTTTTTTATGGGCCAATATGTCTGGTGAACCCTGCCCCAGGGAGTTTTCTCTCTCCCCCGCCCGGCAATCGGCGACCCAAGTCCAGCAGAGACATGACCGTACTGAAAGTGGGCCATTGGTCTGTAAAGTAATTGCCGCACTTCCCCGAAGGGCTGACCAATTGTTAGTGTCTAGGCGATCCGGCGGTCTCAGTGAGACGTTCGATATTGGCCAGTACGACTACTAACTAGCCTTAACGACTGAGCAGGAATCGTAGAAAACTACTTTCAACCTGTGCGTTGAAGGTAGTTCTTAGTTTGCGTAACTGGACCATGTCACCGTCTTTCATGTGCCATGTTCCAGCACACAGTAAGCCCCTACACCGCAACAAGGTGACTACCCAGCGTAGGGGAAATATGAGTATATATGCCACAGCAGATGTGGCACACGAGTATTTAGATCGTAAACAATGGCTGCGTTTCCGTCATCATATTTATTACAAAACTTGCACTTTGTAGTCCAAGCTCCCTACGGACATTATATATCCCACATCTTATCAACAACATCCGGAATAAGACGGCAATATACACGGTCATTAGATTTTTTTCCAAAATGCGGATACATTTCTTCATACGAAGATGTGAGCGACGAAGAGCGTTCCGGACGCCCGAACACGTCAACAACAGACATTGACTAGTATTGACCAATCGTCGAATCAATGTCAGATAAGTTGCTGAGGACCTAAATATATCGATTGGCTCGTGTCATTCGATTATCACCAAAAGTTTGGCCATGAGGCGGGTCGCCGCAAAATTCGTACCAAAATTATTCAATTTCGACCAAAAACAGCATCGCATTAACATTGCTCAGGAGCTGTTGGAATCTGTCCGTGACGACCCAAATTTGCTGCAGAGAGTCATAACTGGTGACGAATCATGGGTCTATGGTTATGACGTGGAAACCAAAGCTCAATCATCCCCATGGAAGCTGCCGCATGAGCCAAGACCGAAAAAAGCACGCCAAGTTCGGTCGAATGTGAAGGTTTTGCTGACAGTTTTCTTTGATTGCAGGGGAGTGGTGCATTATGAATTCAACGGTCAATAAGGATTATTATCTTCAAGTAATGCGCAATTTGCGAGAAGCAATCCGCCAGAAACGCCCAGATTTGGGGAAGAACAAAATTGGCTTTTGCATCATGATAATGCCCCTGCTCACACATCATTACATGTGCGCGAATTTTTGGCCAAAAACCACACTGTAACAATGCCGCAGCAACCGTATTTCCCAGACCTGGCCCCCTGTGAGACTTTCTTGTTCCCGAAACTGAAAATGCCCATGAAAGGACGACGCTACGCCACGATTGACAAAAATCGAAGACAAGCTAACACACATCCACGCACAATAGCTTTCAAAAACTGACTGATTATTCAAAATGGCCGAGATTGTCAACATAAGTGAGGGTCATGAGTACCAACATAACGCCACAAAAAGATCGAAAATCGAACATCCGTAGCCCGCGAGAATTCAAAATTCGCGATACGTTTTGAACAGACCTCTTATATGGTAGAAGCCAATCTCGGTTCAAAGGCAGAAAAAAGCAGCCAATTTGTGGTACATGTGTGCCTTTTGGCTTATTTAAAATACCCTCATTGCTTTAAGCCTCTATGTGTAGGGGCCCAATATCTTTATTGACTCTATAAATAAGATCTGAAAATTCACTCGGATCTTCATAAATACGAGTATGTATAATAAACCTGATATTTGATATATGAATCAACTGCGAATCATCAATTAACAACAAGACTATATTCTGAAGAAGATGAAACCAAAAATAGCATTCTCAGATACTTAAGAACATTGATATGTAATATACCCTCTTTATATATTTAGCAAGACGCAACAGTAATTGCACTCAAAGGAAAGTATCTGCTTGATTTGGGGTTAAACATAATATGATATCTGTACGAAAATCTGTCCACAAACAGCTGATCACTATATAAATTACAGATCGAATATTATCTTAGACTCAAGGACATGACTACTATGAATCCTATATCTAGACTTTATCGTAATACGGGGCTAATTGTAATGATGTCCTGATATGCGCCCCACTACTTTGGGCGATCCCCGCAAACAGGGGGAGCCAGCTATATTACTATTTGTTACAACTAATGGCAGTATGTTTGTTGCTTAGTATATCCTCACATTCTGCTTCTTCCGAATGGTAATTGGAAAGTAAGGTAAAAATAATGAAATGATTTTTTTAGGAACAGTTAAAAGTCAGCAATGTCAAACACAACAGAACAGTTACAAAATCTCATCCATATCCGGCAACTATGAGTACTACGCAAGTTCTTCCACTCTGTACATATTTCTTCTAATTGTTGCATGTAGACAGAGCACTGTGCGACGGCGCACAATTCTATTTTTCCCACAAAAGCTCCGCGGATACGGTTCGTTTAGTGAATGGCTTAAAAATTGGCTGAAATTTGAGTTTTGATTGTGGCGCTTTGTCAAAATTCGACCAACTGACTGACAGACTGACTGAGCGCCCGAGCGGCTGAGTGGATAAGTGGCTGGCTTTCTGTAGCTGAACAGCGCCCATTCATAAATTTTGCTTGGCGAACCATGCCTTGCTGAGCTTTTGCCATTGCGCACCACCGGAAGCCTGGCTGCTTGCCCCAGCCCGGCGGCCACTGCAGTGTGGCTCTGTTTTCTGCGCTGGTAAGCGGAGCGCACTTCAATGTGCTACAGTTGCGGTTTCTCATGAAGTGATGTCGAAGCCTTCGCCCTGCTTGCTCGGAGTGTGTGTGTTGTGTGTGTATGTGTGGTGTGTGTGTGTGTGTGTGCGTGTGTATGCTTGAGAGTTTGTATTTTCCAATTTCATTGGCGGGCGGTTGTTCGGTTTGTTGGTATTGGTTTTGGTTTTGGTCTTGTATGTTTTATGCTTAAGCAGTTAACTTAATTGTTTTAAATGTTTTGCTTTTGGCTTTATTAAGCTCCAATTCAATTATTATGATTATTGCACAATTCTCTGCTTTTTTCGTTGAATGCTTTGAGTAATTTTATGCCACAAAACTTGTCGCCAATTAAATGCAATTTAATTGGGTTTTAATTAGGCTCCGCTCTTCACAGTTAAACAGCTCCAATCCGTTAAGCCGCCTGTCAGAGCGGATATTTTGCAATGCCTGTGCAGGTTTGCGGCAGTGCGAGCGGTTGATTTTTTCATTAAAGAGTGTGGCAGGTATTTAATTATTAATATTATTAATAAACAGTAAATTAAAATTGTATATACATTACAGAGACCAGTTGTCAGAGATATCGAAGTAGATTTTCCAAATATATCTGGACACATTTAGGAATGTTTTCATGCATTTACTTAAACTGTGAATGGAATGCTAAGAACCGTCGCTAGTTGCAAAGGATATCCGCCGGAGCAACATGTCATTATTTATGTATTGAAATATTGCGGACATGCCCATTCGGTTGATAGCGTATGGGCGATGGTGGAATAGCTGATCGGATGGGAGATAGAGAGCAAAGCCCAATTGCTTAATATGTATGGCAGTCTGAAATATCCATTCCATCCTGAGCTGGCTTAAGTGCTGTTTTTTGCTTATTTAATATTTGTGTGTAGAAAATGTATATAAACTGGATGCTATGTAGAATATGTAGAAAATTGTGAACAACACGCGAAAAACCTTTCAACATTAAAAACTAAACATTTCCAAACGTTCCATTATCAATCCATGCAAGACAATCTCTCTTACTAATACCATTTATATGGCAGTAATGAAGTTGTCTCTATGTGTCGCACGACACCAATGCTTAAGGGAAGCCTACGACTCACTAGTGGTATTGTGTATTCAGTGCTGATGGGATGAATTTCGTAAGGTACTCGTACTAGAACAGGAAAGCTACTGTTTCTACTGTGCAGAAAATAATGCATCGAAAAATTATTAGCATATGGTGCAACCATAGAGTAAAGAAATAAGAGTCACATTCTCGAACAACAAACTTTTTGTATGGCTGCGCTGCTAATAGGGCCAATTACTCAATAGCTCTCATTTTCATATCGCAGCGCCACTCTGGTTACCTACCACCTTCGACCGATCTCTTCTATGTCGAAATATGAGTGACATTTCAGATTGTGACTCTTATTTCTTTACTCTGTGGTTAAACTCACTGGAGTATTCCAAAAGTATGTAGGTCACTCTCAGCCAAATCGGCGTAACACCGTGCAGACGTGGCGACAAGTCACATCCTATGAAAAGTGGCAAAAATGTTCATTATGGCATGTCCAGACATAGCAAGAGAGATACAACTCGTAAACCAATGTGTCGTTAGTACCGCAACAGTTGAGTAAATGGTAGTGGGATATGTGAGTGTTACTATGAACAGTGGGTCGAACTAACAGCAAAAATGTTGACTCCCCTGCTTAAAAGCACAGCTGGTCATGATTTTAAGCACTCCCAAAGCTACAACAGGTTTAATTGTACTCGTGGAACGCACTGCTTGACGGAATTGATTCGGTTCTAATCAGTTCGGATGCGGACGTACCCACTGGTGCAGGAACTATCTCTTCACATGACGTCTAGCTTAATAGAAATGTGATGAAATGAACTTATTCCTTGACAAGAACTGAAGTATTAATGATGCCCGAGACTGCTTCGGACGTACCCACTGGTGCAGGAACTATCTCTTCACATGACGTCTAGCTTAATAGAAATGTGATGAAATGAACTTATTCCTTGACAAGAACTGAAGTATTAATGATGCCCGAGACTGCTTCGGACGTACCCACTGGTGCAGGAACTATCTCTTCACATGACGTCTAGCTTAATAGAAATGTGATGAAATGAACTTATTCCTTGACAAGAACTGAAGTATTAATGATGCCCGAGACTGCTTGGGGTAAAAGCGGCATAAAAAACGAACTGTCTCTCAAAGGGTGTGTTCTGTGCTCTGAAACCAAGTCCCCAGAGAGAATTTAGGGAAAACAAGTGTATTTCAGGACCAATGGTATCCCATATTTGGGTATTATGGGGGAGATATAAAGACAATTGGTCATTTTACATACAGAGCTTAGCGTATTGGATCCATGGAAAGAACTCTTAAGCCTGTGTGTAATGTAATGGCTTCTAGAATCGGCACGAAGAGGCAGACAAGACCTACCTACCACATATGCAAGACATGAATTGGTTTTGTTTGTGGTCTCAATAGTTTGAATCTAATGTACCTACATTTACGTGGAAGCTCGTCGCTGGAGTCTTTTGTTTGTAGAAGCGTTGGTAAACACTGTAAACAATAATGTTTCCGGATATTAACAAAACTTTTCAAAAAGTTTATTTAATAAAGAAAAACGTTCTTTTTCATAACATGAAAACAAAGAAATTATTTTTTATTATTTTTTATTTGATTTTTTATGAATTTTCTTTTTATTTTATTTAAATCTTTTGTTTTAAATGTGGCTTTGTGTGTTGTGATTAATCATTCATGAATTTAGTGGTCAACAAAAAGCAAACATAAAACCGATATCTGCATCATTTAATTAAAGTGCCTCAATGGGCCATTAAAATTTTACTACGGCGGCTAATTACGCGCATTTGCAATGCTTAAGTGAGTAAAAAGTGAGTTATTCCATCAGTATCCACCACTTTGCTTGTTGGTCCATAAAACACTCTTTAACTGAGATTTCGCACCATCGCTTAGCAATCAATTTGAAGAATTGATCGCGCCGCAAGGAAGTGACTTATACTTTTTGGCTCCAACGGCAATTAGTCGTCTAGTTTTCGCTTAAAGAAGGTCAGAAGGCTTAGCACAGCGCACACAACTCACATAAGCTGCTCGAAGGTGAAAAAAGTTGCCCCGTCAGCTGTCTGCAACGCACCGGAATTTAGAATGGCTCAGTCCCAACAACTAATTTGTGTGCGCCACTTTCATAAGTGAGCGTTTCATTTAATTTGAGGTGGCTCCAGTGATTTAACGATCAGAGGTCTGTAGAAACAAATAACGTCTATATCAGTCTCATTTTGTGGTCACACTGTAGAACTTTTTAATTGTGGAAAATATGTAGGGTGGGGGATGAGAAATTGATGTTCCATGGAGAAAGGAACATGTAGGAACACTTTTGCCTATTTTCACAGCTGGTTGGTGCCTTTATCAGTGAATTTCAGTGCGGGATTTTCCACCATTTATTGAGCGCTGCACCGTCAACGTCTCAATGTCACAAAAAATACTTTTCACCGCGAGCTCAGAGCCAGTTGGTGTGAAGACAAGCACTTAGTAGGTCGAAACATTTTTGGCGGCACACACAACGAAAAAAGAGAACTGCACCTGTTCAATTTCCTCACTTCCCACAATATTTTGCAGATTTCATAATATGATGGGTACCAGGTTCTAAGTTTGGCTTTACATTGTCAAGACTCAAGCAACCAGTTCTTTAATTAGTTTGGTTTGCCTGCTAAACGGATTATAACCAATGTGCTGTCCGTTAGATGGTACCACATTATGGAACTCTTCTCTAGTGGTACGAAGTATTTCAACATTCATGTCACACTTTTGACCGTATGACTCGTGACTCGTGCTCAGCCTCAGCGGTCATCGATGCAAATGCCAACGCTATGTACCAGAGGATTATAGAAAGAAGCCGGGCTGCACTTTTATTATCTATAATGCCTCTTAGTATGGTAGAAAGAGACAGAAAGAGAAAAAGACAGAGAGAGATTCATTACTAATGACTTATAACATTAGGGATAACGGGATGGCACCAACAATGTTTGCACATGATAAATATGATGTATTTTAATTGTTTTGAATAAAAATATATTTTTAGCTGCATTTAAAAATTTTCTCATGATTAGGATTGTGGTAATGTCTGCTTGATTGTGTGTGTGGTGTCATGCCCTATTTCCCAATCCCGCTCCTTAGTTACATGTGGATTCGCGTCATCCTTAAGCAAACATATGACCTTTTCATCATAAGAGGTAGCAAGCATCCAGAAGAGCTGCAATTCGAATATATTGGTTTGGCATAGAAAGGTGTTCCAGGTCCAGTCACGAATTTCCGTCCACTTCTCTAGGTTCTGTGAACCACACCTGCTTTTCATAAGTCACTAACTATTTCTACAGACTGATAACTTTCTAATATGTTCTCAACAATGCAACTATTTCTTGGCTCCATGGTAGCACTTTGTCACAACCATTGAGGCTCATTTTGTGAAATCATATTTCCCCATGTCTTTTTTTTTTGTTTTTTTTTTTTAATATCCAAATATTTTATTGCAATCTGTTACATTCAATCACATTCAGCAATATTTAATAACTTAAGACTAATTTTTGTATTTACTGTCTTTTATGGACTACACCCAGTGGTGCAGCCATTGCCTATTAGCACAGGAGATCTGTTGTGGATTTTCTCTTCAGTCGGATGAAAGTGAAGGGGTTGGAAGTGAGTTCCGATATCAGTGGATTTGGGTGGACTAGGAGTCTCAGATTGTGCGAAGTAGAGAGCTTTTTTATTTCTTGAGCGACTGTAGGAACTTTGAGGTCACGATGGATTTGGTTGTTTGTGACATAATAGGGCGCGTTTACAATCATTCTTAGGGTCTTTGATTGGAGTCTTTGAAGTATTTCAACATTGGAAGTTGCCGCAGTGCCCCACAGCTGAATACCGTATGTCCAAACTGGTTTTAAAATTGCTGAGTACAAGAGCAATTTGCTATCGATTGAGACTTTGGAGTTTCGATTCAAGAGCCAGTGTAGATTTCTGAGCTTTATACCGAGTGATTTTCGTTTTGTAAATGTATGCGTTTTCCAAGTTAATCTTCTGTCGAGGTGCATCCCAAGGTATCTAGCCTCATTACATTGGGGTATATTTATGCCGTTGAGTTTAACGGGTGGGCAGGTGTTTCGTTTGAGAGTGAATGTAACCTGGACTGATTTTGTTTCGTTCAACTTGATTTTCCATTTTTTTAGCCAGTCAGTAATTTTGTTTAGCCCACTCTGGATTTTAGAGGAAGCTAAGTGTGGGAGAGTGTCAACAGCTAAGACAGCAGTGTCATCTGCAAAGGTACCTATGGTGACTCCTTCAGCTGATGGTAAGTCGTACGTGTGAAGTAGATAAAGTATTGGGCCCATGACACTTCCTTGGGGTACGCCTGCTGAGCTTTCATGGAGCTCAGATTGTTCCTCACCTTGCTTTACGAAAAAATATCTATTTGTAAGATAGGACTTGATTAACACATAGTAGTTAATGGGGAGTGTAGTTTTTATTTTGTAAAGCAAGCCATCGTGCCAAACGCGATCAAAATGCTTGCGAGATGTCAAGAAACGCTGCTGTACAATATTGTTTATGTTCGAATGCAGTGTGTATATACTCAACAATCCTATGAACCTGTTCGATTGTGCTGTGTTTTTTCCTGAATCCAAATTGATGATTTGGAATTAGCTTTCGCTCTTCTATAATTGGGAGTAGTCTTTTCAGGAAAAGGGTTTCCATGAGTTTAGAAGCAATCGGTAACAAGCTAATTGGGCGATACGATTCAACTTTATCAGCGCTTTTTCCGGGTTTGAGAATCATTTTTAATTGTGACACTTTCCATTGGGGAGGTCTAAAGCCAGATGTTAGTACCGCGTTAAATAAGTAGGTAAGATATGTCACTCCTTCTTCTGGAAGTTGTTTTACTATTTTTCCAGTGATAAGGTCGTACCCAGGGGCTTTCTTAATATTTAGCTTATCAATAGCTGCTTTCACTTCAGATTTGGAAAATTTACGTATGGGTAGGTCCATCTGATGGGTATTACTCAGAACACTTTTCACTTCTTCTGTTACACATGCTGGGGGCTCGATTTCCTGTGGAGTAAATACTTTTTTTAAGTGTCGGGCAAATGTGACTGCTCTTTCAAGGTCACTTTTAGCCCATTCGTTATTTTCCATTCGTAAAGCGGCTTGGAACATTGTGGGTCTCTTTAGATTCCTAGTTGCTTTCCAGAGAGAGTATTCTGTAGCAGCTGTTGCATCGAGATTACTGAGGTAATGATGGAGTTGGGTGTTTCGTTCGTTATTAAGGATCTCTTTAAGTTCTTTTGTAAGCGTATTTAATTTTTTCTTGTCCTCAGGATGTCAAGTTTGTTGCCAGTTTTTTCTTGCATATCGCTTTTCTCTCAGTTTTTCTTTTATAGGTTTGGAGATGTTCGTTGATTTTCGTTCATTTAGTGGGGGGGTGGAGTCCCACGCAGCTTGTTGCAGGCAGTTGTTGAAGTGTTCAACAGCCGCAATGATGTCTTCTTCAGATTTCAGTGATAGTTTTAAATCAATTGTGGAAGATACCATATATCGGAAGCGATTCCAATCAGTTTTGTGATTATGTAAGCTACATTGACTGGGAAGAAGGGCAAGATTGTTGTTAAGCTCGACGAGAACTGGAGAGTGGTCAGAAGACAGCTCAAAACATGGGCTACATTTAAGATCACTAAGCATGATACCTTTCGTGACACAGAAGTCAATCAAGTTGGGAATTTTTCTTACATCTGTTGCCAGTATGTTGGTGTACCTGAAGAGACAGGGAGTAAATTTTATTTTCCAATGGCCGCATAAAGCTGTCGACCTTTTGGTGTAGTGAGACGGGAACCCCAGTATGTGTGCTTTGCGTTATAGTCTCCTCCAGCTAGGAATCTATTGCCAAGGGTCTTAAAGAATTTCTCATACTCCTCCATTTTTAATGTGTGTTTAGGTGGGCTGTAGACAGCGGAAATTGTAATTGGCCCTTTCCAGTCATCAACAATTATATTCGTGGCTTGTATAGCTTCTGTGCGATAAGATGTGCTCTCACAGTGTTTTATGTTATTGCGTATTAATATTGCTGAACCTGCATGAGCCTTATTATCTGGGTGCAGGGTGTGATAAAACTTAAAGTTCGGAATCTGAAAATGGCTTTTGTTGGTGAAATGGGTTTCAGATATTAGGAGTATATCTATTTCGTATGTTTTAAGGAATTTTTTAATTTCTAATAAATGTTTTGACAGCCCATTAGCGTTCAATGTCCCCCCATGTCTAGGTAATTTCCAGAACATGGGCTTGCGCAGACCTCCACCTTGAATAGTAGGTGCGAACTCCCGTAGAAGGCGGAGTTATTGAAAGAGTTGAAGCCAATCAACTGGATATTTTTCCCCTTTTCGTTGATTTGCGATACGAGTAACATTGCAAATGATTTGAAGAGTTTTATGAACGACCACGCGAAATATCAAATAACTGTAATACTAAACCATGTTAACAAGTACGGTCAGTGAATCGTGTATTAAAATATTAATTAATTGTAAATGTTTAATTAGAATGCTTCATTTGTGGGCCCAGTAACGACCGCAGGGGCTTTAAATGCATTTGCAAATTGAAGTTAATGCAATGTTCATTTAGAATGAAGCATTTTAGCGTATTCGCATAACAAATTAAACATTGTTTTCAAAATGGTAATTGCGGCATGCAACACCAGCAACAACTTCAACACAAATATAGCGGCTGGGCTGCAAAACTTGCAGTGAGCACAACTTATTGCCATTGTATTGGGCCGGCAAAAAGAAACTCCTGCAACGCTTTGCCCGAATGGTTGAAGTGGCCGTACATGCCGCCAGAGAACATTGGAGTGTTTCCACTTGATTTAATTACACAATTACAGCGGCAGTTGCTGTTGTTAGTTTCAATTCAACGCAAACATTTATACTATTCTTTATTTATTTGTAATTTTCTATTTTTTTGTTGTTGCCACGAATCATTTTAATTCATGTGTGGTGTTATGCAGTTTGCCGGTTCCAACAAAGCAACAAAAAACAAGCATACAAAACGCACGCTATCTACAATTCAATTGGATGGGATTGCAGAGGCAGTGCAGATTCCTGGTAAATTGGCATAGCGTACAATTGAATAATCGCGTTGTAAGCAGCACAGACCGTTATAATTGATGTTCTATTTTTTTCTATTGATGAAAAACAATTGTAGAAATATTGAAAAAAATATTTGCTGAGAGAATGGAAAACTCGGTTTCTGCTGTGTCTGGTGATTGTGAAAGACATGCGTTTAAAGAAATTTTGAGAGATTGTGCAACAACTTCCTTATTCAGACAGCAATCGAAGCAATCATGCTCCCACAAATCCAGCAGATCGCATTTGTCACATGCGCAGTAAACCCAGTTCCCGCACCGCAACAGGAGACTTAGAGTACATGCATGGCGTCCAGGTAGCAATCGTGGTCTTAAAACCAACCAAGCAATATCCAAATCGACTTATTAATTATATTTCTCGGTTTATTTCCACATAGCTACCGAGACTTGAACTCGAGCAATATGCAGGAATCTTTACGCTACTACCCGGAGCAAGGCATCCATAAATTATTCACACTCACTTCATGTCACTAACTAGAGAGTTCTTAGTAAGTTCTCATATACTTCTTTAGGCTTTGAATCAAAGAATTTACGAAACTAATCATCGCAGTGCAATTACCTCACTTTTAAACTGACTTCAAGAGTAGAATTATACAACTACAGACACGCAATCAAACTATAGTGGTATAAATACATCAAGGAAATGCTAGGCAAACTCAATAATTATACAGTCAGCTCCAAACTTATTAAAGACTATCCTGGAATTGATTAAATAGTGCTTAAAATATTCTGTTTCAATCGAGTTTTAACGTTGAAAGAACTGCATATGCTTGTAGTAGGCCTTACAAATCTTTGTTCTATTAAAATACAAATTACAATCGATTTACAATGCTCTTCAAGGACAATTTATGCCCGGGTTGGAGCTCAATACTCCTAAGAATTTCAATTCAATTCAATGTAAGAATTTCTGATGTTGATTCAGCCTTTATCAATATTTTGATCCGTTGATGTAAATTACTGGTGGGTGTCCGCAAGAATGAAAGAGCATACGGAGAACTGGTTAAAACAATGGTAGGGCTACAAATATATTAGTCACAGACCATAGAGGAACTACGTTCGACCCAGCCGTATTCACTCCAAATATAAGACTTTTAATTATTATTCTGATTTGAAAATGAAGGTCAAATGAGAAAACTTATTAGTTTTAATATTTAAAAATATGTGAATAAATAAGAAGTTGACTAATTAAAAAAATTTAATAGTACAGAATTTGTGTAATGCTCTAATAAACGCTACGAAGCTGGTAAACAAAGTGCCATGGTATTTCACAATCCTCAAATAGACTCGAAAGCTGAAATCGATGCAGAATTCTAACCAGGCTCAAGTACAGTCTCGGAATCGCAGGAATTAAAATTGCTCCTTAGGCTAGATTATGTTAGACTGACTGGCCGTGAAGGCCACTCATAGACCTGCAAAGTCCTTTGCGGTGCCAGATGGATATAAATTTAAGAGCTGTAGTATAAATCGTTAGACAGAGAGACGCTCTTAGCACATCTTAAGAGCGAAACTGTCCCTAATTGTGGACCAAGGAACTCCCAGATATGTTAGACGCGTTTTCAACATTGCGGGGTATAGGCATAGTAGATGCTCCAAAGTTTCCCTTGTGCTTTGCTCCCCACATTTCCTGCATTCATTGTTGTTTGTGAGTCGCATCCTTTTAGCGAGTGCCGCCGTTAGACAGTGACCTATCCGTATTCCTACCAACGTTCTGCAATCCATTCTCGGAAGTGCCAGTATCGATTTGGTCTGAGTGCCGTACGGTTCACACATGAGCTTTTGCGATCTTACATGTGGCAGTACTCCACCTTTCTTCCAACTTTCTCATCAAGTCATCTTCAATATTGCTGTTGATCATGTTTAGAGGCATCAATACGTTACTTACTTGCTCATTTGGTAGTAAGATTCCGCTTTTAGTAATGGCATCCGCACTCTCGATTCCTTCTATGTTCTTATGCCCTGGCATCCAGTAGATATGTAGCTTTCGATTGGTGGCCAGTCTATCCATTGCTGCCTTGCATTGCAGAACATTTCTGGAAGATGCACAACAGGAAGTTATAGCTTTAATCGCAGCTGGGCTATCTATGTAGAAGTTTATTGTGGAGTTCGTAGTTTCTGTTCGTAGTTTCTGCTATGCAGGCGAGCTCTTCGCCTTTCCCTGCTGCATAAACTTCCGCTTGAAAAATGCTGCAGTAGTTCGGTAGTCTGAAAGGCTGTTTGATATATCTAGTTCGAGGCAGTAGACACCTACTCCAACACCGTCCTCCATCTTCGAGCCTTCCGTGAATAGGTTGAAGGTTTTGCATTTAGCACTCATGCCTCTATGTCATCCCTCCTTTTTAACAGTTGTTTTTATTTGTTTGCGTCAGCTAAGAATAGACATAGACAAAGACATAGTCAGTGTTGACCTCGAGACTTCGACCTACAGAGCTATGACCGATCGAAGAGAGAATTTTTTAGTGGCCAGCAATCTTCTCGCAGATTTTGCCGCAAGGTTTTCCGCAAAGAGGTCGATTGGGGTAAATTGAGAATAGTGTTAAGGGCAGCCATTGGTGTTGTCCTTAAGGGCTCCATCACACACAGTGCCGCAAGTCTTTGGACTCTTTCCATTGGTCTACAGTAAGTTTTCTTCCTAGCAACATTCCAACACACCAAAATACTGTCGAGTAAATTAGGTATGGCTATGGCTGTATAGCACCAATGCATCAGAGAAGGAAAGAGGCGCCAAGTGCAACCAACCATGTGTTTGCAAGTATCAATTAAATTGCTCCTTATATAAATTAAAAATAGCTCCTTATATTTTAGTATTATTCTGGATAAAAATGGACTCTCTTGAAACTCTTTAGAATTGATCTCACACCATACGGGAATTTTGTTAATTAACATGGCCGTCAAGTCAGAAATACGCCAATCCGCTAATTTTGCTATAAAAGGACTCCTTGAAAGTAGAGAACAAGAGACTGATCTTTAAAGTAAAGTTCCACATTAATTAAACCTGAAATGATTCTAGTGATACGAGTAGTCTGCCAAAGTAGACCGAATGTAAAAGCCAAAAGCGCTTTGCAAATGATCAGTTAAATTTTCAGCGTCATTTTCTAATGTTCCGACATATACAGAAAAACCTATATATGAAGATACTAGAATTGACGAAGAAAAAATGAGAGGTGGAACTGGAAGACCTGAACTAAAGTGGTATTGATGAAACCAACAGGAGCGAAACAGTAAAATAAATACAAAAGGAAAAACCAATTACGCCCTCTTAAAGGGAAAGCAAATGAACATACATGGGGGGCCCATTTATGCTCTACACAAGATGGCTCTGGGATGGAAACTGTGATCACATAGCCCCTTCCATTCAATAGTCAACCTCACCTACACGTGATATCCCCTGTCGATAACAAACGAGGCTCTGGCGACCGAGTAAAGGCGGTATAACCTTACCATCGGCAACCGAGGAAATGCGGTTGCAAAGTAAGCCAAAGGTTGGCAGCAAGTCTGGTGGCTAAAGTCGACACATCGACACCAGAACCGGAAAGGTAGGCTGATAACCTGCTAATCTTAAATATCATCTTATCAACGAAACTGCATATGCGGCCCTTTGCTCCCACGCGGAGCCATATGACCATATATATATATAAATGAATGTGTTCCGATTTGAATATCGCTCAATTGCTATAAATTCCATTCTTTAATACCAAATTGAAGTAACTGAAGCAGACGCTATAATATTGAATTGATATCGATCTAGTCAAGCGTTCGTATTCTGCAAACAAATGTGTCCATTCATTGGGACCGAGCGGCTCAACCACATACGAGTATTGCTCAATTTGGTATTTGGGGCCATTTTTTTTTCCTCAAAATTAACACATCTCACAAATCCTTTCTAAGTGTCAATAATGTTTGTGTTAATTAACGATTAACTGATAATCGGCCAGTTTCCAAATATCGATTGACAATTCACACTGCCATCGACCAGAAGGTGCAGAAAATGTTGTTGCACTGCGGATTGACGCGAAGAAATAAGTAAACGCGTTGATTTTCCTTGTAGCTACCTGTCTGCGAGCAGCTTGGCGTGTCCGCCTGACAGCTCGCCCTCGTAAGTTGTGTATTTACAACCGCTGAATGCGAAAAATTGATCATTTCCATAAACGCTAATAGCCAGCAACAAATTGCAATGGCAATTGGCAGCAGGCACAGCAGCGGCATGAAATGCGTTGCTTTTACTTGCTGCCTGCCACTCGCCCATTCGCGTCATTTGTACAATTCCGTTTGTGAATGTGGACTCATTAATTCCGCACAAAATGCGCTTTGGCAGATTTCTTATCGCTCCACCACACTGCACGTAAGCGGGCGTTGTGCGCATGCGCAGCGCTTTGAATGAGAATGATTTCTATGTGTGTGCCTAAATGTGCCTAATAGCGCAAATAAATGCGCTTTGTATGAGCAACTGCTACTTATAATTTATGTACTCTCACAATTGCTCATTTCAATTTATTTATTATTATTATTTTTGTAAATCATGTTGGTGCAATGCAGTTGTGCTGAACAGTGCTGCCAGACCTGAAAACTTTGTGGTATTCATCTACAGTATGTGATGAATGGCGACTAACGACGAAGTGTCCTGTATAAAGTACTTTGGACTGCAAGTAAAAACGGAAACCCTCAACAGGTGGCGGTGTCTTGGTGATCGGACAGCATTTCTTCGAGAGAGTCGTTCAGTTCAAGTGCAAAGGATGCGGATTTCCGCCACTGACAGATTGTAGCTACTAATGTAAACATCGCATACTTTGCGCTACTAAGCAAGAAAATTTAAGAAGAGCAAAAAGGATAATTGTGATACCTGGGTAGTGTGAGGGAAAGTGCTTCGAGTGGAAAGTCCTGAGCAAACTATTTGAAAGCTGAGATATCATACTCAATCAAAATACGAGTAAAATGATGATGGGCCAAAATATAATTAAATTCGATCTGAAAGAGATAGGCGTGCAGAGGAAGCTGAGAAACATTATAGAATGTGTATAGAAAGGATGATCCTCTATAATCATATTTAAAAGAACTCGACCTAAAAAAGATAGGGGTGCAGAGGAAGCTGAAACTCAATATAGAATTGTAATCAATAAGCAAACTGGGAAAGAATGATGATCCTCTATAATCATATTTAAAAGAACTGTGCCAAACTAGGTGAGTTGAATGCCTTCAAGTTGGATTCAATAAAATTTTTTGTTGTTGTCTTTTTTCATATTTGGATGCAGTTCTTTATGAAATCAGTTGCTTAAAATACGTTTGATTGCAGCCAGATGTGATTTGATATTGGAATTAATCTGAAATTTTCTGTTAAGTTTTGAATACATTACGTCTGATTGTAGTCACTGCCATAAATCGTTGTCAACTGAAATCAGTTGAAGTCATTTAGTCACTTGAAATCGTTGGAGTCATTTGATCCCATTTTTTATTTTATTTTGACCACTTCTTTTCAGTGTAGACGCGTTTTCAATACATTGTTACTTATTATTTGAAATCATTGAAGTTCCTTCAAATGACTTTGGTAGCTTCAAATACTCGTAACTGAATGCTTCGAGTGACTTCAGGGGACCGCCACTAATGCAATCAACTGCACTCACAAGGATTGCAATCATTTTGAAATAAATTCGTTAGACCTGGATTCCATCACAGCTCTGGAAGGTAGTCATACTTTATGTACAGAATATTCTTGCGAAATATTCGTAATTTATTTCTTATCAAGCAGAACGAAGGTTATTCACACCGTGTCACACAAAACCAACTTTCGAGCCATTATTGGCACATTGACTTCTCACTGTTGAGTAAACCAAAAAGCAAAAAAGGTTGCTTGGCCCAGTAAGTCCAAAAAAAGTTTCTGAAGTTGCTACAACAATTTTCCGATTTACATCTGGCAACACAGGCGGCAATGCGTATGAGCGTGCGTGGTGGTCCAGATCGATTGCAGTACCATAAATAACGGCATTTGCGCGTACGGCATAAGCCGAGAGTGCCGCCCAATCGCAAAATGCACGCTGCGCTTTTGCGATAACGAACTTTGCAGAGCGGGCAGATTTTGCCACATACTCGCACGCGTGCATTCGTGGTGCCCATTCTAGAATTTTGCTGCTCATACACGGGCTTGCATATAAATGTGAAAGCCTTAAATACTCGCACCATGCCAAATGGAAGCATTTGTTAAATATTTGACAAGCTGCAGAGCTGTTGCAAACGCTTCGGGGGCCGTCCACAGTGTACGCTCTCAGCACACAAGCACTGCTCGCCGAATATCACTGCTGATATGGCTATTAATGAGCACTGGTCACTGTTTGATTAGCTACAGCTGCGGCAGCGTAAGCCTATATTAGCCCACTTTCGCGCAGCGCATATGTTGCGCCCCACATGCCTCGGACAACGCGGCAATTGTCAGCTGTCAGTTGGTATTGGAAATTTGCGTATAGTCCCTTCACTTAATTGCTACTTTGGCCACACTTGGCCTGCGGAGTTGCAAATTTTGCGTGTGTCATTGAGTTATGCAAATCATTTTTGTTGCTCATTGCAGGCCTTAGGGTAGGCACTGATCGACAATAGTGTCCTGTTCGCATTGAGAGCATGCATAATTGCCCACATGCTGCCAGCGCTTGCGTGTGCAATTAGAATTGTTTATTGGGTCTGAAAACCTACCGTTGCAACAAAAATCAAAACAGAAAAGATGCCGACATTTTATTGCATGATTGAGTGACTGCTTACTGTGGCATTGCAACAGTGCTTCGATACATAGTCATAGCAATTCAACCATCAACACAGCTGCCGTTGCCTAGGGTCAGCACTGTTGAACAGAACAAGAGGTCACTTGTTGCTGCCATGCTCCGTTCATTTAGTGAACGGTTTACTCACAAGCTAACATGAAGCAGTTCACAATGGGGCACATTTCTGCAATTGTGGCAGCTACGCTAAAAAACACAGTCGCTTATTGTGGCCAAACACAAAATCATGAGTAATTATATTGGCCTCCGACATTAGCCAGACTTTGGTTGAGTTTTCAGTACTTTACAATTATGTGGCATAATATGTCAGTGCTCTCATGCTGAATGCGACTACGAATGTTGTTTCTATAGTAACTATGTTCCTTGGCTTTATATCGAGACACTTTATGACAGAGATGCCGTTTGGTATTCTCTATAAATGATACCCCTCTGTCATCATTTTGGTAACTACTCGAAACGGCTCGTTCTGTGCGAAGAATCAGTAATTAATTCAATTGTGGTATATTAACCACCTTTTATTAAGCATTTCTCTATACAACGCACTTGCCACGATAAGTCAAAAATGTGAATATACTACGGCATTCCCTCCTACAGCAATTGTTCTTATACTTTTATTAAGCCACTTTTGCGCTCTTATAATCCCACAAATCATGAAAACTATATCCAAAGAGGTTGCCTTTCAATGAAATATATTATATAATGAACACCTTCATATCCCCAACTTTAGCTATCATAGTAAAGTTAAATTCTATGTCACGGCATATATGAGGTGAGATATTGTGACGAAATGAGTTTTGCGTCATTCATGGCTGGACATTGATAATCCTTATAAACCTAAAAGATTAATGATCAATGAGAGCTAATTACTGAGAGGTTATTAGTAAAAGCTCATAAAGAACAGTTTATCAACAGCGAGTGGAACACAAGTCATAAATATCCAGCCATAAATGACATGTCATAAATGCTGGTATCCCTTTGTTCTGTTGCGCTTTCAACTGGAGTGTGTGGTGAGATTTCGAAGGTTCCTGAAATAAGTGAAAGGAGTATACATTGTAACATTTGGTGTGGAGCTGTTACCTGGAAGCCGAAGCGCAAGTGAGCTATGGACGTAAAGTGGAACATTTAAAAATGGTTCTAAACTGTGTACTAAATAAATGTTGTTCACTATTGTCCAAGTAAATTAATGTTAGATTCTTCTCCTTTCAAAATCAATTTTCTAATAAGTATTTAGATTTACTTGGCACAATCCAGTGATCGAACTAAGTATCAACGAAACTAATGTACGTAACAATATGATGGGCATGAGTGCAGGAACTACCAACCAAGCAAAATACTTAATAAGTTATGTATTCGGAACTCGTATGAATACAATTATCGAATTCAGCATATCTTGGAAACTGTATAAGTTGGGTACAATCATAAAATGTATATAGGAGCCAGAAACGTTCAACATTCCATAGGAGAGTACGGAAATAGCCAAATCCAATCAAATTCTGGTAAACTCTCCATACAGCGTCTATTTCTTTGCCAACTGAGTGCATGGGAATTGCAGATAAACTTCAAAATGATTTTACAAAGGGATTTGCCTCGGTGCACATACAATCTCTCCAAAGGTGAAGTTGGAATATTAACTAAGTCAACGATAATTTCCTTTTTTATCTTCAGAACTTTTATGCAGCCACGTTGTAATCTTTGAACGTTTAAACAGCATTGAAAGGGAAATTGGATTTATTAGCAGCATAGTTTAATGGAGCCGTAAAAGTGACGCATTCTCTTCTGGACACAAACAAAGTGCATTCTTGATAATATTACAAGTCAGCTCATATTTGCACATGATTCACCTTGCCACATACTTGCGCCTGTAATTATATGTTTCGATTTGAGTGTATCAGATTTTATGTAGCATGTCGAAGCGACCGCAAATTGCCAACTGCCCCAGCTGTTTACTGCCAGCTGTAATTAGCAATTAAGTATACCGCATGCTGTTTTATGTACTAGGTCAAGGTCTTTTCGTTGACAGTCTTTGTGGACGTCATGAGCAAAAATCGAAGCAATGAATGTTATTTCGTATGCGATGTTTACGACTATGTGCATATGTGTGTGTGTGTGTGTGTGTGTTTGTGGCTGCGTGAATATAGGAAAACAAAAACAGACACTTCGTGGCAAGCATGACTACGATACCCAGGTATGTCCGCTTAATTTTTATATTCAGCGCAAATTGTTAGTATTGCCCATAACAAATGTCCATTCCCTATGCAGGAGCTTACAATTAGGCTCAGCAGTTGAGCCAACTACTATTACTTTGAATGAGTCAGACACAATCTCGGCTATATAGGATTATGAAAATAGTGTAATCTCGGAAACATTTGCCGTAAATGCGGAAATCAGAATAAGACAGCATGGTAGCAGTTCACTGAATTAGAGTCTTAGAAGACTAATAAAATCTGGTGTTGTAAAATGGCATTTAAACAACATTAAGAAGTTTTATGATTGCTAATATATTGCTTTGAGATTCAGAAAACTTCCTTGTCAGGCGTTATAGAGTTAAAGCTTCAAGTGGTTATAACGCTTCCAAAACTTCAAGAACAATTACATTCACCTCCTTAATCTCCCGATTATAACCCCGAATCAGCATTTATGGTCCACCTTGGAGCGAAGAATTTACGAAAACACAATGACTAGCAAGGAAATCTCAAAAAAAGAATGGGGGGAAATTCCACTTGAGGATACCCGAAAACTGGTTCCAACAATGCTTAAAGGGCTTGCAGAAGTTTTAAACCATCGCGGCTACTCAACAAGCTAATAGATGTGTTAGCCATTTATTACGGACATTGTAGACTCAACTACCATTTGAACAAGTTGGATATATCTTCACTTCGTCGATTCTGTGGAGAAAGTGACGAAACCTCACCGCACCTGATCACAGACTGTGGACCATTGGCACACAATAGACTCAGGTGTTTTGGAGAATATATCTTAGATATGAGCAAGATCCCTCAACTTGATTCCTGCAAAATATATGAACTCCTATCGGAAATTAACCTGACAGAAGATTTATAGATGAGCCTATCCTCATCTTTCAAATAAATAGGGGCATCACAATAGATCTTTCAGGTCTATATACGAGTATATATCTATCTATCTATCTAGCCTTTTATTAAATTAAAGTATTTTTCGTTGGTTTTTCTCAATTTTTTGTGGATGAGCGGAGACTTTTTCTGTTCTTAAATTATACCTTTGAAATAAAAATTTGTAATATTTAATTTATTTGATGAACTATTTTTGAATAAAAATTGCAGTTTATATTTAGAAAAATATGTTTCATGTTTAACTAAAAACCTTTTTGAAAAATATTGTTTTTTCTTAATTAAATCCGTCTTTAAACAATTTCGCTATTGGCGTTCGGAGACTTTTTCTGTCTAGTGTACTTTACTTTTACTAAGCAGGCAATGAATTTAATGCAGTTTAATTATTTTAGCAAAATTGTAAATGATGTTTTGGTCGTAATTTGTTATTGTTTCTCATTTGTCTTCATACTACAAGAGTCACCTTCAGTGTGAAGTTGACGATGTGTGTTGCAACTGCAGTACTCAGAGTGGCAGCCGACCAGCCGGTGGCACTAAAGGTCGACAGCAGCTGTTCGTGTTGAATGGCTCAGAACAGCGTATCTGTCTTGTATTTTATGGTGAGAAAATTGCAATTGCCTGTTTCTCTGGTTTTTCCTATATATATATATATATATATATATATATATATATATATATATATATATATATATATATATAAGTATAAGTTCAGCAGCAACTCAATAAGACTCATAAGCGTTGCTCAATTTACACACGCTTGCCTGCTGGCGTGACTTGCAGCATGGTACTCGCCGCTAAGTAGTCACTTGCTCAAGTGTAGCATAACTTAAGTGCTACAGTTGTAATTTTCAACTATGTTCATGACTTAATTTCATTTAATTTTTCTGCGATAATCTGGAAAGGAATTAAATTTTGATTTATTGTGCTGCTGATTGGAACAGCAAATAGTCTGAATGGGTTTTACTAGTCGTAAAATTTTTGATTTTAAAATTGAATATACGATTTTGCTCGTATATGAACTGTAATTTATTTGCCTTGCTACAAGAAATATGGGCAGAAATCATTCATAAAACTTTGGAAAATTGGGAGCAGTGGTTTTAAAGCAAGACAGTGGTACTCGTATAAAACAATGCTTGATAAATGATCTTGCTCTTCAGGTCCAATTAACGTGAATGATCCTGAACATATAAGTAAATAATTATAATAACTGGGGATTCCATGCCATACATATACTCGTATACATATGACAACGATATCAGTAAGTTCGACATCATGATGGGTAGAGAAGATTTATTGAAATCTTCAAATTTATAATTACTTCACTGGATGGCATAAATGGACAAATTTAAGTGTTGCTTTTTGTCCTCCGTGCATTCGATTCAAGCGGTTTTTGATTTGTCACAACAACTCTTCACTCTTTGTTACTCAACAACACTTCTTTGTACCCTGCGTTTTGTGGGACAATTTATGCCTTATATTCCACATTACAAAAATTAATTGGACTTTTGGACATTTAGCTCCCAGATTTTAATACATTTTTATTGAGAAGTTTATTTACCACCGACTTTATTAAATGTGCTTAACTATATTTCAATCGTATATTGAAAACGTTGCATTTACGAGTATTCTCGTTCCTATGTGGAATCTAGGTGACGCTCATATGTAGACCAAAATTTTGCAATAATTTTAAAAAGTACACAGAGTTTACAATAAACTAAAAAAATAAGAGTAATTCAAGAAATATCATAACATCAAAAACATAAAGCAGCTGCAGCATACAATATCACATACTGACGATTATTATTCATTACTCTGTAATCACTGCAGTAATCAGCTCCAGATCAGATTAGGAAGTTACAATTTTACATCATCATCTTCAAACGTTTGTATGTGGCCAGATCGCTTTCCACCTTAAAGATAGCAGCTCTAATCTCTATCAAACGTTTTTGGAGTGGGACTCTCAAAAAATGGAACTCTACTTTTGGAAAACAAATTATCAAGTAGGATCGGCAATAGATCCACTGCTCGTACTCTGTGCAACCAACTTCCCCTTTCAACTACAAACACAATTTAAAAATGTGGGCAACGTTACCATTTACTCTATACGAGTATATATGCCTGAAAGGATATATTCTTCATTAAGAGTTCAAAATTCACTTACTCTACGAGTATTACGAAACGACTTTTGAGGCAGTAAACTACAGAATTCAAACTTACGAATCAGTGGAAACACGGTGGAATCATCCGACACAATCGTAACTGATCAAATATTTTTTCGTTACGAATAAAGCACAGAACAAATGAAGTGGTGGGCTGATTTGTCACCTATGGGGATCGCATCTGTGTGTTTTGGTATGTCTATTTTATTTGACCTCTCGTAACACTTCGTCATATACCACGGCGCGCCGCTTATCATTCTTAGAACCTTTGACTGCGCCCTTTGCAGCTTTTCTTTGTTGGAGGGACACGCCGTTCCCCACAGCTGAATTCCATAGGTCCACATGGGCTTTATTATACTTTTGTAGAGCAGAACTTTCAGGTCTAGAGAGAGCTTTGAATATTGATTCAAGAGTCAATAAAAGCGCGCTGTTACGAGTTTCACCTGCGTACACTTCGCCTCAATGTGCTATTATCATGTGAGTTTCATGTCAATATGGATGCCGAGGTATTTAAAAGCTGCGCACTATGGAATGTTCCTGCCATTTATTCTGACTGGGGGCATGTTTCCCTTCTAAGGGTGAATGCCACGTGGGAGCATTTGGCTTCATTAACCTTGATCCGCCACCGGTTTAACCAGCTTTACATAAAGCCAAGGTGCTGTTGCAATTGGACAGAGGCCGCTTCATTATTTGAGTGTAAACTCAAAATAGCTGTGTCGTTGGCACACGTAACTATTTTTGTATTTTGCGATTGTGGCTTGTCGAAAGAGTGAAGGAGGTACATCAGTGGGCCAAGAACACTTCCCTGGGGAACGCTTGCAGCAATTCCATACGGGTTTGAAATGAAGTTCGCTTGTTTGACAACGAAACTTCGGTTTGTCAAGTAACTTTCTAAAGTATCATGGAATCGAGTCGGAGTAAGTCTTTTGATTTCGTGTGTCAGACCCTTATGCCATACTTTGTCAAAGGCCTGGGAGATGGCTAAAAACACCGCTGAACAATATAATTTATGTTCGAAGGCGTACAATCAGTGAGTATGCGGTGAACTTGATCAACTGTGCCGTGACGTTCTCTGAAGCCGAACTAGTGTTGTGGTATGACCTCAGCAGCTGCCAAGGATGGCAACATAAGCTGGTATAGAGATTTTTCGAACACTTTCGACACTACAGATAATAAACTCATCCGCCTGTATGATTTCACCTGAGTCGCGACTTTCCCAGGTTTAGCTATCATTACCATTTGAAAGAGCTTCCACTGTTCGGGGTACTGACCCAGTCTCAGAATAGAGTTAAATATATGCAATAGGTAATTCACCGCCACACTTGGTAGCTCTTTAAGCATTTTTCCTGTTATTTGATCAGCATCAGGAGCTTTTTTACTATCAATCTCTTTTGAGATTATATTTACAACGCTATCGCGTGTAATCACTGGATGACTGCTGTCTTGTTATTGATTATTTCAGGACTCTTCTCTTTGTTCCGTTGAGTGATGAAATGCAATGAATTGGTAACGACCTTTCCAATTAAAACTCAATACACATATAAATATGTGTACAACGTTTTCCCAGGGCCGCTGAGATGATTCCTAAAATCTTCAATCCTTGAATAAATATTTAAGGAACACAATTTAATTTACACTCTTATGTTTATATTTCTCATTGTGTCTACAATTGATGGTCTTTCGGAACAAGGGATCCCGTCTTAATTTTAATGAAGTGGATATCGGAAACCAATCGAATATATGTACAAGGTGAGTTCCACACTCTGTTCCACTAGCATGCTAGTCTGTTATAAAGTAAATTTTTATTTATTTTGTATATAAGCAAACTTTTATGTGCATTTTTGACAAATCCAATTTCTTTTCCTTCCATTTACCGAAACACTTTCGAATTTATCATATTTTTTAAACAATTATTTTGGTGCTATATTTGAAGAGAGACTCTAACTTAACAACTAACGGGCCGAACTTGTGAACCATTAAAAACACAACAAGTTGATTTAACAGTAATTGGGAACAACTGATATAACATACTACTGATGTTAGTAGCTGGAACAAACGCAATTGCTGGAATCTGGATGCTGAGCACTGACTAGTGAAATATGCCAAAAAAAAAACGTAAATTTTAGCACTCTTAACTTCAAATTTTGCTTCGGAGTGACTTGCACACTATTGAGTGACAACTGATGATTCGTTTGCAAAATACTAAATCGAAACTCATTTCTTAAAACAATTATTTGCAGTTCGGTCCCCAAAGCCATCGACAGTCCATCAAAATTTAGTAGTGCCGGATACTTATCTCCCAAAATATTTCTCAATTAGAAATACCAACACAGAAATGCTCATCATTGAGCAGTAGAGCATCCAAATCCAGAAGAAGTCCTGCATATTGAATGGTTGAGCACTACGTGGAGTTGTAATATCCTTCAGCGAAACTCTGCCCAACTCGACCATATCGTAGAAGGCCTGTATATACCAATGTTGATAAAGACCAGAATCGATTACACGCCCAATAAGTCGATTCAACGGTTCCCTGTACAATGAATTCTAATTCAAAAGTATAGAATAGATGCGGTTAGCGCCATAGGAAAGTTCCTCAGACAATCGAAACAATTTCCTGGAATAATAATTTTGCAGTTCTTCAAGGAACGGCCAAGTGTTTGTTGATATGGGATAAGCATAACTCTGGTTGAAATTGTTGCGGTAATTCACAAACTCGGAATAATTATCGACTAGTATAAAAATAGTTTTATACCTTTCCCAAAATGCATCTCCATGAGCATTTTTGACACTCCTTATATCACGATCATGTAATAAAATTTTTAAATCGCTCTTAAAAAGATCATCAAAGCTGGAAATCACTTCAATTTTTGGAGGTGCTGTCATTAGTTTGGACAAATTCGCGGAGTAAGATGTGCTGACAAAGATTCCAGCGAGGAATAACAAACTGTAGGTGAACTTGATTCCGGGTTTAATTTTCTGTGGCATATTAAATGATTGTCCCAGAGTGCCTCTTATAGTGACGTCATTGCAGAACACATCGATTAGTTTACTTCCAAATTTCTGGATTCTGTCTCTCTTTGTTTGTACCACCAACAGCAGTGATATGAAACAAAATTGTAACAGCACCATGAACAAATATTTGGTGCTGAAGAACGACAGACAGTTGATGGGCACTGCCGATTCAATCAGAAGCATAGTCAAAAAACTAATAATTTCAATTCGAGAACTGAATTGATGAATGTTGAAGTATTCTTTTGCCGCAGAAAGAACAGCTGTAATATCCACAGATTCGTTTCGTATAAACAAAACCAGGTCCTGGCTACGCATCACATTATTTGCTAACAATTGATACGGGAACTTGAAAATGCAGTTGTATTTCTCAGCAAAGGTATGAATCAACGTTCTAATATATCGACTTATTTGTTGACGTCCCAAAGAATCAGTAAACAATTTAGTACGGGGTTCATTCAGATCTGGAAGTGTGAGTAACACCTTCTCTTTGAGGTCACTCAGATGGAAATAAATCCAATTCCACTGAAAGAGAATGCTTCTCAGTTGCTCGATGCTCAGACATTTAAGATGGTAAGGCATGTTTATGCGTGGCCTATTGGGTATATATAAAATTAGTTAAGGTTAAACTGACTCATATATATATATATATATATATATATATATATATATATATATATATATATATATATATCATATCATATATATATATATATATATATATATATATATATATATATATATATATATATATATATATATATATATATATATATATATATATATATATATATATATATATATATATATATATATATATATATATATATATATATATATATATATATATATAATATATATATATATATATATATATATATATATATATATATATATATATATATATATATATATATATATATATATATATATATATATATATATATATATATATATATATATATATATATGTATATATATATATATATATATATATATACTACTTGTAATTTTATGATTTAGATTTTCGTTATAAATACCATTTAGTGAATTGTTCACAAATAATAAAATGCAAACGTTTCTCTCAACGGCGTAGAGGGGGGCCTTGAGTCCTTTGCAAGGACCAAGTAGATGAAAATCATTGCACATCGCTTTGGGAGTGTGCTTAAAATCCTTTGATGATAAATTCACATTGATTGCCAATGTCTACACCAGGTGAGCTGGGTGTAAATCCGATAATGATGAATCCAGTGAAATGAAATGAAATCCACTGTAGTTCACCCACACTACGCTAAACAATAACATATCCAAAAGCAGCATAAAAGAGATTCCTTTATATGAACGCAAAAAAAACATTTCAAAATCTTTCATTTGTAGCACATGAGAAGCTATGAGCCTAGCCCTAGTGTGGGTGTGTGTGTCAAAAACACACAAAACGTGTCCTCTCTCACTCTTTCACACAAACGTATTTACATAAATAACTCGATGTGAAGCCGTATTATTTAATCACTGGTACTTCACGTATGTGATGACAGTTGCTAGTGGTGACACTAGTGACTTTCCAATACCAGTGAAAAATCAGCGGCAGTTTCCTTTCACTCTTCCCTACTATGTATGACTGTCTAGCGATATCACCCTCTGGAGATTTCAGTTGCGCCATTCGAAGTCTTCGCTTCTATTTCTGCAGGTAATCAGGGCATTTGGAAAGCACACGGAGTAAGCGGTTAATTTTCACAAAATATTTGAATTGACATGCTTAGGTTGGGTGTCAAACCACACAAGATTCATAATTACAAGTATTAAAAAGGAGCTAACTGCATTATGAGGCGACTTGTGAAGAGCAGCGTCGTGCAATACTCTTTCGAAATTTGAAAAATAATTCATTTAAAAGTGAAATGCGAATTGAATTGAATAATTTTATCATAGAATTATACATCCACATTGAAATAATCAGCATAGCAGGAAAACTTATTAACATATGGAAGTCAAAGGGAGATTTTAGTTTAAAGGGATTGTGGGATATTAATCTATTCCAACCATTTTGTATTTTCCCAACGACTTTTCTCTGCTATTGATACCTACCCGCACATAAACAGACTCTCTACGAATTTCCATTATCCAACAAAAGGCTGTGATATGATAATTTAGAGAGAAGAGAGGTGATTTATCCACTCACTTCTCTGGTATTATAGGGTCAAACTTGTCTATAACTGATTCGCTTAAGATCGTAATCGAATTCGTCGTTATGGTCTCCCACCTATGTTCTCAAATCCTTTGCAAGTTGATAATATAACACCGCTCATTGTGCTTATCTAACTTATCTCTTACACTAACAAAGGATTAATAGGTACACAGATAGTACATAGGACTTTCAGAATCTTCCACCATACATAGCGACATTCCTGAGTTGTATTACGCAAATTTATCCAAGCTGTCATCTGAAGTCATTGTGGACGTCAATTCTAGTTTGCTCGAACTATGTCGATCCAAAACAATTTTGCAACCCCACACAAGTCTCTTTCTTTCCAGATGCGAGGGTGCCCTCGATTATTTTTCAAGGTGCTGAAATGGGCATATTTACTAAATGGGCGTACTTATCGTCTTTTGAATTGGCAAAATTATTCGAATGAAAGCAAATCAACCTTCGTTAGTGATACATTGAACGCAATCATCATTTCCAGCATATGACTTGATTATGAATTCCTCAATTAAAAGTGTGCGTCCCAAGTGGAACTAGAATGTGCTAAAGAACTGTATGAACCAATCCAGGTACCGCACGCTGCGCTCTGCTTGGAAATTGGGGCATTTGAGCAGCAAATTTGAGTGGACCAGTCGAGGAGATGGACTGAAATCGACTGAGAGAGTCTCAGCGCAAAATCCACACGGCACTTAAGGATCAATTCTAACGTCAGTAAACTTTAAAAGTCTCAAACCATTTGGTATGCATTATGCTATGGCATCACTCACCTCAGTGCAAGTAGCTAAAAGTTGCTTAAGGCCGAATGTACTGGAAAACAGCGGCACACCTGTTCATTAGCGCAAGCCCAAATGTTCTTTCTCATAATTCCAAAAGTTAATTGCAGTTAATCACGAGCTCAGAGGCGCATTACTACTCGTACCAAGACAAATCAAATTTAAAAGGTCATAATTGAGTTTAGTTGGGCAAATCAAGGCAAATGTTGGGAACTAGATTTGATTGAGCTGGGCACTTGAAGCCATAGAAGCCGGCAAAGTGGCACAATTTCCTCAAAATGAGGGCTCCATTTTGCTGAAAGAACTTTGAGAAATAATTTCCAACGCTTCCAAAGTGCGAGGAAGTCATTAAAATGTCGAAACTAAAATGGATGTTTGGATCTGATTGCCTTGCGCAGCCGTCTCTGGACTCGTACCACGAATATCGGCTTTTAATGGAAAATGTTTCTTTTTGGTGCTGCTGGGGTATGTAATTGATCACCGCCACGCTGCCATTCGAAATTGTGGCGCGCTGTGGGCTGAAATTGCTGAACGCTTGTGGGTTGCTGTTGAGCGTTGCTGGAGGGGCATTCAAACTTTGCCGGTAACCTGTAATTTCATGCCATAAGCTCATGTTTACTTAATCATAGACTAAATGCGTTCAATTAGTCGCGCCCCACTACGAGTATAACTGCGTGTTATGCGTGCTGAAAGCAAAACAATTGCCAGGTAGAAACTAATCCGTGAGTGTAAAAAGTCAAAGAATGTGATGGACCTAAGAAAGTGAAGCTGGTCATTTATATATATATATATAAATCTATACCTGCCAAGCCTCCTTATTGGAGTCACAAAAGGATACAGAGTATAAATAGTTTTTTTCTTTTTGTTTAAATAGCAACATCACGGAAACTTTCGTTTGGCAAATTTAGCAAATTTTAATGTTGATACTTGACCCTGTTGAGCACGGAATTATTCTCTCTTTAAATGGCTGCTACCTGATAATTAATTTGGCATATTCGAATGTATAAGAAAATAGTTGCTTTGTGAGAGTTCCTAGCGGCAAAACCGACATTTGATACTCGCATGTGTCTATTTGCAAGTAATGGCGTTAGCATTTATGAAAATGTTTTAAAATTATTGGAAATTGGGAAAAAATTATCGGCAGCGAGGCCGCAATTGTTGTCATTATTGTTATTAAAATACACCAGACGTCCTTGAGCGCCTCAAGGCATTGAACTATGTGTTTCTTAACAATTGAAAACACAACCAGCCAATTCATGTCCTTCGCATTTGAAAAGCCTCCAAAGCGTTGAACCTTTCATGTGTTGCTGCTTCGTTGAGAAGGTAAACAGAAATTTTGTATTAGGTTAGGTTAAGGAGGAGGTCATTGGCACATAGGGTTGCATTCACGATATAATTGCACTGGAAATTAATGCAACCTTTAATTATGGGCTTTCCAGAAAATGTCTCTATATACGAAGTCATTTATGGAGTATACTAGGAGTGCATAATAGATTCAGGGCTATCGTATTCTTCTCAAGGACTACATAAGTCAACAGTCTCAAACTTCAATGCAGCTGAATTTTCAATTGTGACTTGGAAGGGGCAGCAATCAGTGTGGAAGTAAAACTTGTCAATCTCTGTGGTAAAAAAATTTGTAATTAATTAATAATAATTTAAATTCAACCATTCGTCCTTTAAATCTAAATTTTTAAATAAGTGTTTTGGTGTAGTTGCCACAATCCAGTGATCAAACCTATAGCAAACTTATTTCACGCAACAGTAGGCATCAAATTAGCCACAAAAGGTTTGTGTGTGTGTGTTTTTTTTTTTGTTTCAAAGAAAAATGTTGGATCACCCATATTAGGTTATTGGTATTCAAAACTAGGAACACTCCACATCTCATAAAGAACCGACTTTTATGCAAATGCACATTCAATGCTCTTAAATGAATATTTTCAGAGCCACCCAAGCTGATTACTCGTAGCTGAATATCGTGTGACTTTGGACAGAAGTGTGTTTTATTGCTACACACGCATAGAAAGTGAGTCTTTGAATTTTGCATAATTCACTCATTACTCGAATCGATAGATAATGACCAACACTAATGAGCACACCTGCACCGGTCGCTCCCCTTACGTTGCAGCACGCACATACCAAGTTGCATCTGAAGCCGCATTCTGCTAGATGTTCACCCTTCACTTGCTGCCAGAGAAGTTTCCTTTGCACACTAATTAACAGCGTACAGGAAAAACGTTCTTAGACTTGTTCAACATACGCTTGCGTCCGTATTTGGGC
Source organism: Clusia tigrina (assembly GCA_920105625.2). NCBI lineage: Eukaryota > Metazoa > Arthropoda > Insecta > Diptera > Clusiidae > Clusia > Clusia tigrina. The sequence goes on from OV050032.1 coordinate 28,573,949, forward strand.
AAGACAACCGAACACCACGTCAGCGGATCACCGCTCACTTCATACTACTTACCTATGACTGCTCATAATTGACGGCGCTCGCTGTGCGTAGCACATGCACATTCCGTATGAACGCACAATCCGTTCTAATTGTGGTTAATTAATACGGACAGGCGTCGACAGTGCTGGTGGCTGTAATCAAATAGCGTAAGCGGCAGTGATATCGATACCAGTTTAATTAATTACTCATTAGGCGCATATGCCGCTGCATGTGGTGCACGCGGCTTGTGTTGCTCGCTCGACTATAAATCATGTTAAACAAAGCAGATTCAGCTGCCTTAGTTTATTTATTTATCAACTTATTTATTTAATAATATGCTTATTCAGTTGATTGACAACATGTCATATTTCACCTTAATTAAGGACCAAGTCAAAATTCAGCATATGCAATAAAATGCAATAAATATTATTAACTCACAGATATATGGTAAAACCAAACAATTTTAATGTATAATTTTTGCATTCATTTGATTTTAAATAAAAAAATAATAACTTGAAAATTAATTTTATATAAAAAAAAATAATAACTTGAAAAATGGGCTTTCCAGAAATTCCATCATTGCTTCCCTTGCTTAAGTTAATGTAACATTGGTAGCGTTAGTCCGGCATTAACTCAAATTTGCTTGTGCCCCATAGAAAACAATAATGAACTCCGTAGGTGAGCTTTCTGTTTCAGTCAGTCTACAGACCTACTCACTCAGATCACCATGGATCCATTGCGATACCACCGTTGTACCTCTACGTCACTCGTCATACCATTTTGAAGCCCTAATAAGGCGCAGGATTTGTTTGACATTCGAGCCGGACACTTCCGTAAGGGAGCTAGGAGCGTATTTGCCAAAAGAGCTCTGCTTCTAGTCAGAGCGGGGCAACTACAGAAGAGATGTTGCACAGTCTCCTCCTGTTCTGCATCCATACAGCTTCTACAGTATTCATGAGAGAATAGAGCATATCTGCCGAACAGCCAATGACCGGTTATACAAGCCACGACCTTAGAGATATCCTCTCCCGACAGGCCAACCATGTCTCTAGATTTTTTCCTGTCAAGTTTTAGCCACATTAGCCTAGTCGTTTAGCATGAGTCTTGGCCTCAAACACGACGCGATTCCACAACATTAGTTTACAGGTGGCAATTGGTATTCCAACCTCACATCTCTCCGATCACAGAGGCAAATTGGTACCCCGTCTGGCTAGATCGTCAGCCCTACAGTTCCCTTCAATATCCCTATGTCCCGGAATCCATATAATCCGTACCCTGAAAACGGTGCTGATATCATTTCGGGCTGCCAGGCAGTCCTGGACAACCTTTGATTTCAGTGCCACTTGATGGCTATCATAGTAGATATTTATAATGTTTTTTGTTACGGCGTGTCTACTTAAGTAAACGGCTACCTCCTTTATGGCTAGGATCTCTGCTTGATAAACACTGCAGTGGTCATGGAGATGGAACGAAAGTTTCAGTCCCAGTTCTTTTGAGATCACTCCAAAGCCGACTCTATCGTCAAGCTTGGATCCGTTGGAGTAGGAATTCTGTTCCCCCTTCTCCATGGCATGGGTGTTTGCCACTCCCTTATAGACGGAATAAGTGTCTTGAAGTACCTATCAAAGAGGTTAGATATATAGTGGTCAATGCGCTGGTTACAACTACTCCAGGTATGCACGATAGTCGACGAGCCTGTCTGCCGATCCTTCCATAACGCCGTGCATTTCAGATTTTGCGCTGATTGAGCGAGAATTCTTATTGATTAGTATTTTCCAGTACTCCTGTGATTCAACAACAAACTAATATCGCTTCAGTTATATAATATTGTAAGTTGGTTTCTTGGAAGTGGAGCCACACTACTCATTTCTGCACACAGACCCCTATCCAGAATATGTGAATTGTTATATTGTTATAATTAGCATTATATTAAGCATGGCTGTGGTCATTTTAAAGAAGGGCTCCAGAGTGGTATATAATAGAGAGGGCCGGATTTGTTAACCTGATCTCTCCTACTCCTTGTATAACTCGTTATGGTGTCAATGTTCTTAGTCACATCAATGTTCGTCCATAAATCTAGGAAAGGTAGGCGGGAACGTCTATATAGACGGTTAAAACTCTGTCCACATGTGTGTTACTACTAAATTTGACAATCAATAAGCTGAACTTGGGAACGACCACATCAACAAATGACTGTCTTTGGAAGACTACGAAAAAACTCACTGGTGCAATGATACACAAACCTCCTATTAAAACAAAAACCGGTACATGGGCGAAAAAAGCCAATACACTGGCCAAGCATTTCATTGAAATATTCACAAGCGAAATGGACAATCAAAGCACGCACTTTGACAGTGTAATAAATATCCCGCAATCCAAAGCAAAAAAGACGACAGTGGCAGAAATCAAAAACAAATTAAAAAATTAAAAGAAAAAAGGCGCCAGGATATGATATGATAAGCGGGAAAATGTTAAAAGAAATGCCTGATATAGCTATAATATATATCCGAAATACATTTAACTGCATGTTAGAAACTAAGTATTTCTCACACAAGCTAGGAAAGATGCCACCAAAATAACTTCATACCGAACCATCAGTCTATTGCCAATACTATAGAAAGTATTTGAAAGGATACTACAGGACAGATTAGAGCCAATCTTAGCAACAAAAACTGAATACTCAGTCATCAGTTTGACTTTAGAAGACAACACTCAACTGTGCAACAGGTCCACAGGGTTGTAAACAAAATCCTTGAAAGTATAGACAACAAAAAGTACTGCGTAGCTGTACACTTGGACATTGCAAAAGCATTCGACAAGGTATGGCACAAAGGACTTCTATATAAACTTAAGCGAATATTTCCACAAAATTATCATGACATTTTAAAGAGCTATATAAGCGAACGACAATTCTACATAATATATGACGAGGATTGCTCAGACAGCCTACCAATGACAGTTGGTGTACCACAAGGCAGCGTATTAGGACCTCTACTATGCATAATATTCCCAGCAAATGTACCCATTCCAGCATGCGCAGAGGACACAGTTTCAATGGCATCACACAATGACGAAAAAAGGCAACAAATACAATCCAACAAATATTGGACAATGTAGTAACATGGTGTGACTTATGGGGAATAGAGATAAATAAAGACACCACTGTACAATTTGTATATACAAACAGAGAATCGACAAAATTCGGCCAACGAAGTATTCGATGTGAACAATCGCATATGCACGGACAGTCAGGTGACAATCAAGTCCCTAGCTGGTGTATTCACTACATCTAAGCTTGTACGCGACTGCCGCTCCTTCTTGAACGTCGTCTCGGGTAACTCACAAGTTCATATATGCTGGGTGCCTGGACATAATGACATTTTGGGAAACTGCGAGGCCGATAATAGCCAAAATAGGCCAAAATAGGTACAATGCTCCCTGACATCTCTCCCTCTTTCATTGTATGTGTCCCACTAGCCACGGTCAAATGGGCCATAAAACATTACTACCTTGAGGCAGCCAAAAGAGTCTGGGTAAATGAACATACCTGTAGTGTTGCCAGACAAACCTGTAGCACTATTGACACAAGGCGTACTAGGCAGCTGCTTAATGTTCGCAGGAACTCCATCGGCACTACAATAAATATGCTCACGGGACACTGCCTGCTTGGTAAGCATGCTGACAGACTAGCACTGCCACATAACCACTTCTGTCGCAGCTGCGGCTCTGAGGAGGAGGAAGAGACAGTACTTCATCTCATGTGTCAGTGCCCAGCTCTGGCCAGGCGAAGATTAAAATTCTTAGGCTCAGCATTCTTCACTACCTGAACTGAACTATCTTCCATCAACATTAAGGACATAGGCAGGTTCATTTCGGAATCACTGTGGTTCCCAAAATTCTAGACGGGGGAGTCGCGTCGTCTTAGTGTGGTATCACAATGAGCCATTATATGTGCTTAAATGTGCTTTTGCGTATAAGGCTGCCACTCCTACCTAATTACCTAAGCTGCCTACTTGGACGAGCATCTCTAGACTGTCTATCTACAACAAACTAGTGATATACAAAACAGTAATATCGCCTATCTGGAAATATGGAATCGAGATATGGGGAACAGCTAGCAAATCAAACTTAAGTTTAATACAACGAATGCAGTCAAGGGTACTTCGAACAATTACAAATCCTGAATGGTGTATCCCGAACGAGGGTATACACCGTGACCTACACATTGAAACCATCGAGGAAACAATCACAAAATGCAGCACCAAACATATACACCGGCTGAGAGGCCATCAAAACCTGGAACTGCGTAGTGCAGCAGACACGGAGGGTGCAACTCCAAGAAGATTGAAGCAAATTACACCTGCAGAACTTACAGGAAGATTTACATATATAAATACATAAATACATAACAATAACAAAATAAATTAGACTCTGCTACGAAAAATGTAAAACTTTCCATATTTGCAGAAAACATAATTGTACTAGTATGAATTTAATTTATAACAATGTCATCATACCATCTACAATCAATTTAAAATTTCTTGGAATTGTTTTTGATAGACGACTTACTTTTAAGGAACACTGTATATTTGTACGAAAATCACTAGCTGTCAGGCTGAATATAATTAAGTATTTATCTTCAAAGTATTGCCATATCCACACATCTACATTAATTAATATTACAATAGCATTAATCCTATCAAAAATTGACTACGGCCTTTCCATTTATGCACACTGTGCAGCCAGCAACATCAGACTCGTATGTCCTCCTTACCATGCAGCAGTTCGTCGTAGCCTCCGTGCTTTCCCAACATCACCCATCAAGAGCATCTTAATAGAATCTGGTTTACCGTCTATTGAAAGCCGCACTTATCACAAAACACTGCGGCTGGTGCCTAGACTCTTCCAGAGCGCAAATAAAATCCTACTCAAAGTAGTCCGTACGTCATCACTGTATACGCGAAATTTTAATCATCCATCCACAATTTTAAGATGTATCAAATCTGCTAAAAACATTGAGTTCTCTCCACCAATTAAAAATGCCATACTGGACTATTTCCCTCCTTGGCAACTCTCCAACTCATCATTTCTTCTACAACTTCAGGACTATAAAAAAAAAGTTACAAGCAGCAACATGTACAAACAACTCTTTTTAGAAAGTATGCTTCCACTTAAAGCAAAATCCTGGAAATTCATCTTTACAGACGGATCTAAATCTGAGTACTGTGTATCTTTCGCTGTAGTCGAAAGCAACGGCCGCACGATTAGTGTGGGCCATCTGCAACACTTCTGCTCCGTATTTACAGCTGAAGCCACAGCAATACATCTAGCTGTGGTATTTGCATCGACTCAGAAAGATAAATTTATTATCTGTTCAGACAGCAAATCGACAATCTCCGCCTTACTGAACACGTCTTGCAAAAGCCCTCTGATATCCTCTATACGTGACAAAATCATTCAGTATCACAGCAAAATAAAAATTATGTGGATTCCTGGGCATGCGGGCATCGAAGGAAATGAGCTAGCCGATGGAAGAGCCAAGCTAGCCTTAAAGGAGCCACTCTTGACCATCGATAATGTTGAAACAAATGACTTTTATCGTCTGATCCTTCCGTACGTAAATAATAATATATTTACAAGATCCAGAGAGGTTAATCATTACTCACGAGTTAACCCACACAACATCAAACCAATATATCCTTCCTCGAGTAAATCCAATCAAATTAAAACTTTCGTACGTCTTCGTATTGGACACACATTGCTCACCCACGGGCATCTCCTTAATGGCACCAGCCCACCAACTTGCCCCCGATGCAACGATATACTGGACCACTGCCCTCATCCGCTCTAACTTATTTAAAGAAGTAAAACCATCGGCCTTGCTACAGGAACCCAGTGCGGACCACATTCATAAGATTTACAGATTTTTATGTGACTCCCAACTTATTATTTTTATTTAAAATTGATAAATCTTTCTAATTTTATTCTTTGCTTTTAGTTTAACGATAATATTGCCTACTCTTTTTCTTATTTACCAACGCTTAACAGTATCCACTAAGTAGCGTATAATTTTAAGCCTTATCTCTAATTACAGAATTTAAATATCTATTCCTAACCCACATAAGTATAAGCGAGCTGAAAGCCCTGGCAGCTAGTGCTCCTAAATTTCGTATGATAAGAATTGATTCTTATCCTTCTTTTGTAAATAAATAAATAAAAATAAATAAAAAACAAAATAAATAATTAAATACACAAATAAAATGAACCTGCGATTGAAACCGAAATATCTGTATACGCATGCAATATTAAAGTGTCGCCTTTGTTTACCATCCCAGCGCTTTGCATGCGCCGCTTTAGGTGTCGATGCCGGGCTGTGTTGCCGCACCGCTGCATCTTGCAGTGCGGTAGCAATTCCGCGCTGTTAACACCCATGTCTGCAACATGCCATGCACTGAGGCGTTTTATCTTTTATGGGAACTCGGGACAACTTCATTCACTCATGCATTCATGCATGGAACACAAATCGCTGCAGTGCATACGTAGCAGGCAGACTGGACTTATTAAAGGGTGTTTGCCGCTTTGTTGTTGTGCACTGCTTTGTTGGCGCTGTCGTTGTTGTTAACGTTGTTTTGTTTTTCTGGTGCAGCGTCCGCTTTGAACGTGTTCAATTCACCGATCAGCCACGGAACAGGTTGTAGTGCAACTAAAGCCCGATTTGGGAATTACTCTCGTACGGTCGCTCACTTGACCAAAAATCGACAAAAGTAGTTGAAGAATTTATCGCAGCAAAACTGCAAACGTTCAAAGTGGAGTAATAATGACAATTTCATATTTCCGTTGCGAACGCTCTCTCAGACAGTGTTCAGTCTTTACTGAGTAATGTTTTGTAGGCGTCTCCTCAAACTGAAAAGCGGAAAAATTGTACCACTATTAATAGCGACAGGTGCGGCACTGTAGTTCGTTGGGCCCATAATGGGCCCAATAATAACATTGCTTATATTGTATGAATTTATTGTTGTTCTTCAAAGAACAATGGCCGACTATATTCGCATCATTAATGTGGTAACATATTAAATGTTGGCCAAGAATTTTAAACAGACATTGAATTGCAGACAGATAAATTTATAAGCGAACTCTTTACGCGATAATAATAATATAATAATAATATAATAATAATAATAATAAACGCATAGAACGAAGTGTTTTCGGATTAAAGGGCAATTGTGCTTAAGTAAACGAGCTTTCATTGCCTTTATGTGTCAATTACCTAGCTAAAAGATAATTTTGTTACCAACTACATAACTAACAGTTATTATTTCTTGGTTCTTGGGGTATACTCTCTTCAATGTAGGCGTATGGCAAGTAGGAGTGTTAATGGTCGGTAAAACGTGGCCATTATTCTAGCATGGATTGAGTTCCAGTTTTTAAACTAAGATTACGTAATTACCAGGGAACAGATTTCGAGATACTAAAACTTTAAGCCACCATCGTTAGGGTACAATTAGGTTCTCACATGAAAATCGGATTCATCGCCCATGAACCATTCTTTGGCATAGGGGCAAATAGCAAAATAGATAAATTAAGACAGGAGGAAAAATCCAAAAGATCACGCTACTCGGCCTCATTACCAAAACTTAGACAATCCAAGCTCATGATTTGGGACTACAACGCAAAAGTGCAGCTCTATGTCTACAGTTAAGCAAAAACAATTTGAACACTCTGACAGGTTACCTGACAGGCCACTGTCGTTTAAGAAGCCACCTCATGAAACTGGGACTCTCACCAGTAAACACGTGTAGGTTCTGCAGGGAGGCAGAAGAAACTCCAGACCAACTTCTAATGCACTGCGAAGCCTTAGCTCGCAGTAGGAAGAAATATCTGGGGCATTACTGGCCCGAGGGCAGAGACATTAGAGCAATGAACCCCAACTCAGTACTAAACTTCCTTAGAACTGTTGGACTAATAGAAGACCTTTAATAGGTAAATGCAGGAGGAGTACAATAGATCAAATTGGTCGAGGTACATTTTCCCTCTTTATTTTCATTCACTCATTCATCGCCCATTATAAAATTAGTTCGCAGAAATTCTCACTTTCTTTGTATCGTATTGCAAATTGGGACTCTCCCGAGGGGTTTTTTGGCTCCAACTCCTATAGTGACTGCAGTTGGTAAGGAGACTACCTTTCTTTAAATGCGGTGCAGTTTTGACCCCGAAAATCCCAATAGGCTAGAATGTCAGTGACCAGAGGTGACTTCTTCATAAAGGAACGGGCACAAAATTCATATAGTTCTTATTTGTCCTGACAACATTGATCCAAACTCTATAAATCGCATATTTTAAATCGCTTTTTTATTATTATTATTATTATTATTATTATTATATCTTACACCATAATTAATTACGAGTGCAAGGTGTTGGGGGAATGAGTACTAGCTACAGAGGCCTTTAACTCTAAGAGAAAAGGATTTTATAGAAAGAAGCATTTTTGGAGACCAAGCCCGTGGCAGGATTTGAACCTGCGACCCTCGGGGTGTTGGTCTAGCATACTTAACACTAGACCACAGAGGGCGGCTAGATCGATTTTTTATATTTTAAGGTTCTGCGGAAGCGATTATCGAAAAATTAAAAAAGATTGGGCAACTTTGGTATTTGTATGTTATTGAAGCCAGTAAAGATCAACATTCAAAATACTAACTTTGGAGTACGCATTTTCAGCTTTATACCTATTTTTCAGCGCAGAGATTGCAACAAAAAATATGCCACCGCCTATGAAAGAACTACTTCATTCCTCGGGATTGTACACTTTTCATTCAAAACCTGAATGTGACCTGCATTGCGGTAATTTGCTTTTGTCTCCAGCAAGCATTCTTGCTGCATTTGAATACTCCTCTTATTAGCTGCCTATGTTTTGCTTCCTGTAACATATCAGTTTACTTAATTACAGCTTACAGTGACTACGTTCAGCAGTGTATGACACCGGTTGGAGCTCCTAAAGAAGTAATTCAAAGCAAGAGTGACTCACACTGAAAGCTTTGTTTGGCTCATTTGGTATCGTAATCGATCACTGGAGGAGCTCATTTCACCTTTTCTGGTATAAGTTTCTTCAATTTTATTTCCATTTCAATAATGTCCAAGTAACTCAGACCCGCCCTGAAGTATGTGATGCATTTTCCTTCCACTGATTGAGTTTTATTCATTCCCAGCTCAAAAGCATGCAATAAAATAAAACTTGGTGCCCTTTTAAACTGTACTGAAAACAGGGCTGCCATTGCGTTTTTCCTACTTTAATTTATAGCTTACCAAATCGCTGTAAATCGTCTAACTTACCAGCGCATATGTGTAGTAGCGCCGCATGCAGTCACAGACACAAGTGTTATTTCATATTTTCGCATTAGGGATTTGTTCCCAGTGGAAATATAAATTTTTCCCTGTAGCTTTCTAACTCAGATTCCCTCATAGTCAGGTTTTAATTGCTGAGGCATAAAGTTCATCTGTCACTTGCATCTACTCGTATGTTTGTTACGGTAATCCACCAGAGCTGAAACTATCAACATATTTGGACTGTAAGCTTAAAAGTAAACAGTTTGGCTGCCAGATTGACAGAAAAACTCGATGTGATTTGAAATTGTTTCGAGCCTAACATTACGTAAAATATGTCACACAGCCAAATGGACAAAGCGAATAGGTATTGTACCGGAGAGTTAATTTCCCTGTTACGATTTTTCAACATCTTTATCTAAGATCATAGAAAAATCACAAAAATATTAAAAATACAATTAGAGTCTACTTTTCATTACTCTGAAGCAAATATGAAAACCACAAAAAAAATTGTGACTTCTTGTCTATAGCAGAAACTCTACATACATATTTTTAGTCTTGTAGTAGTTATGTAGAAAAGTATTCATCAGAGTTCTGCTCTATTCACAGGTTTGTTCAATAATGCCACCAAAGACACAAACCGTGCAAAGCATGCTGCATGATCAGCCTAATTTCTGCTTTGCGCCACTTTCCATGATGCACACAGGGTGCAAATTAGATATCCGCTCTGGCTGCCATTGGGCTTATTGCTAACAATCACTCTCAGAAGACATCTTCTTACCCTGCACCCACACGTGCCAGTAACTGGCTGCCAGTTGAGAATACATATTATTTTCGAAATTTCGAAATTTTGCTGCCAGTGGCCACGGTGGCCACACGTGCCAGTGCAAGTTCATTTATAAAATATCATCGTAAGGAAAGGTTCTCTCTACAGTAGCGTTTTAATAAGTTTGAACCCGTTTTGCAACTGTTTTTTTAAGGTGCGCCCATACATTTTCAATGGGGTTCATATCAGGTCTTTATGCTGGTGTGTCTATGGCTGTATATATGCAATTATATAGGAGTTTTATTCAAACATTATTTGCTTTTAGTTTATTAGTTTCTTCTTTCTAAAAACGCTTCTAAAAATAATTATAAGGGAGGAATGCTCATGTTCCAAAGTAGCTCTTTGGAACGACATAAATTAATGGCTTTTAAAATAAAATTTTTTTCTATTTATTTTCCATTACGAAAATTAAAGACAATTATTTAGTATGAATTTGACATTTAGTGGCCGCATGTGTCAAACATTTATTGTCTCTGAAATTGCGTTGCCAGTAGCGCCGCCAGTATTAAATGTGTGAGAGTGTTGGTGAAAATCTTCGAAGGTATTGAGTTTTTCGAACTTGCGCTGGCGCGTGTGGGGTCGGGGTTAGCAAAACAGGGGAATCGAATTGTATCGAAATCGCCTTGGAAACGTTAACAGATGTTAAATATAACATTATTCAGCTAGAAACGATTCATAACAGCTTCATAGTAAATTTTATATGAGTTTAGGAAGGAATGGTTTTTATTGTCATAATAGGAAAATGAAGAAAAATTTTTTGCTTGAAATTAAATTTTTTCAAATTTCTTATTAAATTCTCTGTGAATATGCCACTGTTATAATCATTTTTAGCAGAAAAATGTTACATTTTGACAGCAGTTCCACGGCGATTCCATGCGTTGCATTTCCCCTGTTTGCTAAAGAGCGATTTGCATAGACTTGTTGTACATTGTCTTTGTTCTTACCTTGCTATTGACAGACGAGCGAGTGAACTAAACGATTGCAAGTGTGTGTGTTCGATTCATTCTTGATCAGAAAATAAATAAATTTCTGATATTTATTATTATTACACCTTGCACCACAATTAACTATGTGGGGGAATGAGTACTAGCATCTAAGGCCTACTACTTGAAGAGAAAAGGCATTCTGATAATTAAAAAAAAAAGCCGCCAGAAGGAAAATACAGTCAGAATCAGAAATTGCTGCAAGATTGGGTTTAAAAACTATTTAAAATGTTTAATGTTTCCATTTCGATTCTATAAATATTAACATTGTTGATGGCAACATGCCAAATATTGCTTGCATATTTGGTTGGGTAAAATAAACCGAGAATGGAAGGTTTTATCGGAACACTCATTCTCTGACCATCTCTATATTGAGGTCATCTTCCAAGAGGAAACGTCCCTACCAATTACTTATAAGAGTCATAGAAGGAGTAACTGGCAGAAGTATAATCTATTACTAGAGAAAAATCTTTCTATGCACCACCACAATCCCTGACAATGCTGAGTCCCTAGAAAATCTATTCAGGTCTTTCACCAACTCTTGCATGAAGGCAATAAATAGAGCGTGTCCTGAAAGCTATAATAGAGGTAAGAGGCAACCCCCCTGTTGGTTCTCTGAACTTAACAAACTAAGAATGGACTCTACGGACCAGTTCAATAAAGCGAAGTCCTCTCGGAACGAAAGCGACTGGAACTGTTATAGCGACAAGCTAAAGACATATAAAAAGGAATTGAGAAATGCGAAAAGAACCTCTTGGAGGTCCTTTTGTGGTGATATTGAGGGCATCACAGAGGCATCTCGACTACGCAAAATTCTCTCAGGCTCCACTCCAACAATTGGCTACCTCCAGAAACCCGACAAGAGCTGGACAGAATCAAGTGAGGAGTCTCTAAATATGTTGTTAAATACGCACTTTCCTGACAAAGCAACAACGGGTATAATGGAAACTGCACATAACACTAGGACAAAGTTCGAAATTCTACATATCATTTCGGAATCTAGTATCATGTGGGCCGTAAAAACCTCTAATCCCTTTAAGTCGCAGCGACCGGACGGGATCTTCCCAGCTTAACTGCAGAGTTCAGTAAACTATATTATGGAATGGCTAATAACCATTTTCAAAAGTGCGCTAAATTTAAATCATATCCCCTCACCTTGGAGGGAAGTGAAAGTGGTATTTATCCCGCATGTTAGTTCAAAGGATTTCAGGCCTATCAGTCTTTTCTCTTTTTTTATTGAAAACTCTAGAGAGATTAATAGAAACATATATCAGGGGAAAAATAACCCTATCTCAAATGGCGATTACACAACACGCGTACTGTACAGGTAATTTATTCTAGTGGCCACAATGAACAAGCCTAACTGAGTCTCAGGACAGCCGTCTAACCTAACCTAATCTAATAAATCGACTGCTTCACTATATCGAAAGGTCAGTTCACTTCAAGCAAGTTATAAATTCATAACTTGGCCAAGAATACACACTGATGAGTGATAGGAGTAATAAAAAAAAATTACAACAACACACTGCAAAGTTAGGAAAGTCAAAAAATGTATTTTTCTTTAATTAAAAATATTTTAGAATAAATTAACGGTGATTAATATTTGGATATAAATATACACATGTTTGAGAAGCGAGCATGTTATTGATTGTTCGATGATCTCAATATATTCTTCTTAGTATTCTGGCATGTTTTTCCGAAGATAAATTTCTCAATTAGAAATACCAACACAGAAATACTCATCATTGAGCAGTACAGCATCCAAATCCAGAAGAAGTCCTCCATATTGAATGGTTGAGCACTACGTGGAGCTGTAATATCCTTCAGCGAAACTCTGCCCAACTCGACCATATCGTAGAATGCCTGTATATACCAATGCTGATAAAGACCAGAATCGATTACACGCTCAATAAGTCGATTCAAAGGTTCCCTGTACAAAGAATTCTCATTCAAAGGTATGCCAAATATTACATTAACGCCATAGATCAGTTGGTCAGACAGTCGATACAGTTTCCTGGAATAATAATGTTGACGTTCTTCAAGGAACGGCCAAGAGTTTGTTGATATGGGATAAGCATAACTCTGGTTAAAGTTGTTACGGGAATTCACAAATTCGGAAAAATTATCGACTTGTGTAAAAACCGTCTTATACCTTTCCCAAAATTCTTGCCCATTAGCATTTTTCACATTCCGGATATCACGATCGTGTAATAAAATTTTTAAATCGCTCTTTAAAAGATCGTCAAAGCTGGAAATCTCTTCAATTTTTGGAGGTGCTGTCATTAGTTTGGACAAATTCGCGGAGTAGGATGTGCTGACAAAGATTCCAGCGAGGAATAACAAACTGTAGGTGAACTTGATTCTGGGTTTAATTTTCTGTGGCATATTAAATGGTTGTCCCAGAGTGCCTCTTATAGTGACGTCATTGCAGAACACATCGATTAGTTTACTTCCAAATTTCTGGATTCTGTCTCTCTCTGTTTGTACCACCAACAGAAGAGATATGAAACAAAATTGTAGCAGCACCACGAGCAAAAATTTAGCGCTAAATACCGACAGAAACAATCGGTTGACGGGCATTGCCGGTTCAATTGGAAGCATAGTCAGAAAACTAATAATTTCAATGCGAGAACTGAATTCATGAACATCGTCTTTTGCTGACGTAATACCAGCTGGAATATCCACAGACTCGTTTCGTGCAAACAAAAGAAGGTCCTGGGTACGCATCACATGATTCGCAGATAAATGATACGGGAACTTGAAAATGCAGTTGTATTTCTCAGCAAAAGTACGAATCAACTTTCCAATATATCCACTTATTTGTTGACGTCCCAAGGAATCTGTATACAGTATAGTGCGCGGTTCAGTGAGATCAGGAAGTGTGACTAGCACCTTCCCTTTGAGATCACTCAGGCGGTTAGGAAATAAATCCAAATCCACTGAAATGGAATGCGTCTCCAACTTGAATTCAGGAAATTGCGTGTAACTGTGGTAACGACGTGTTCCATTGAAATCCCGATAAAGTAAGTTCACATTGAGGAGTTTCAGTTCCTTACATAGTTCAAAAACTTTAATCAGGTCTTCCTCGTTATCCTCCACAAACTTCTCGTTTATTATGATAATGATTCTGGTGTCGCGCATGTGTTGCAGATTGACAGCCAAGTTTTCGAGGAGTTCTTCGTCCTTAGTAGTGCTCATGCACACAATGCCCAAAAGTTCGCTGCTGAAATTCCCTTTTAAATAAATAGTCTCGTGACCACCATAGACAACGTACGGCGACTTGAAGTGTTGCTGCAAGTTCTCAACCACACAATCGGAGTCCACTCTGCGTTGTAGGAACGTCGTCCTGTACGGACGCTCAGAGTAAACTCTTTCCAACACTTTGTCAAACTCATTCTTCAACTGAGTGTCATCCGTTTCCCCCGCAACTTCTTCAATTATGTTGGCGATTGTTAAGTTGAGAAGAATTTTCCATAGCAACATGATTGAACCTTTCACTTAAACGACTTCACGGTAACTGCAAAGAGCACCTTTTTGGCGAAAAGTTCCTTCAACAACTGTGTGGACATCCTCTATCCGCACCGTGTGGTGCCCAAACTGATCTTATCATTGAGATTGTTGCGTCCCACTGCGGGTTTTAAATGCTGTGGTTTCCATATTCGTTGCTAATTTCGCCCCAACCAAAAACACTGGTAAATTGTCAGTTTGTGGTGCCCCCAGAGTGGAATTGAGCACATTCATAGCAATTTCAGATACTTGAATATTTACAGAAGAAGCGATCTGATAAGTGGTAATAAATTGTGTAAAGACAACAAAGGCATCGTCCCCCATCATTACTAACTGAAAAACAAAAGAACAGCTAAAAGCAGATAACATGCAAGGACATTATCCAGGACTTAGAATTAAGAATACAATCTTAGGAAGAGAAGAAGGAAATATAAGAGAATATTTACCATAAATGAAAGGAATGGACAATACTATATATATTTACTATATAATTCTATCAATATTTTTTCAATTGGCAGTATTTTGGCGTCTCAGTTGAAATCTAGTTTCGTCTGTTTAACAAATTTTCTTATTAGACAAACATTTTGCGTGCTCTCCGTAATTCTCACGCATCCCACCGTGTTCATTCCACCATGATTTTCTATTCAATGGAGCTGCGGGGCGCGAAGAGCAATTCAGCTGCTTATCAAAATAGCTGAGACAGAAGTTAAGGACCCTCGCATACCGTGACTCTGTATATCTTGACATTGACTTGAACCCCATCAAAACGCAGGATATTTCTACCTCCTATATATGCAATTATCGAAACCTCATTAATAATGCTCACAGGTAGGCTGCTATAATGGTGATATTGGACAAGAGTTTGGAAGAAATGGCATTTTATATAATATACTCGAACAAGAAAAACTGAAAAATGTTCATCAGGGGAGGAACTTTTGCCGCATTCGTTGTCTTCTTTGATACTCAACCTTCGGCTTACGTTGGAACTTACACAAATGACTCCAGTGGGAATAAAATCAAATGACTACTTAGATTCGCCCGTAGTACAAAGAAATTTGGTTTATAATCAAACAACTCGTCCCTCCTATGACCCAACACAGACGATGTCAGCTTCTCATATGCAAATCATCATTGTCACATTTGCGCAGCTGCAGCATAGGAACTTTTAATTCCACCCCACTGAAACATCGCTCATCTTTGGTGGGCCACCGAAATTTGTCTGCCCAATTTAGCAAGATTTTCGACTCGCGACTAATTAGCGCTTCATTTGGAGTTCGCACTGTGGGGCAAGTTGATTTCTAGCACTGGATATAAATAACATAAAATCTTAGTTAGTTTTACGTCACTGGTTCCAGAAAGCACAGTTGCACAATTTTTGTACAAATCTCATCATTTTACCATGAAGCAGATTCAAAAGCAAAAAAAATCGATTGCACGAGAATGCAAAATCCTTGGAGATATTTCAATCAAAGTGGCTTCCAATATGAACAAGTAGAATTTGAGAGTTCATGGCGGACGATCGCATCTGTCCGTGAGAGTGTGCAGGAGAACCCGAGGCAGTCAATTCCGCACCGCGCACAAGAACTCAGCATGTCGCAGACATCAATTTGGCCAATTTTGCGTTGGGACTTGGGTTGGCACCCTTACAAAATTCTACTAGTCCTGGAGCCGAAGGAAGACGACGATCGCCGAGTGGGCTCTGGAGCAACAAAAAATCACCTTCAACGACGAGGCCCATTTTTGCTGAACGGGGCAATTACAAAAATTCCCGATTTGACCCCGGTAGACTTGCTGATATTGGCATAATGGCAGTGGTCTCTAGACCCTACAAATTTGTTTTCGTCCAACGTAGCGAGGTGTCCTTTACCACAGTCATCACCGCCGTTCTACTTCGGACCACAAGGGAGTATGAGGAACGAAAGATGTCTACAATGTACCGAAAGAGACTACGTAGTAAAGTGCCGTCTAAGGATTTATTCTAAGTGTTGTATAAGGGCATGGCCCTTACAGAATTCCAGTCAGTTTTTTTCTCACGCTCATTCAAACTCATTTTAAAAATAAAAAATCCGACGGTATTGTTAGAAGTGAACTTCAGCGAATTCAACCCCGTCTTAATCACAACCCAACTACCTTCTCACACGCGTACAGGTTCTGCGCAATACGCTTTTGATATCATAGAAACCAATCCTGACACTGGTTCTGCCATATCACGCAACCCTAAGTTCCAATTCAGGCAACCAGTACTGCTAAAAATGCGCCACGCGAAAATTTGGCTTAACGTCAGCTTTAAAATCGATTTCACATTTCGTGACTAACTTGTCTGAGGATATGTCTCCACGAACCTATTATTTCTCTTCGAATACAGAAAATGTTGGTCTACGGGTGTTACGAAACGCCTTTTGTGAAAGGCAACTACAGAGTTCAAATTTGAGAATCCGCTGCACTCTGTTCCCATTCACAAAATCAGAGGGCCATGAATATCAGTTGGTGGGTGCAATTTTAGTTATTCTATAGTTCCGAAATAACAAAACAAATCAAAGACTTTTAACATAACAATACTCAGAACTGTTCTCCTATCCAATGAGTACCGTTTCCGGCTTCTGTCTTCATAGTAAACCCTCTTTACTGGTCCGATAAAAACTTATTCTCTAAAAATATAGTTGGTTTTATCCTTTCGTTTGCGGCTACAGACGATCCCAAAGGACTTTAATCCTTGAGTAAATATTTAAGGCACACAATTTTTATGTTCCTCATAGTGTAAATAACACAGAGGAAGACTGATTCTGCGGCATGGGCTTTATTAGTCAATTTGAGGCAATTTTGATCTTTGAGTACAAAAATTATAATATTTTTGTTGAATTGACTCTACTTTTTGAGATAAAGCCAATCCATTTATACATTAAAACAAAAACAAATCAATAAGAGTTAAGAAAACCGTTTTGTAAAGGATTTCCTATGGAGTTTTTGGTCCGGTTCCAGCAGAAGTCTGCTATGATACGGCCATCCCATCGGCCTTGATATCTTTCCTCCAGAATGTTGATGTCCTGGTGCAACCGTCGCCTTGTTCTTCGCTATAAGCTCCCAGGTTCTCAGGAAATTTATCTAAATGACTGTGCAAATTATGCAGTTTGACACTCATATTAGCCCCTAGTTTTTGGAATTTCTGTTTCTGAATTCATCGTAGTTTATAAGATTACGGATTTGTGGCCCATCAAAAATTCCTGCTTTTAACTTTTCTATACTGAGACCAGGAAATGATTGGGAAATATATTTGGAGCAATCGCCACTCCCATCTAAAGCCTTAACAAACTGTTTTATAAGTCCAAGTTAAATATGTAGTGGCGGAAGAATGATTTTTTTCTCGACTGATCAACGGTTCATGAACGATGTTAGCTTTTCCTACAGTCATATTCATTCTCGACGGCCAGTCTTCCCTGCTCCAGTGTTCATTTTTCGCCCGAATCTCCCACAAGGAAACGGGGATATTCAGTTTATCCGGTAATAATCGACACACACAAAACTGATGTTGATAAAATGAAATTTTCTCTAAAACAAGTTCAATATTCTGATATTCCTCCTTAAGAGCAGTTGAATGACCCTTCGGGATCGAAGCCAATTTATTTCCGTTATGCACACATTTCACTTTTTCTTTTGAGCTATCTATGAAAGTCGCCAGTCTTTTGGTTGGTATACTGGAAGTCCTATTAAATTTAAAAGCCCAGAAATATCAGTACAATATACGATATCTTCCGTCTCCTTAAAACATGGAAGAATATCACACTCTCCAGTTCGATGAGTTGTTATTGATACGCCAGGCTGTAGGCAAGATTTTTCGTTTATTCTTGAATCAAGAAGCGCATTTCTTAGATAAATTGAAATCTCGAATCAAGTCGTTTAGCTCGCCTTGCGAAAAACCTTGAAGTGCAGGACTGCATCCTTCGAATTCACTTTCACAACATCATCACAGTAATCGTCTGATAAGGAAGTAAATACCGGTTTTGGCAAATCTTCACTATGCAGCGTTGGTGGCTTAGCGGATTGTACGTTTAGGTAAACCCAAGAGCGCCTTTTGTATCGGTTCATGCCTTTTACATTCACAGCGCAAAAGTAGCAATCATCAAGGTGGATTCTTGGCTCTGTCCATGTCATCGGTATTCCAAACGGAAGCCCTTTTCGTCTTCCTTGACTCCAATATCGAAGTGACTCCACGCAGTTTTACAAACTTTGTGTTGTTCCCAACAATTGATTCTTGTCCAAGTTGTTTTCCAAAATATGCGCGATAACTTTGTTTTACAAAATCCTTTCTATTCCCTCGTTGCTTTTCTTGACAATATTTACCTCACATGTAGCAGAAATGGTCGAGGTTATTAGCACAACACTTGCGTGAAGAACTCATACTCTTTGTAACAATAACGACAAAAAAATTAAAAATGTATTTTTTAAGTTAACTATTTCGATTTTTAAGTTTCTCTATTTCACTCTCCTTTTCTCTCCCCTTTTTTTATTGAAAATTACTACTGCTTCCGTATTTTTTTGTGAACGAGATTTTCGGGTGCTGTTGTTGTCGGAATCTCACACGCATTCATTGTTGTTGCCACTTTTCTGTACGGACAGATCCGTAAATGAGGGTCGATTAGTAAAATCGTGTGTTTTTATAGAACGCTTTATCATGAGAACCAGAGTCAATTCAAGCAAAATAATTTATTGGTCGAGTACTTCATAATCGAATGTATCTAAATTGACTCCATAAACTTATGCCGTAGAAAAAATATATTTGTTTGTTCCCCTGTGGCTTACGTCATCCATTTGGACAAATTGGTATCGGAAACCATTCAAAAACACAAGGTGAGCATGCCAATCTGTTATAAAGTAACTTTTTATTTATTTTGTGTGTGAGCAAACTTTTGTGTGCATTTTTGTTATAACCAATTTTTATCGCTGCATCCAATCTACCAAAACACATTGGGATATGTCAAATTTTCGGAACAATTATTTTGGTGCTATATTTGAAAAGAGACTCTAACTCAACAACTAAAGATGGTTAGAGCCAAACTTGTGAAGTTGATTTAACAGTAATTGGGAAATTCATATAACATACAAGTTAGTGCTAGATCCTGGACGCTGGGAATGGAAAGCTAAATTACGACAAACAGCATTTCAATTTTGGCTTCTAAGTAAAGCAATCTTTGTGGTGGTTGATTCAATTTTGCAAAATACTCAATCGAAACTAATTTCTCCAAACAATTAATTGCAGTTCGTTCCCCAAAGTATCGACAGTCCATAAAAATTTAGTAGTGCCGGATACTTATCTCCCAAAATATTTCTCAATTAGAAATACCAACACAGAAATACTCATCATTGAGCAGTACAGCATCCAAATCCAGAAGAAGTCCTCCATATTGAATGGTTGAGCACTACGTGGAGCTGTAATATCCTTCAGCGAAACTCTGCCCAACTCGACCATATCGTAGAAGGCCTGTATATACCAATGTTGATAAAGACCAGAATCGATTACACGCCCAATAAGTCGATTCAACGGATCCCTGTACAATGAATTCTCATTCAACAGTACAGAATAGATGCGGTTAACGCCATAGCAAAGTTCCTCAGACAATCGAAACAATTTCCTGGAATAATAATTTTGCAATTCTTCAAGGAACGACCAAGAGTTTGTTGATATGGGATAAGCATAACTCTGGTTGAAGTTATTGCGGGAATTCAGAAATTCGGAATAATTATCGATTGTTGTAAAAATAGTTTTATACCTTTCCCAAAATGCATCTCCATGAGCATTTTTCACATTCCGGATATCGCGATCATGTAATAAAATTTTTAAATCGCTCATTAAAAGATCATCAAAGCTGGAAATCACTTCAATTTTTGGTGGTGCTGTCATCAGCTTCGACAAATTCGCGGAGTAGGATGTGCTGACAAAGATTCCAGCGAGGAATAATAAACTGTAGGTGAACTTGATTCTGGGTTTAATTTTCTGTGGCATATTAAATGGTTGTCCCAGAGTGCCTCTTATTGTGACGTCATTGCAGAACACATCGATTAGTTTACTTCCAAATTTCTGGATTCTGTCTCTCTTTCTTTGTGCCACCAACAGAAGTGATATGAAAGAAAATTGTAGCAGCACCACGAGCAAATATTCAATGCTAAATACCGAAAGAAACAATCGGTTGACGGGCATTGCCGGTTCAATCGGAAGCATAGTAAGAAAACTAATAATTTCAATTCGAGAACTGAATTCATGAATATTGAAGTCTTCTTTTGCCGCAGAAAGAGCAGCTGTAATATCCACAGATTCGTTTCGTATAAGCAAAACCAGGTCCTGGCTACGCATCACATGATTCGCAGATAAATGATACGGGAACTTGAAAATGCAGTTGTATTTCTCAGCAAAGGTATGAATCAACTTTCCAATATATCCACTTATTTGTTGACGACCAGAGGAATCAGTATACAGTATAGTGCGCGGTTCATTGAGATCTGGAAGTGTGACTAACACCTTCCCTTTGAGGTCACTCAGGCGGTTAGGAAATAAATCCAACTCCACTGAATGAGAATGCGTCTCCAACTTGAATTCAGGAAATTGCGTGTAACTGTGGTAACGACGTGTTCCATTGAAATCCCGATAAAGTAAGTTCACATTGAGGAGTTTCAGTTCCTTACACAGTTCGAAAACTTTAATCAGGTCTTTCTCGTTATCCTCCACAAACTTCTCGTTTATTATGATCATGATTCTGGTGTCGCGCATATGTTGCAGATTAACAGCCAACTTTTCGAGGAGTTCTTTGTCCTTAGTAGTGTTCATGCACACAATGCCCAAAAGTTCGCTGCTGAAATTCCCTTTTAAATAAATAGTCTCGTGATAACCATAGACAACGTACGGTGACTTGAAGTGTTGCTGCAAGTTCTCAGCCACACAATCGGAGTCCACTCTGCGTTGTAGGAACGTCGTCCTGTACGGACGCTCAGAGTAAACTCTTTCCAAAATTTTGTCAAACTCATTCTTGAACTGAGTTTCATCCGTTTCCCCCGCAACTTCTTCAATTATGTTGGCGATTGTTAAGTTGAGAATAATTTTCCATAGCAACATGATTGAACTTTTCACTAAAACGACTTCGCGGTAACTGCAAAGAGCACCTTTTTGGCGAAAAGTTCCTTCAACAACTGTGCGAACATCCTCTATCCGCACCGTGTGGTGCCCAAACTGATCTTATTATTGAGATTGTTGCGTCCCACTGCGGGTTTTAAATGCTGTGGTTTCCATATTCGTTGCTAATTTCGCCCCAACCAAAAACATTGGTAAGTTTTCTGTTTATGAAGCCCCCAGAGAGAATTGAGCAAATTCATAGCCATTTCAGATACTTGAATATTTACAGAAGAAGCGATCCCAGAAGCGATAAGTGGTAATAAATTATGTAAAGACAACAAAAGCATCGTCCCCCATCATTACTAACTAAACAACAAAAGAACAGCTAAAAGCAGATAACAACCAGGACTTTATCGAGGACTTAGAATTAAGTATACAATCTTAGGAAGAGAAGAAGGAAATATAATAGAATATTTACCATAAATGAAAGGAATGGACACTAGTCACATACTATATATACCATATATACTATATAATTCTATCAATATTTTTTCAATTGGCAGTATTTTGGCGTCTCAGTTGAAATCTAGTTTCGTCTGTTTAACAAATTTTCTTATTAGACAAACACTTTGCGTGCTCTTCGTAATTCTCACGCATCCCACCGTGTTCATTCCACCATGATTTTCTATTCAATGAAGCTGCGGGAAGCGACGAACGGTTCAGTTGCTTATCAAAATAGCTGAGACAGAAGTTAAGGACCCTCGCATACCGTGACCTTGTATATCTTGACATTGACTTGAACCCCATCAAACATAGGACATGCCTACCTCCTATATATGCAATTATCGAAACCTCATTAATAATGCCCAGGGGTAGGCTGCTATAATGGTGATATTGGACAAGAGTTTGGAAGAAATGGCATTTTATATAATATACTCGAACAAGAAAAACAGGAAAACGCTCATCACGGGAGTAACTTTTGCCGCATTCGTTGTCTTCTTTGATACTCAACTTTCGGTTTACGTTGGAACTTACACAAATGACTCCAGTGGGAATAAAATCAAATGACTACTTAGATTCGATCGTAGTACAAAGAAATTTGGTTTATAATCAAACAACTTGTCCCTCCTATGACCCAACAGAAACGAAACCAGCTTCGCATATGCAAATCATCATTGTCACATTTGCGCAGCTGCAGCATAGGAACTTTTAATTCCACCCCACTGAAACATCGCTCATCTTTGGTGGGCCACCGAAATTTGTCTGCCCAATTTAGCAAGATTTTCGACTCGCGACTAATTAGCGCTTCATTTGGAGTTCGAACTGTGGGGCAAGTTGATTTCTAGCACTGGATATAAATAACATAAAATCTTAATTAGTTTTACGTCACTGGTTCCAGAAAGCACAGTTGCACAGTTTTTGTGCAAATCTCATCATTTTACCATGAAGCAGATTCAAAAGCAAAAAAAATCGATTGCACGAGAATGCAAAATCCTTGGAGATATTTCAATCAAAGTGGCTTCCAATATGAACGAGTAGATTTTGAGAGTTCATGGCGGACGATCGCATCTGTCCGTGAGAGTATGTAGAAGAACCCGAGGCAGTGAATTCCGCACCGCGCACAAGAACTCAGCATGTCGCAGACATCAATTTGGCCAATTTTGCGTTGGGACTTGGGTCGGCACCCTTACAAAATTCAACTAGTCCTGGAACCGAAGGAAGACGACGATCGCCGAGTGGGCTCTGGAGCAACAAAAAATCACCTTCAACGACGAGGCCCATTTTTTCTGAACGGGGCAATTACAAAAATTCCCGATTTGACCCCGGTAGACTTGCTGATATTGGCATAATGGCAGTGGTCTCTAGACCCTACAAATTTATTTTTGTCCAACGTAGCGAGGTGTCATGTACCACAGTCATCACCGCCGTTCTACTTCGGCCTACAAGGGAGTAAGAGGAACGAAAGATGTCTACAATGTACCGAAAGAGACTACGTAGTAAAGTGCCGTCTAAGGATTTATTCCAAGTGTTGTATAAGGGCATGGTCCTTACTGAATTCCAGTCAGTTTTTTTCTCACTCTCATTCAAACTCATTTAAAAAGGAACAATCCGACGGTATTGTTAGAAGTGAACTTCAGCGAATTCAACCCCGACTTAACCACAACCCCACTACCTTCTCACACGCGTACAGTTTCTGCGCAATACGCTTTTGATATCATAGAAACCAATCCTAACACTGGTTCCGCCATATCACGCCACCCTAAGTTCCAATTCAGGCAACCAGTACTGCTAAAAATGCGCCACGCGAAAATTTGGCTTAACGTCAGCTTTAAAATCGATTTCACATTTCGTGACTAACTTGTCTGAGGATATGTCTCCACGAACTTATTATTTCTCTTCGAATACAGAAAATGTTGGTGTACGGGTGTTACGAAACGCCTTTCAGAGTTCAAATTTGAGAATCCCTTGATCTCAGTTCCCATTCACAAAATCAGAGGGCCATGAATATCAGTTGGTGGGTGCAATTTTAGTTCCTTTATAGTTCCGAAATAACAAAACAAATCAAAGACTTTTAACATAACAATACTCAGAACTGTTCTCCTAACCAATTAGTACCGTTTCCAACTTCTGTCTTCATAGTAAACCCTCTTCACTGGCCCGTTAAAAACTTATTCTCTAAAAATATAGTTGGCTTTATCCTTTCGTTTGCGGCTAAATTTACAGATTAATATAAATAGTTATATAAGATTAATTATGTTACATTCTTGGAGGTATTTCTCGACTTTCATAATATTTTCCAAATTAACAGTCTCTCAAAACTCAATAGGATTAGAGCCACCGAATACATTTTTTCTGATAACGCGGAGTTGGATGCAATCGTTGAAGATATGTTCAATAGATGCTCGAAGAGGGCAAAACGGGCAAGTAGGAACAGGGTCTCCACACAGCAAATGTTGGTGGGTAAGCTTTGGCTGCCCCATTCGGAGACGGGAAAAGAATTTTGTTTGCTGGCGAGATGAGGTGGCTGGGTAGATGACTTTATGGTAGTTGGAGTCAAGGTTTTTTAAAGGTGGCTATAGTTATACCACTCAGCGGATCTAATTGACGTTAGATGATTGTGGATGAGCCTCAAAAGGTCTTTCTCTTCGGAGGTGTGACACAAAAAGCAAGGAGAACGGATGGCTTCATTTGCAGCATCATCACCAAACTCATTTCCAGGTATGCCCACATGTCTCGGGCACCCATCCGTATATTGGAAGAGCGTAATCGATTTTGGAGAGTGCAAGCGATCTGGTAATATTAAGTAAAGTCGTAACATGAATTAAAAACTTTTTGGATGCTAAATACTTTATAAGATTTAAGCGGGCAGCTGGGCTTTTTCTTCAGACTAAACAATGTTGCTTAAATGAATATCTTGCATCGAATATAACTCCTAATATTTTCAAATACATAGTTAACAAATTCTATATTTACATTGTTATACATTGTTCTGCTTTGTTTTTTTCGAAAAGCGACTTGGTTAGCGTTGATCAGATTGTTGTTAGAAATTAACCACATTAGTCTCTGAGCCATTATTTTTTCCATAAGTTTCCCTATGCAGGGCAGGAGGGATATTGGGCGGTAGCTATTAACTTCGAGATTGGGCTTGTTGGGTTTGGAAATTGGAATGATGATACCTGTTCTCTAGCTTTGTGGATAAATACCTTGGTATAGGATGTTGTTGTACAGGTTCAGGATTCTATCTTTTACGTAGGGCGGACATTTTTTTAC
The DNA here is from genome assembly GCA_920105625.2 of Clusia tigrina. NCBI lineage: Eukaryota > Metazoa > Arthropoda > Insecta > Diptera > Clusiidae > Clusia > Clusia tigrina. The sequence goes on from OV050032.1 coordinate 28,599,472, forward strand.
CATCGGATATGAAGTACGGTCGAAACCAGGGGTTTTCCCTTTTGCGCTGCACAGTGCTGTTTCTAACTCAAGTTTAGTAATTTTTTGTTCTATTTGTTTTGCTTTGGTTGATATATTGCTAGGGTTATAAAATATATATTTATAGTGTAGTTTTTCAGTCATAAAATGTGGGTGAAAATTTGCATCATTTGAGAGTTGTGACCAATAAGAAGCAAAATAATTAGCTATTTCAATAGGTGAGGTAATTTGATTTGAGGCAGAGTTTAAAATTAATATCTTGTTAGTAGTTTTATTCCCTGTAAGTGTTTTGATGTCGGACCATATCTTTTTAATAGAAGTGTTGGGGTTTATTTCTAACGTAAAGTTTTGGAAGCAGATCGACTTGGCAGTTTTAGAAGCCTTCTGGAAAACAGCATTGGCCTTTTTGAAAGCGATTAAAGTTGAAATGGATCTAAGAAGTTTATAACTGTGCCAGAGGACTTGATTTTCTTTTCTAAGCCGATTTAGGTCACTATTCCACCAAGGAACAATAGCTTTCACCAGAAATGGTTTGGTCTGAGGAATGGAAAGGTGAGCTGCGAACCGAATCCCTTTATGCAACTTAGATGCTTCACAGTTAATGTTGCTGGAGACATGAAATCGAGAGGTGTAATTAAGGCAACTATTCTGAAATAACGCCCAATCGGCGAGATCGGGTTTGGACTTTGGTTTGGGTTTAACTTTGTGGAAATTTAAATGTGTTGTAAGTTCAATAATTATCGGATAATGGTTGCTGCCATGAAGATTCTCAAGAATTTTCTATGAATACCGGGGTGTTAATTGGGCAGAACACATTGTCAGATCGATTTGGGTGAACGTTTTATGAGATGAAAAGTGAGTTGACGATCCGTCGTTTAAGATAATTAGGTTCTCATTTAATATGAAGTGTTCCATAGAACTTCCCCTATTATAGGATTGCCTTGAGCCCCAAAGAGGGCTCTAGGCATTGACGTCGCCCATAAGGAGACTAGGCCCATTGATCAAATGTAGAATACCTGATAGGTCTCGGGCGGTGAATTTTTGTGGGGGGGGTATGTAGCTATTTATTATATTGAAAGAGGGATCAAGGCTAACCTGTAAGACTATTGTGGACATGGGAAGGTTTAAGGGTATACAATTATGTGGTAAATGTTTTTTGATTAGAAGTCCGACACCTTGTTTAGCTGATGTATTAGAAGTAAGATTGTGAAAATATCCAGAAAAATTTTTGGGTACAAAAGAGCTATTATTTGTGGACGGTAGATGGGTCTCTTGAATTGCTATAATGTCTGGTGAGAATTCATTTGTTAGTAATGATAATTCATTGAAATTATTGCAATAACCGTTCATGTTCCACTGCATTATTTTAATGGACATATGCAAAAATCAGAAAATGTGAAGATGTAAAATTTACTTGTGTAGGGTTGGGGAAGAGGCTGCATTTATATTGTAGAATCGTTGTCTGGCGAAATATGTGATGAGTTGACAAAGGGGGTTTCTTGTGGAAGGGAGGTGTGTGAACTGAATTTAGATTTGAGTTGCATTTATTAAAGTTTTCAGAGAGCTGCGATGTGGACGGATCAGTGTGAGTTTGCGGTAAGCTGTGATTGTGAGTGAAATGGGAGAGAGAGAGAGGTGTAATTGGAGTGTGTGTGTGTGTATGAGAGTTTGCGAGTTCAAGAGGGGCAGTTCAGAGTTTAAGTGATAGGTGGTACGGGTATTAGTGGGACCGGGAGAGTGTGTGTCAGAGTTTGTGTGTATAGGTTTTCCGGTTGAGGAGAGTGTATCGGTTGGAAATTTATTATTTGATGAAGTGGCGGTGGGGCCAGAGAGGTTGATAGTTTCTGAATTTATTTTGTTGTCGTTTTCTGATGAATTTTGTACATTGGTTTTTTTGTTTGCGTTGATTTGATTAGCTTGTGCAGCGATTGAAGAATAGGATATTGATGAAGTGTTTGAGGGAGAGGGAGGGAGTTGTTCTTTAAATTTATTTATGGCCTCACGCATTGTGTATTTGTTTATGGTCTTAATTTTTATAATATCCCTTGCCTGTTGAAATTTTGAGCATTCTGCTGAGGGTGCTGGTCTGAACAATTAGCACAGTGTGTCCGTGTACAATCTGAGGGGGAATGGGGAGGTAGGTTGCAGGTGACTCATGAAGGTGCCCTTTTACAGCTCTTTTGCGTATGTCCAAGTAATTGGCAAATTTTTGCAGCGCATAGGGCTAGGAATGTATTGTCTTACTTAAACCTTTCTCCTAGCGATGTCAATTTTTTCCAGAAGGTGATACTGTAGGCTGCGTCTTCATATCAATGTTCCTCGTAAATTTTTACACATCTGTAATACCTTGAGGGCCCAATTCCTCAATTATTTCCTTTTCGGATATATTGGGCGAACATGGTGCCTTTGACGAAATTCAAACTGTTGTGATATTTGGCTGATATGGGGCAGATTCCGTGAAGTTACTTTGCAGGAATGAGTTTTTGGGCAGCATTTTTATCTTTCGCTAATAGGAGCAAATTACCATCACGAAGCTCGGAAATGGTGAGTATAACTTTGCTTATGAGATTCAGCGATTTGTGGACTTGAAAGCATGAATACTGTGATAGAGATTTATCGGTATCAGGGGAGCTAACCAGTACAAATTTTGGGTTCTGTTGTTGGAGATTAGGTAGGGTTCGAAAAAATTCAATGGATTTATTTCTTGCTGTCTTTCGTTTTTTTACTGGCGAGTCGGATAGCAAAGCGAACCGATTCCGAGTTAACAAAACCGTTTTGTACAGGATTTCCTATGGAGTTTTTGGTCCGGACAGTATCTTTACAAGTTCCAGCAGAAGTCTGCCCTCATACGGCCATCCCATCGACCTTGATATCTTTCCTCCAGAATTTTGATGTCCTGGTGGAACCGTCGCCTTGGTCTTCGCTATAAGCTCCCAGGTTCTCAGGAAATTTATCTAAATGACTGTGCAAATTATGCAGTTTGGCACTCATATTAGCCCCTAGTTTTTGGGAATTCTGATTTTGAAATCATCGTTCCTTATAAGTGTAATATATTAGCAATTAATCTAATTGGTTGGCAACTTTTTTAAAAGTATCAATTTCCTAACTAGTACAATGAATTGCAACATTGTCCAACATTCCTTTTATATTACAACCTTGTAAATGGTAGTTTCAAGAATATTTGAATAAATCATCAGTTCCATTTAAACCTTCAACGCGTGCGTTTCAATTATTACATTTGGCGACGAGTGATAAATCGTGCGGCCGTTTTCTTTTATATTCGTGTGTGTACGCAACAACAAACACAATGGCAAACGATCTCAAAGGCATAGAAATGCTTTTACAACAACAGCAAGAATTTACCAAGAACTTGCTTACTCAACAACAGCAGTGGATGCAGGCCATCATGAACACCAAAACGGACGCTTCTAAGGAATCCAAACACACTCCTGATCAGTTAATGGTGCCGGCATTCCACAAATTCTACAAAGAACAACAACAATGGGACTCATATCTACAACAACTAGAACAACACTTTCTCGCATATTCCGTGACGCCAGCAGAAAAACAAAAGTCTTTCTTTTTATCATGGTGTGGTGCAGAATTGTTTGATTTGCTTAAAAATCTTTTCGGCGTAGCAAGCCTCGAAAATCAAACATACCAACAACTACATGAAAAACTTACGGAACATTTTACTGTAAGCCAGCATACAGTGGCAGCACGGTACGAATTTTTCAAAAGGCAAATGAAAAACACACAATCGTACAAGGAATGGGTCGCAGATCTTCGGGGTTTGGCGCGAACATGCAAGTTCGTTTGCAAGTCCAACCCCTGTGCAACCAGCTACGTGGATGATATGATTCGCGATCACATCATCGTCAACACACCACACGACTCTGTACGAACCGCTGCCCTTCAAAAACAACAAGCAACACTCACTGATGTACTACTCATTGCGGAATCATTTGAGGCAACAACAAAAACGGTGGCAGCAATAAAAGAAACAGCAAACGAAAAGACAATCGAAATCAATGTAGTGAAAAAAAATCGTCGTTGGTTAAGAGAGACAATAAAGAGAACAAATACAAATCGTGTTCGGGATGTTTTAGCTCTCATAAGAGAGAAGATTGTAAATTTAAGAGCGCAATTTGCAACAAGTGTGGAAAAAAGGGGCATATAGCGCCCGTGTGTATGTCTAAAAGTGTGAACAGTAACAAAACCGAACAAAATCAGAACCGAAAACAAAAGCAAAAAAATAACATTGATGCGATCGAGACAATTTATGACATTACCGGTGAAGTGAAAGCAAAAAATTCAAAAAGTTTTATTGACGTTGAAATAAATAATAAAATTATAAGTTTTCAAATGGATTCTGGCGCGTCAATTTCGATAATAAATTTATCAACATTTAAATACTTAAATAAACAAAAATTAGTGAAAACAAATAGAATTTTGTACGGATTCGGCAGAAAAGAAATTCCAATTTTGGGTGAACTGCATACGAGTGTTAAATGTGGAAATCGCGAAAAAGAGGTTGGTATTAATTGTCGTTAATGTTAATTCGGGTGACAATTTGTTTGGATATGACTTGTTTAACGCGTTTGGTTTCCAAATTAAACAAATTAATACAGTTTCTGAAAACGAAACTTCAAGTATACGAACTTTGTGAGAAATATTGTGAAATTTTCCAACCAGCTCTCGGCACGGTAAAAAATTTTAAAGCTAATATACGTTTAAAACCAGATGCTCAACCCAAGTTTTTTAGAAGCCGTCCTTAGGGTAACCAGATTCAAAATGTATAAAAACAGTACAAAGAGTAAATAAAAACAGTACAATTCGAAAAAAACAGTACATAAGGTGGCTGCAAGGTGAATTTCGTACCTCTGGAATTGTCAAACATAGGCAATGTGCGATAAAAATAGACGAAATTGAGAGGAATGGAGGAATACATAAAAGCTGCTTAAAATAGTACGCAAAATATACAAATATTTATATAATAGTTAAATAGACTTATAATTTCTTTTACTTTCAGTATGTGAGTGAGAAATTATTCATATATGTATATATGAAAGAGAAGTTTTTCATATTTGTTTTGGTCGCATTTTTCTAAACATTCAATTTTGACAGCTACTGAGGGAAAATCGATTCTAAAAAATTTGCTCTTGCATCCACCTTGTAAATAAATTCACCTTGAACACAACTAAACAAAGTGAAGTTCTTTTTATAACAGGGTGGCTCAAATCTGTTAAATTCCTGTATTACACCAATTTTTACACTTAAAGAAACAAGGAGCTTATTTACAGTGTGTAGAAAAAATGGTACATAATTTATAAAATCAATACTTTTGCGTACTGATTTAGATGTTGTGCGAAAAAAGAGCTTATTTACAGTGTGTATAAAAAACCAGGACAAAAACAGTACATATTTTATAAAATCAGTACTTTTGCGTACTGATTTAGATGTTGTGAATAAAACAGTACACTCGTAAAAAAACAGTACATGTACTGTTAAAAACAGTACGTCTGGCAACCCTAGCCGTCCTATACCTTTTGCTCAAATGCCTCAATTTAAAACAGAAATCGACAGACTAATTGAACAAAAAATAATAAATCCAATTAAATTCAGTGACTGGGCTTCTCCCATCGTTTTAGCAAGAAAACCGAATAATTGTATTCGTATATGCGGTGATTTTAAAGTAGCTGTCAATGCGCAAATTGACATAGAACAGTATCCGCTTCCTACCCGTGACAATTTGTTTCATTCAATTCGCAACGGAAAATACTTTTCAAAAATCGATTTGAAAGATGCGTATCTGCAGATGGAGTTGGACGATTCATCGAAAGAAATAATGGTAATCAATACGCCTCTGGGACTTTTCCAATATCAACGCTTACCATACGGCATTGCTAGCGCCCCAGCTATCTTCCAACGGTATATTGAACAACTTCTACATGGCATAGAAGGTTGTGCAAATTATTTGGATGACATCATAATATCAGCTCCAACTCTACCAGAACATTTACGGCGACTTGACCAGGTACTTAAAATTTTACAAGACAATGGTATCAGATGTAAGAAAGAGAAATGTGCATTTCTTCAAAACCAAATTACATATCTTGGCCGTCGTATAAGTTCTGAAGGTATATTACCGGATGAATCAGGTCTTCTCGCAGTCAAAAACTTAAAGCCGCCTAAGGATATTAAACAATTGGAAGCTTTTATGGGCAAAGTTAATTATTACCACAACTTTGTGGCAAATTTTGCAAACGTCGCAGCTCCAATCAACATGCTACGGAGAAAAGATGTCCCTTTTCGGTGGGGCAAAAGTCCACAAAAATCGTTCGACGAGCTTAAATCGCAAATAGTGAACGGAACACAACTTGCACACTTTCAAGAAAATTTGCCGCTTGTTCTTGCTACAGACGCATCGCCCTTCGGAATTGGAGCAGTCATTTCACATCTTTATCCAGACGGTACTGAAAGGCCAATCGCATTTGCTTCGAAAACATTAGACAAACATCAAGAAAAATACAGCCAAATCGACAAAGAAGGTCTTGCAATTGTTTTTGGAGTAAAGCGTTTTCATCAGTTTCTGTATGGTCATAAGTTTATCCTGATTACAGACCATAAACCACTGTTCCCGTATGTTTCATCAATGTCTAAAACAACAACATAAGACACAATTTCAGCCCTATCTGCCATTTTTTCCATTGAGGGCATTCCAAACACAATTGTCAGTGACAATGGACCACAGCTAATATCTGAAGACTTCGATCAATTTTGCACTAAACTCGGAATTACGCACATCACAACCACGCCATTTCATCCAGCATCCAACGGTTTAGCAGAACGTTTCGTCAGAACTTTTAAAACATCAGTTCGAAAAAACATTGACGACGATATGCCCATAAAAAATGCCGTTCATAAATTTCTTTCGACCTACCGTTTCATGCCGAATTCAGAAGGTACATCTCCTGCGGAGCTTATGCGTCGTAGACCAGTACGTACAATTTGGTCTCAGCTTTTAGAACCTTCGGAAAAGCCTCATCGCAATTGCTCAAAATCAATTCATATCAAATAAATACCAGGTAAATGATAACGTTTTTATCAGAAATTATGGTAAGGGGAAGAAATGGATACCAGGTGTTATTCAGACGAAAGTTGGTAACATCATATTCCTAGTAAATACAAACAAAGGGGTTTGCAGACGCCATGTAAACCAAATGAAGCCTCGAAGTTCTCCAAATATTAATCCGGACTTTTCTGAGGAAAACGGCGATAATTTGTATTTCCCTTCGTATGTTGATACCTCACCTTCAACATCATAAACTTCGACTAGTCCTCCTACAACTGAAACATCTCCGACTACAAGTCCAAGGAATCCAGCAGATTCGAACGTCAGTCAACAAGATCATCAACTGCGTAGAACAACAAGATTACGTCGAGAAGTATCACGTTACGAACCAGCAGATTTTCAAAGACACTGAGATGAAATTTTTATGTACATATTTCTATATTTTATCAAAATTAATTTGCATTCATTTTCTATATTACTCTTTTCAAAATCTAATATAATTTCATATATATTTTAAAAAATTAATATTTAAATGAATTCATGTTTTACTTTAAATTTCCATACTGTTTTGAAAATTTAGGGAGGAGTAATGTAATATATTAGCAATTAATCTAATTGGGTGGCAACTTTTTTAAAAGTATCAATTTCCTAACTAGTACAATGAATTGCAACATTGTCCAACATTCCTTTTATATTACAACCTTGTAAATGGTAGTTTCAAGAATATTTGAATAAATCATCAGTTCCATTTAAACCTTCAACGCGTGCGATTCAATTATTACAATAAGATTACGGATTTGTGGCCCATCAAAAATTCCTGCTTTTAACTTTTCTATACTGAGACCAGGAAATGATTGGCAAATATATTTGGAGCAATCGCCACTCCCATCTAAAGCCTTAACAAACTGTTTTATAAGTCCAAGTTTAATATGTAGTGGCGGAAGAACGATTTTTTTCTCGACTGATCAACGGTTCTTGACCGATGTTAGCTTTTCCTACAGTCATATTCATTCTCGACGGCCAGTCTTCCCTGCTCCAGTGTTCATTTTTCGCCCGAATCTCCCACAAGGAAACAGGGATATTAAGTTTATCCGCTAATAATCGACACACACTAAACTGATGTTGATAAAATGAAATTTTCTCTAAAACAAGTTCAATATTTTGATATTCCTCCTTAAGAGCAGTTGAATGACCCTTCGGGATCGAAGCCAATTGATTTCCGTTATGCACACATTTCACTTTTTCTTTTGAGCTATCTATGAAAGTCGCCAGTCTTTTGGTTGGTATACTGGAAGTCCTATTAAATTTAAAAGCCCAGAAATATCAGTACAATATACGATATCTTCCGTCTCCTTAAAACATGGAAGAATATCACACTCTACAGTTCGATGAGTTGTTATTGATACGCCAGGCTGTAGGCAAGATTTTTCGTTTATTCTTGAATCAAGAAGCTCATTTCTTAGATAAATTCAAATCTCGAATCAAGTCGTTTAGCTCGCCTTGCGAAAAACCTTGAAGTGCAGGACTGCATCCTTCGAATTCACTTTCACAACATCATCACAGTAATCGTCTGATAAGGAAGTAAATACCAGTTTTAACAAATCTTCACTATGCAGCGTTGGTGGCTTAGCGGATTGTACGTTTAGGTAAACCCAAGAGCGCCTTTTGTATCGGTTCATGCCTTTTACATTCACAGCGCAAAAGTAGCAATCATCAAGGTGGATTCTTGGCTCTGTCCATGTCATCGGTATTCCAAACGGAAGCCCTTTTCGTCTTCCTTGACTCCAATATCGAAGTGACTCCACGCAGTTTTACAAACTTTGTGTTGTTCTCAACATTTCTCTTCTTGTCCTAGTTGTTTTCCAAAATATGCGCGATAACTTTGTTTTACAAAATCATTTCTATTCCCTCGTTGCTTTTCTTGACAATATTTACCTCACATGTAGCAGAAATGGTCGAGGTTATTAGCACAAGACTTGCGTGAAGAACTCATACTCTTTTTAACAATAACGACAAAAAAATTTAAAATGTATTTTTTAAGTTAACTATTTCGATTTTTAAGTTTCTCTATTTCACTCTCCTTTTCTCTCCCCTTTTTTTATTTAAAATTACTACTGCTTCCGTATTTTTTTGTGAACGAGATTTTCGGGTGTTGTTGTTGTCGGAATCTCACACGCAATCATTGTTGTTGTCACTTTTCTGTACGGAAAGATCCGTAAATGAGGGTCGATTAGTAAAATCGTGTGTTTTTATAGAACGCTTTATCATGAGAACCAGAGTCAATTCAAGCAAAATAATTTATTGGTCGAGTACTTCATAATCGAATGTATCTAAATTGACTCCATAAACTTATGCCGTAGAAAAAATATATTTGTTTGTTCCCCTGTGGCTTACGTCGTCCATTTGGACAAATTGGTATCGGAAACCATTCAAAAATACAAGGTGAGCATGCCAATCTGTTATAAAGTAACTTTTTATTTATTTTGTGTGTGAGCAAACTTTTGTGGGCATTTTTGTTATAACCAATTTTTATCGCTGCATCCAATCTACCAAAACACATTGCGATTTGTCAAATTTTCGGAACAATTATTTTGGTGCTATATTTGAAAAGAGACTCTAACTCAACAACTAAAGATGGTTAGAGCCAAACTTGTGAAGTTGATTTAACAGTAATTGGGAAATTCATATAACATACAAGTTAGTGCTAGATCCTGGACGCTGGGAATGGAAAGCTAAATTACGACAAACAGCATTTCAATTTTGGCTTCTAAGTAAAGCAATCTTTGTGGTGGTTGATTCAATTTTGCAAAATACTCAATCGAAACTAATTTCTCCAAACAATTAATTGCAGTTCGTTCCCCAAAGTATCGACAGTCCATAAAAATTTAGTAGTGCCGGATACTTATCTCCCAAAATATTTCTCAATTAGAAATACCAACACAGAAATACTCATCATTGAGCAGTACAGCATCCAAATCCAGAAGAAGTCCTCCATATTGAATGGTTGAGCACTACGTGGAGTTGTAATATCCTTCAGCGAAACTCTGCCTAACGCGACCATATCGTAGAATGCCTGTATATACCAATGTTGATAAAGACCAGAATCGATTACACGCTCAATAAGTCGATTCAACGGTTCCCTGTACAATGAATTCTCATTCAAAAGAATAGAATAGATGGTGTTAACGCTATAGGAAAGTTGGTCAGACAATCGAAACAATTTCCTGGAATAATAATTTTGCAATTCTTCAAGGAACGGCCAAGTGTTTGTTGATATGGGATAAGCATAACTCTGGTTGAAGTTATTGCGGGAATTCAGAAATTCGGAAAAATTATCGATTCTTGTAAAAATAGTTTTATACCTTTCCCAAAATGCATCTCCATGAGCATTTTTCACACTCCTTATATCACGATCATGTAATAAAATTTTTAAATCGCTCATTAAAAGATCATCAAAGCTGGAAATCACTTCAATTTTTGGAGGTGCTGTCATCAGTTTGGACAAATTCGCGGAGTAGGATGTGCTGACAAAGATTCCAGCGAGGAATAACAAACTGTAGGTGAACTTGATTCTGGGTTTAATTTTCTGTGGCATATTAAATGGTTGTCCCAGAGTGCCTCTTATTGTGACGTCATTGCAGAACACATCGATTAGTTTACTTCCAAATTTCTGGATTCTGTCTCTCTTTCTTTGTGCCACCAACAGAAGTGATATGAAAGAAAATTGTAGCAGCACCACGAGCAAATATTCAATGCTAAATACCGAAAGAAACAATCGGTTGACGGGCATTGCCGGTTCAATCGGAAGCATAGTCAGAAAATTTAAAATTTCAATGCGAGAACTGAATTCATGAATATTGAAGTCTTCTTTTGCCGCAGAAAGAGCAGCTGTAATATCCACAGATTCGTTTCGTATAAACAGAAGCAGATCCTGGGTACGCAACACATTATTTGCTAACAAATGATACGGGAACTTGAAAATGCAGTTGTATTTCTCAGCAAAAGTACGAATCAACTTTCCAATATATCCACTTATTTGTTGACGACCAGAGGAATCAGTATACAGTATAGTGCGCGGTTCATTGAGATCAGGAAGTGTGACTAACACCTTCCCTTTGAGGTCACTCAGACGGTTAGGAAATAAATCCAACTCCACTGAATGAGAATGCGTCTCCAGCTTGAATTCAGGAAATTGCGTGTAACTGTGGTAACGACGTGTTCCATTGAAATCCCGATAAAGTAAGTTCACATTGAGGAGTTTCAGTTCCTTACACAGTTCGAAAACTTTAATCAGGTCTTCCTCGTTATCCTCCACAAACTTCTCGTTTATTATGATCATGATTCTGGTGTCGCGCATGTGTTGCAGATTGACAGCCAATTTTCCCAGGAGTTCTTTGTCCTTAGTAGTGTTCATGCACACAATGCCCAAAAGTTCGCTGCTGAAATTCCCTTTTAAATAAATAGTCTCGTGATCACCATAGACAACGTACGGTGACTTGAAGTGTTGCTGCAAGTTCTCAGCCACACAATCGGAGTCCACTCTGCGTTGTAAGAAAGTCGTCCTGTACGGACGCTCAGAGTAAACTCTTTCCAAAATTTTGTCAAACTCATTCTTGAACTGAGTTTCATCCGTTTCCCCCGCAACTTCTTCAATTATGTTGGCGATTGTTAAGTTGAGAAGAATTTTCCATATCAACATGATTGAACCTTTCACTTAATCGACTTCACGGTAACTGCAAAGAGCACCTTTTTGGCGAAAAGTTCCTTCAACAACTGTGCGGACATCCTCTATCCGCACCGTGTAGTGCCCAAACTGATCTTATCATTGAGATTGTTGCGTCCCACTGCGGGTTTTAAATGCTGTGGTTTCCATATTCGTTGCTAATTTCGCCCCAACCAAAAACATTGGTAAGTTTTCTGTTTATGAAGCCCCCAGAGTGGAATTGAGCAAATTCATAGCAATTTCAGATACTTGAATATTTACAGAAGAAGCGATCCCAGAAGCGATAAGTGGTAATAAATTGTGTAAAGACAACAAAGGCATCGTCCCCCATCATTACTAAATGAACAACAAAAAACAGCTAAAAGCAGACAACAGCCAGGACATTATGGAGGACTTAGAATTAAGTATACAATCTTAGGAGGAGAAGAAGGAAATATAAGAGAATATTTACCATAAATGAAAGGAATGGACAATACTATATATATTTACTATATAATTCTATCAATATTTTTTCAATTGGCAGTATTTTGGCGTCTCAGTTGAAATCTAGTTTCGTCTGTTTAACAAATTTTCTTATTAGACAATCACTTTGCGTGCTCTCTGTAATTCTCACGCATCCCACCCTGTTCATTCCACCATGATTTTCTATTCAATGAAGCTGCGGGACGCGACGAGCGGTTCAGTTGCTTTCAAAATAGCTGAGACAGAAATAATGGACCCTCGCATACCGTGACCTTGTATATCTTGACCTTGACTTGAATCCCATCAAAACGCAGGATATTTCTAACTCCTATATATGCAATTATCGAAACCTCATTAATAATGCTCACAGGTAGGCTGCTTGTAATGGTGATATTGGACAAGAGTTTGGAAGAAATGGCATTTTATATAATATACTCGAACAAGAAAAACAGGAAAACGCTCATCACGGGAGTAACTTTTGCCGCATTCGTTGTCTTCTTCGATACTCAACTTTCGGTTTACGTTGGAACTTACACAAATGACTCCAGTGGGAATAAAATCAAATGACTACTTAGATTCGCCCGTAGTACAAAGAAATTTGGTTTATAATCAAACAACTCGTCCCTCCTATGACCCAACACAGACGAAGCCAGCTTCCCAATGCAGAGCATCACAGTCACGTTTGCGCAGCATTACCAGAGGAACTTGCAATTCCATCCCACTGAAACATCGCACATCTTTGGAAGGCCACCGAAATTTGTCTGCCCAATTTAGCAAGATTTTCGACTCGCGACTAATTAGCGCTTCATTTGGAGTTCGCACTGTGGGGCAAGTTGATTTCTAGCACTGGATATAAATAACATAAAATCTTAGTTAGTTTTACGTCACTGGTTCCAGAAAGCACAGTTGCACAGTTTTTGTGCAAATCTCATCATTTTACCATGAAGCAGATTCAAAAGCAAAAAAAATCGATTGCACGAGAATGCAAAATCCTTGGAGATATTTCAATCAAAGTGGCTTCCAATATGAACAAGTAGATTTTGAGAGTTCATGGCGGACGATCGCATCTGTCCGTGAGAGTATGTAGAAGAACCCGAGGCAGTCAATTCCGCACCGCGCACAAGAACTCAGCATGTCGCAGACATCAATTTGGCCAATTTTGCGTTGGGACTTGGGTCGGCACCCTTACAAAATTCAACTAGTCCTGGAACCGAAGGAAGACGACGATCGCCGAGTGGGCTCTGGAGCAACAAAAAATCACCTTCAACGACGAGGCCCATTTTTGCTGAACGGGGCAATTACAAAAATTCCCGATTTGACCCCGGTAGACTTGCTGATATTGGCATAAGGGCAGTGGTCTCTAGACCCTACAAATTTATTTTTGTCCAACGTAGCGAGGTGTCATGTACCACAGTCATCACCGCCGTTCTACTTCGGCCTACAAGGGAGTAAGAGGAACGAAAGATGTCTACAATGTACCGAAAGAGACTACGTAGTAAAGTGCCGTCTAAGGATTTATTCCAAGTGTTGTATAAGGGCATGGCCCTTACAGAATTCCAGTCAGTTTTTTTCTCACGCTCATTCAAACTCATTTTAAAAAGAAAAAATTTGACGGTATTGTTAGAAGTGAACTTCGACTTAACCACAACCCCACTACCTTGTCACACGCTTAGAGTTTCTGCGCAATACGCTTTTGATATCATAGAAACCTATCCTAACACTGGTTCCGCCATAGCACGCCACCCTAAGTTCCAATTCAGGCAACCAGTACTGCTAAAAATGCGCCACGCGAAAATTTGGCTTAACGTCAGCTTTAAAATCGATTTCTCATTTCGTGACTAACTTGTCTGAGGATATGTCTCCACGAACCTATTATTTCTCTTCGAATACAGAAAATGTTGGTCTACGGGTGTTACGAAACGCCTTTTGTGAAAGGGAACTACAGAGTTCAAATTTGAGAATCCGTTGCACTCTGTTCCCATTCACAAAATCAGAGGGCCATGAATATCAGTTGGTGGGTGCAATTTTAGTTATTCTATAGTTCCGAAATAACAAAACAAATCAAAGACTTTTAACTTAACAATACTCAGAACTGTTCTCCTAACCAATGAGTACCGTTTCCCGCTTCTGTCTTCATAGTAAACCCTCTTCACTGGTCCGATAAAAACTTATTCTCTAAAAATATAGTTGGCTTTATCCTTTCGTTTGAGGCTACAGACGATCCCAAAGGACTTTAATCCTTGAGTGAATATTTAAGGCACACAATTTGTATGTTCCTCATAGTGTAAATAACACAGAGGAAGACTGATTCTGCGGCATGTGCTTTATTAGTCAATTTGAGGCAATTTTGATCTTTGAGTACAAAAATTATAATATTTTTGTTGAATTGACTCTACTTTTTGAGATAAAGCCAATCCATTTATACATTAAAACAAAAACCAATCAATAAGAGTTAAGAAAACCGTTTTGTACAGGATTTCCTATGGAATTTTTGGTCCGGTTCCAGCAGAAGTCTGCCATGATACGGCCATCCCATCGGCCTTGATATCTTTCCTCCAGAATCTTGATGTCCTGGTGCAACCGTCGCCTTGTTCTTCGCTATAAGCTCCCAGGTTCTCAGGAAATTTATCTAAATGACTGTGCAAATTATGCAGTTTGACACTCATATTAGCCCCTAGTTTTTGGAATTTCTGTTTCTGAATTCATCGTAGTTTATAAGATTACGGATTTGTGGCCCATCAAAAATTCCTGCTTTTAACTTTTCTATACTGAGACCAGGAAATGGTTGGCAAATATATTTGGAGCAATCGCCACTCCCATCTAAAGCTTTAACAAACTGTTTTATAAGTCCAAGTTTAATATGTAGTGGCGGAAGAACGATTTTTTTCTCGACTGATCAACGGTTCATGAACGATGTTAGCTTTTCCTACAGTCATATTCATTCTCGACGGCCAGTCTTCCCTGCTCCAGTGTTCATTTTTCGCCCGAATCTCCCACAAGGAAACAGGGATATTAAGTTTATCCGCTAATAATCGACACACACTAAACTGATGTTGATAAAATGAAATTTTCTCTAAAACAAGTTCAATATTTTGATATTCCTCCTTAAGAGCAGTTGAATGACCCTTCGGGATCGAAGCCAATTGATTTCCGTTATGCACACATTTCACTTTTTCTTTTGAGCTCTCTATGAAAGTCGCCAGTCTTTTGGTTGGTATACTGGAAGTCCTATTAAATTTAAAAGCCCAGAAATATCAGTACAATATACGATATCTTCCGTCTCCTTAAAACATGGAAGAATATCACACTCTACAGTTCGATGAGTTGTTATTGATACGCCAGGCTGTAGGCAAGATTTTTCGTTTATTCTTGAATCAAGAAGCTCATTTCTTAGATAAATTCAAATCTCGAATCAAGTCGTTTAGCTCGCCTTGCGAAAAACCTTGAAGTGCAGGACTGCATCCTTCGAATTCACTTTCACAACATCATCACAGTAATCGTCTGATAAGGAAGTAAATACCAGTTTTAACAAATCTTCACTATGCAGCGTTGGTGGCTTAGCGGATTGTACGTTTAGGTAAACCCAAGAGCGCCTTTTGTATCGGTTCATGCCTTTTACATTCACAGCGCAAAAGTAGCAATCATCAAGGTGGATTCTTGGCTCTGTCCATGTCATCGGTATTCCAAACGGAAGCCCTTTTCGTCTTCCTTGACTCCAATATCGAAGTGACTCCACGCAGTTTTACAAACTTTGTGTTGTTCTCAACATTTCTCTTCTTGTCCTAGTTGTTTTCCAAAATATGCGCGATAACTTTGTTTTACAAAATCATTTCTATTCCCTCGTTGCTTTTCTTGACAATATTTACCTCACATGTAGCAGAAATGGTCGAGGTTATTAGCACAAGACTTGCGTGAAGAACTCATACTCTTTTTAACAATAACGACAAAAAAATTTAAAATGTATTTTTTAAGTTAACTATTTCGATTTTTAAGTTTCTCTATTTCACTCTCCTTTTCTCTCCCCTTTTTTTATTTAAAATTACTACTGCTTCCGTATTTTTTTGTGAACGAGATTTTCGGGTGTTGTTGTTGTCGGAATCTCACACGCAATCATTGTTGTTGTCACTTTTCTGTACGGAAAGATCCGTAAATGAGGGTCGATTAGTAAAATCGTGTGTTTTTATAGAACGCTTTATCATGAGAACCAGAGTCAATTCAAGCAAAATAATTTATTGGTCGAGTACTTCATAATCGAATGTATCTAAATTGACTCCATAAACTTATGCCGTAGAAAAAATATATTTGTTTGTTCCCCTGTGGCTTACGTCGTCCATTTGGACAAATTGGTATCGGAAACCATTCAAAAACACAAGGTGAGCATGCCAATCTGTTATAAAGTAACTTTTTATTTATTTTGTGTGTGAGCAAACTTTTGTGTGCATTTTTGTTATAACCAATTTTTATCGCTGCATCCAATCTACCAAAACACATTGCGATTTGTCAAATTTTCGGAACAATTATTTTGGTGCTATATTTGAAAAGAGACTCTAACTCAACAACTAAAGATGGTTAGAGCCAAACTTGTGAAGTTGATTTAACAGTAATTGGGAAATTCATATAACATACAAGTTAGTGCTAGATCCTGGACGCTGGGAATGGAAAGCTAAATTACGACAAACAGCATTTCAATTTTGGCTTCTAAGTAAAGCAATCTTTGTGGTGGTTGATTCAATTTTGCAAAATACTCAATCGAAACTAATTTCTCCAAACAATTAATTGCAGTTCGTTCCCCAAAGTATCGACAGTCCATAAAAATTTAGTAGTGCCGGATACTTATCTCCCAAAATATTTCTCAATTAGAAATACCAACACAGAAATACTCATCATTGAGCAGTACAGCATCCAAATCCAGAAGAAGTCCTCCATATTGAATGGTTGAGCACTACGTGGAGTTGTAATATCCTTCAGCGAAACTCTGCCTAACGCGACCATATCGTAGAATGCCTGTATATACCAATGTTGATAAAGACCAGAATCGATTACACGCTCAATAAGTCGATTCAACGGTTCCCTGTACAATGAATTCTCATTCAAAAGAATAGAATAGATGGTGTTAACGCTATAGGAAAGTTGGTCAGACAATCGAAACAATTTCCTGGAATAATAATTTTGCAATTCTTCAAGGAACGGCCAAGTGTTTGTTGATATGGGATAAGCATAACTCTGGTTGAAGTTATTGCGGGAATTCAGAAATTCGGAATAATTATCGATTGTTGTAAAAATAGTTTTATACCTTTCCCAAAATGCATCTCCATGAGCATTTTTCACACTCCTTATATCACGATCATGTAATAAAATTTTTAAATCGCTCATTAAAAGATCATCAAAGCTGGAAATCACTTCAATTTTTGGAGGTGCTGTCATCAGTTTGGACAAATTCGCGGAGTAGGATGTGCTGACAAAGATTCCAGCGAGGAATAACAAACTGTAGGTGAACTTAATTCTGAGTTTAATTTTCTGTGGCATATTAAATGGTTGTCCCAGAGTGCCTCTTATAGTGACGTCATTGCAGAACACATCGATTAGTTTACTTCCAAATTTCTGAATTCTGTTTCTCTCTGTTTGTACCACCAACAGAAGTGATATGAAACAAAATTGTAGCAGCACCACGAGCAAATATTCAATGCTAAATACCGAAAGAAAGAATCGGTTGACGGGCATTGCCGGTTCAATCGGAAGCATAGTCAGAAAACTAAAAATTTCAATGCGAGAACTGAATTCATGAACACTGAAGTCTTTTACTGACGTAATACCAGCTGGAATATCCACAGATTCGTTTCGAATAAACAAAAGAAGGTCCTGGCTACGCATCACATGATTCGCAGATAAATGATACGGGAACTTGAAAATGCAGTTGTATTTCTCAGCAAAAGTACGAATCAACTTTCCAATATATCCACTTATTTGTTGACGACCAGAGGAATCAGTATACAGTATAGTGCGCGGTTCATTGAGATCAGGAAGTGTGACTAACACCTTCCCTTTGAGGTCACTCAGACGGTTAGGAAATAAATCCAGCTCCACTGAATGAGAATGCGTCTCCAACTTGAATTCAGGAAATTGTGAATAACTGTGATAACGACGTGTTCCATTGAAATCCCGATAAAGTAAGTTCACATTGAGGAGTTTCAGTTCCTTACACAGTTCGAAAACTTTAATCAGGTCTTCCTCGTTATCCTCCAAAAACTTCTCGTTGTTTATAATAATGATTCTGGTGTCGCGCATGTGTTGCAGATTGACAGCCAACTTTTCGAGGAGTTCTTTGTCCTTAGTAGTGTTCATGCACACAATGCCCAAAAGTTCGCTGCTGAAATTCCCTTTTAAATAAATAGTCTCGTGATCACCATAGACAACGTACGGTGACTTGAAGTGTTGCTGCAAGTTCTCAGCCACACAATCGGAGTCCACTCTGCGTTGTAGGAACGTCGTCCTGTACGGACGCTCAGAGTAAACTCTTTCCAACACTTTGTCAAACTCATTCTTGAACTGAGTGTCATCCGTTTCCCCCGCAACTTCTTCAATTATGTTGGCGATTGTTAAGTTGAGAAGAATTTTCCATAGAAACATGATTGAACCTTTCACTAAAACGACTTCACGGTAACTGCAAAGAGCACCTTTTTGGCGAAAAGTTCCTTCAACAACTGTGTGGACATCCTCTATCCGCACCGTGTGGTGCCCAAACTGATCTTATCATTGAGATTGTTGCGTCCCACTGCGGGTTTTAAATGCTGTGGTTTCCATATTCGTTGCTAATTTCGCCCCAACCAAAAACATTGGTAAGTTTTCTGTTTATGAAGCCCCCAGAGAGAATTGAGCAAATTCATAGCCATTTCAGATACTTGAATATTTACAGAAGAAGCGATCCCAGAAGCGATAAGTGGTAATAAATTGTGTAAAGACAACAAAGGCATCGTCCCCCATCATTACTAAATGAACAACAAAAAACAGCTAAAAGCAGACAACAGCCAGGACATTATCGAGGACTTAGAATTAAGTATACAATCTTAGGAGGAGAAGAAGGAAATATAAGAGAATATTTACCATAAATGAAAGGAATGGACAATACTATATATATTTACTATATAATTCTATCAATATTTTTTCAATTGGCAGTATTTTGGCGTCTCAGTTGAAATCTAGTTTCGTCTGTTTAACAAATTTTCTTATTAGACAAACATTTTGCGTGCTCTCTGTAATTCTCACGCATCCCACCGTGTTCATTCCACCATGATTTTGTATTCATGGAGCTGCGGGACGCGACGAGCGGTTCAGTTGCTTATCAAAATAGCTGACACAGAAGATATGGACCCTCGTATACCGTGACCTTGTATATCTTGACATTGACTTGAACCCCATCAAACATAGGACATGCCTACCTCCTATATGTATATGCAATTATCGAAACCTCATTAATAATGCCCAGGGGTAGGCTGCTATAATGGTGATATTGGACAAGAGTTTGGAAGAAATGGCATTTTATATAATATACTCGAACAAGAAAAACAGGAAAACGCTCATCACGGGAGTAACTTTTGCCGCATTCGTTGTCTTCTTCGATACTCAACGGTTTACGTTGGAACTTACACAAATTACTCCAGTGGGAATAAAATCAAATGACTACTTAGATTCGCCCGTAGTACAAAGAAATTTGGTTTATAATCAAACAACTTGTCCCTCCTATGACCCAACACAGACGAAGCCAGCTTCCCAATGCAAAGTATCACAGTCACGTTTGCGCAGCATTACCAGAGGAACTTGCAATTCCATCCCACTGAAACATCGCTCATCTTTGGAAGGCCACCGAAATTTGTCTGCCCAATTTAGCAAGATTTTCGACTCGCGACTAATTAGCGCTTCATTTGGAGTTCGCACTGTGGGGTTGATTTCTAGCACTGGATATAAATAACATAAAATCTTAGTTAGTTTTACGTCACTGGTTCCAGAAAGCACAGTTGCACAGTTTTTGTGCAAATCTCATCATTTTACTGTGAAGCAGATTCAAAAGCAAAAAAAATCGATTGCATGAGACTGCAAAATCCTTGGAGATATTTCAATCAAAGTGGCTTCCAATATGAACAAGTAGATTTTGAGAGTTCATGGCGGACGATCGCATTTGTCCGTGAGAGTATGTAGAAGAACCCGAGGCAGTCAATTCTGCACCGCGCACAAGAACTCAGCATGTCGCAGACATCAATTTGGCCAATTTTGCGTTGGGACTTGGGTCGGCACCCTTACAAAATTCAACTAGTCCTGGAGCCGAAGGAAGACGACGATCGCCGAGTGGGCTCTGGAGCAACAAAAAATCACCTTCAACGACGAGGCCCATTTTTGCTGAACGGGGCAATTACAAAAATTCCCGATTTGACCCCGGTAGACTTGCTGATATTGGCATAAGGGCAGTGGTCTCTAGACCCTACAAATTTATTTTTGTCCAACGTAGCGAGGTGTCATGTACCACAGTCATCACCGCCGTTCTACTTCGGCCTACAAGGGAGTAAGAGGAACGAAAGATGTCTACAATGTACCGAAAGAGACTACGTAGTAAAGTGCCGTCTAAGGATTTATTCCAAGTGTTGTATAAGGGCATGGCCCTTACAGAATTCCAGTCAGTTTTTTTCTCACGCTCATTCAAACTCATTTTAAAAAGAAAAAATTTGACGGTATTGTTAGAAGTGAACTTCGACTTAACCACAACCCCACTACCTTGTCACACGCTTAGAGTTTCTGCGCAATACGCTTTTGATATCATAGAAACCAACCCTAACACTGGTTCCGCCATATCACGCCACCCTAAGTTCCAATTCAGGCAACCAGTACTGCTAAAAATGCGCCACGCGAAAATTTGGCTTAACGTCAGCTTTAAAATCGATTTCACATTTCGTGACTAACTTGTCTGAGGATATGTCTCCACGAACTTATTATTTCTCTTCGAATACAGAAAATGTTGGTGTACGGGTGTGACGAAACGCCTTTCAGAGTTCAAATTTGAGAATCCCTTGATCTCAGTTCCCATTCACAAAATCAGAGGGCCATGAGTATCAGTTGGTGGGTGCAATTTTAGTTCCTTTATAGTTCCGAAATAACAAAACAAATCAAAGACTTTTAACATAACAATACTCAGAACTGTTCTCCTAACCAATGAGTACCGTTTCCAACTTCTGTCTTCATAGTAAACCCTCTTCACTGGTCCGTTAAAAACTTATTCTCTAAAAATATAGTTGGCTTTATCCTTTCGTTTGCGGCTAAATTTACAGATTAATATAAATAGTTATATAAAATTAATTATGTTACATTCTTGGAGGTATTTCTCGACTTTCATAATATTTTCCAAATTAACAGTCTCTCAAAACTCAATAGGATTAGAGCCACCGAATACATTTTTTCTGATAACGCGGAGTTGGATGCAATCGTTGCAGATATGTTCAATAGATGCTCGAAGAGGGCAAAACGGGCAAGTAGGAACAGGGTCTCCACACAGCAAATGTTGGTGTGTAAGCTTTGGCTGCCCCATTCGGAGGCGGGAAAAGAATTTTGTTTGCTGGCGAGATGAGGTGGCTGGGTAGATGACTTTATGGTAGTTGGAGTCAAGGTTTTTTAAAGGTGGCTATAGTTATACCACTCAGCGGATCTAATTGACGTTAGATGATTGTGGATGAGCCTCAAAAGGTCTTTCTCTTCGGAGGTGTGACACAAAAAGCAAGGAGAACGGATGGCTTCATTTGCAGCATCATCACCAAACTCATTTCCAGGTATGCCCACATGTCTCGGGTACCCATCCGTATATTGGAAGAGCGTAATCGATTTTGGAGAGTGCAAGCGATCTGGTAATATTAAGTAAAGTCGTAACATGAATTAAAAAGTTTTTGGATGCTAAATACTTTATAAGATTTAAGCGGGCAGCTGGGCTTTTTCTTCAGACTAAACAATGTTGCTTAAATGAATATCTTGCATCGAATATAACTCCTAATATTTTCAAATACATAGTTAACAAATTCTATATTTACATTGTTATACATTGTTCTGCTTTGTTTTTTTCGAAAAGCGACTTGGTTAGCGTTGATCAGATTGTTGTTAGAAATTAACCACATTAGTCTCTGAGCCATTATTTTTTCCATAAGTTTCCCTATGCAGGGCAGGAGGGATATTGGGCGGTAGCTATTAACTTCGAGATAGGGCTTGTTAGGTTTGGAAATTGGAATGATGATAGCTGTTCTCTAGCTTTGTGGATAAATACCTTGGTATAGGATGTTGTTGTACAGGTTCAGGATTCTATCTTTTACGTAGGGCGGACAATTTTTTACCATCGGATATGAAGTACGGTCGAAACCAGGGGTTTTCCCTTTTGCGCTGCACAGTGCTGTTTCTAACTCAAGTTTAGTAATTTTTTGTTCTATTTGTTTTGCTTTGGTTGATATATTGCTAGGGTTATAAAATATATATTTATAGTGTAGTTTTTCAGTCATAAAATGTGGGTGAAAATTTGCATCATTTGAGAGTTGTGACCAATAAGAAGCAAAATAATTAGCTATTTCAAAAGGTGAGGTAATTTGATTTGAGGCAGAGTTTAAAATTAATATCTTGTTAGTAGTTTTATTCCCTGTAAGTGTTTTGATGTCGGACCATATCTTTTTAATAGAAGTGTTGGGGTTTATTTCTAACGTAAATTTTTGGAAGCAGATCGACTTGGCAGTTTTAGAAGCCTTCTTGAAAACAGCATTGGCCTTTTTGAAAGCGATTAAAGTTGAAATGGATCTAAGAAGTTTATAACTGTGCCAGAGGACTTGATTTTCTTTTCTAAGCCGATTTAGGTCACTATTCCACCAAGGAACAATAGCTTTCACCAGAAATGGTTTGGTCTGAGGAATGGAAAGGTGAGCTGCGAACCGAATCCCTTTATGCAACTTAGATGCTTCACAGTTAATGTTGCTGGAGACATGAAATCGAGAGGTGTAATTAAGGCAACTATTCTGAAATAACGCCCAATCGGCGAGATCGGGTTTGGACTTTGGTTTGGGTTTAACTTTGTGGAAATTTAAATGTGTTGTAAGTTCAATAATTATCGGATAATGGTTGCTGCCATGAAGATTCTCAAGAATTTTCTATGAATACCGGGGTGTTAATTGGGCAGAACACATTGTCAGATCGATTTGGGTGAACGTTTTATGAGATGAAAAGTGAGTTGACGATCCGTCGTTTAAGATAATTAGGTTCTCATTTAATATGAAGTGTTCCATAGAACTTCCCCTATTATAGGATTGCCTTGAGCCCCAAAGAGGGCTCTAGGCATTGACGTCGCCCATAAGGAGACTAGGCCCATTGATCAAATGTAGAATACCTGATAGGTCTCGGGCGGTGAATTTTTGTGGGGGGGGTATGTAGCTATTTATTATATTGAAAGAGGGATCAAGGCTAACCTGTAAGACTATTGTGGACATGGGAAGGTTTAAGGGTATACAATTATGTGGTAAATGTTTTTTGATTAGAAGTCCGACACCTTGTTTAGCTGATGTATTAGAAGTAAGATTGTGAAAATATCCAGAAAAATTTTTGGGTACAAAAGAGCTATTATTTGTGGACGGTAGATGGGTCTCTTGAATTGCTATAATGTCTGGTGAGAATTCATTTGTTAGTAATGATAATTCATTGAAATTATTGCAATAACCGTTCATGTTCCACTGCATTATTTTAATGGACATATGCAAAAATCAGAAAATGTGAAGATGTAAAATTTACTTGTGTAGGGTTGGGGAAGAGGCTGCATTTATATTGTAGAATCGTTGTCTGGCGAAATATGTGATGAGTTGACAAAGGGGGTTTCTTGTGGAAGGGAGGTGTGTGAACTGAATTTAGATTTGAGTTGCATTTATTAAAGTTTTCAGAGAGCTGCGATGTGGACGGATCAGTGTGAGTTTGCGGTAAGCTGTGATTGTGAGTGAAATGGGAGAGAGAGAGAGGTGTAATTGGAGTGTGTGTGTGTACGAGAGTTTGCGAGTTCAAGAAGGGCAGTTCAGAGTTTCAGTGATAGATGGTACGGGTATTAGTGGGACCGGGAGAGTGTGTGTCAGAGTTTGTGTGTATAGGTTTTTCGGTTGAGGAGAGTGTATCGGTTGGAAATTTATTATTTGATGAAGTGGCGGTTGGGGCCAGAGAGGTTGATAGTTTCTGAATTTATTTTGTTGTCGTTTTCTGATGAATTTTGTACATTGGTTTTTTTGTTTGCGTTGATTTGATTAGCTTGTGCAGCGATTGAAGAATAGGATATTGATGAAGTGTTTGAGGGAGAGGGAGGGAGTTGTTCTTTAAATTTATTTATGGCCTCACGCATTGTGTATTTGTTTATGGTCTTAATTTTTATAATATCCCTTGCCTGTTGAAATTTTGAGCATTCTGCTGAGGGTGCTGGTCTGAACAATTAGCACAGTGTGTCCGTGTACAATCTGAGGGGGAATGGGGAGGTAGGTTGCAGGTGACTCATGAAGGTGCCCTTTTACAGCTCTTTTGCGTATGTCCAAGTAATTGGCAAATTTTTGCAGCGCATAGGGCTAGGAATGTATTGTCTTACTTAAACCTTTCTCCTAGCGATGTCAATTTTTTCCAGAAGGTGATACTGTAGGCTGCGTCTTCATATCAATGTTCCTCGTAAATTTTTACACATCTGTAATACCTTGAGGGCCCAATTCCTCAATTATTTCCTTTTCGGATATATTGGGCGAACATGGTGCCTTTGACGAAATTCAAACTGTTGTGATATTTGGCTGATATGGGGCAGATTCCGTGAAGTTACTTTGCAGGAATGAGTTTTTGGGCAGCATTTTTATCTTTCGCTAATAGGAGCAAATTACCATCACGAAGCTCGGAAATGGTGAGTATATCTTTGCTTATGAGATTCAGCGATTTGTGGACTTGAAAGCATGAATACTGTGATAGAGATTTATCGGTATCAGGGGAGCTAACCAGTACAAATTTTGGGTTCTGTTGTTGGAGATTAGGTAGGGTTCGAAAAAATTCAATGGACTTATTTCTTGCTGTCTTTCGTTTTTTTACTGGCGAGTCGGATAGCAAAGCGAACCGATTCCGAGTTAACAAAACCGTTTTGTACAGGATTTCCTATGGAGTTTTTGGTCCGGACAGTCTCTTTACAAGTTCCAGCAGAAGTCTGCCCTCATACGGCCATTCCATCGACCTTGATATCTTTCCTCCAGAATTTTGATGTCCTGGTGGAACCGTCGCCTTGGTCTTCGCTATAAGCTCCCAGGTTCTCAGGAAATTTATCTAAATGACTGTGCAAATTATGCAGTTTGACACTCATATTAGCCCCTAGTTTTTGGGAATTCTGATTTTGAAATCATCGTTCCTTATAAGGGTAATATATTAGCAATTAATCTAATTGGTTGGCAACTTTTTTAAAAGTATCAATTTCCTAACTAGTACAATGAATTGCAACATTGTCCAACATTCCTTTTATATTACAACCTTGTAAATGGTAGTTTCAAGAATA
Organism: Clusia tigrina; assembly: GCA_920105625.2. NCBI lineage: Eukaryota > Metazoa > Arthropoda > Insecta > Diptera > Clusiidae > Clusia > Clusia tigrina. Next base: position 28,625,308 of record OV050032.1, read on the forward strand.
TTTGAATAAATCATCAGTTCCATTTAAACCTTCAACGCGTGCGTTTCAATTATTACATTTGGCGACGAGTGATAAATCGTGCGGCCGTTTTCTTTTATATTCGTGTGTGTACGCAACAACAAACACAATGGCAAACGATCTCAAAGGCATAGAAATGCTTTTACAACAACAGCAAGAATTTACCAAGAACTTGCTTACTCAACAACAGCAGTGGATGCAGGCCATCATGAACACCAAAACGGACGCTTCTAAGGAATCCAAACACACTCCTGATCAGTTAATGGTGCCGGCATTCCACAAATTCTACAAAGAACAACAACAATGGGACTCATATCTACAACAACTAGAACAACACTTTCTCGCATATTCCGTGACGCCAGCAGAAAAACAAAAGTCTTTCTTTTTATCATGGTGTGGTGCAGAATTGTTTGATTTGCTTAAAAATCTTTTCGGCGTAGCAAGCCTCGAAAATCAAACATACCAACAACTACATGAAAAACTTACGGAACATTTTACTGTAAGCCAGCATACAGTGGCAGCACGGTACGAATTTTTCAAAAGGCAAATGAAAAACACACAATCGTACAAGGAATGGGTCGCAGATCTTCGGGGTTTGGCGCGAACATGCAAGTTCGTTTGCAAGTCCAACCCCTGTGCAACCAGCTACGTGGATGATATGATTCGCGATCACATCATCGTCAACACACCACACGACTCTGTACGAACCGCTGCCCTTCAAAAACAACAAGCAACACTCACTGATGTACTACTCATTGCGGAATCATTTGAGGCAACAACAAAAACGGTGGCAGCAATAAAAGAAACAGCAAACGAAAAGACAATCGAAATCAATGTAGTGAAAAAAAATCGTCGTTGGTTAAGAGAGACAATAAAGAGAACAAATACAAATCGTGTTCGGGATGTTTTAGCTCTCATAAGAGAGAAGATTGTAAATTTAAGAGCGCAATTTGCAACAAGTGTGGAAAAAAGGGGCATATAGCGCCCGTGTGTATGTCTAAAAGTGTGAACAGTAACAAAACCGAACAAAATCAGAACCGAAAACAAAAGCAAAAAAATAACATTGATGCGATCGAGACAATTTATGACATTACCGGTGAAGTGAAAGCAAAAAATTCAAAAAGTTTTATTGACGTTGAAATAAATAATAAAATTATAAGTTTTCAAATGGATTCTGGCGCGTCAATTTCGATAATAAATTTATCAACATTTAAATACTTAAATAAACAAAAATTAGTGAAAACAAATAGAATTTTGTACGGATTCGGCAGAAAAGAAATTCCAATTTTGGGTGAACTGCATACGAGTGTTAAATGTGGAAATCGCGAAAAAGAGGTTGGTATTAATTGTCGTTAATGTTAATTCGGGTGACAATTTGTTTGGATATGACTTGTTTAACGCGTTTGGTTTCCAAATTAAACAAATTAATACAGTTTCTGAAAACGAAACTTCAAGTATACGAACTTTGTGAGAAATATTGTGAAATTTTCCAACCAGCTCTCGGCACGGTAAAAAATTTTAAAGCTAATATACGTTTAAAACCAGATGCTCAACCCAAGTTTTTTAGAAGCCGTCCTTAGGGTAACCAGATTCAAAATGTATAAAAACAGTACAAAGAGTAAATAAAAACAGTACAATTCGAAAAAAACAGTACATAAGGTGGCTGCAAGGTGAATTTCGTACCTCTGGAATTGTCAAACATAGGCAATGTGCGATAAAAATAGACGAAATTGAGAGGAATGGAGGAATACATAAAAGCTGCTTAAAATAGTACGCAAAATATACAAATATTTATATAATAGTTAAATAGACTTATAATTTCTTTTACTTTCAGTATGTGAGTGAGAAATTATTCATATATGTATATATGAAAGAGAAGTTTTTCATATTTGTTTTGGTCGCATTTTTCTAAACATTCAATTTTGACAGCTACTGAGGGAAAATCGATTCTAAAAAATTTGCTCTTGCATCCACCTTGTAAATAAATTCACCTTGAACACAACTAAACAAAGTGAAGTTCTTTTTATAACAGGGTGGCTCAAATCTGTTAAATTCCTGTATTACACCAATTTTTACACTTAAAGAAACAAGGAGCTTATTTACAGTGTGTAGAAAAAATGGTACATAATTTATAAAATCAATACTTTTGCGTACTGATTTAGATGTTGTGCGAAAAAAGAGCTTATTTACAGTGTGTATAAAAAACCAGGACAAAAACAGTACATATTTTATAAAATCAGTACTTTTGCGTACTGATTTAGATGTTGTGAATAAAACAGTACACTCGTAAAAAAACAGTACATGTACTGTTAAAAACAGTACGTCTGGCAACCCTAGCCGTCCTATACCTTTTGCTCAAATGCCTCAATTTAAAACAGAAATCGACAGACTAATTGAACAAAAAATAATAAATCCAATTAAATTCAGTGACTGGGCTTCTCCCATCGTTTTAGCAAGAAAACCGAATAATTGTATTCGTATATGCGGTGATTTTAAAGTAGCTGTCAATGCGCAAATTGACATAGAACAGTATCCGCTTCCTACCCGTGACAATTTGTTTCATTCAATTCGCAACGGAAAATACTTTTCAAAAATCGATTTGAAAGATGCGTATCTGCAGATGGAGTTGGACGATTCATCGAAAGAAATAATGGTAATCAATACGCCTCTGGGACTTTTCCAATATCAACGCTTACCATACGGCATTGCTAGCGCCCCAGCTATCTTCCAACGGTATATTGAACAACTTCTACATGGCATAGAAGGTTGTGCAAATTATTTGGATGACATCATAATATCAGCTCCAACTCTACCAGAACATTTACGGCGACTTGACCAGGTACTTAAAATTTTACAAGACAATGGTATCAGATGTAAGAAAGAGAAATGTGCATTTCTTCAAAACCAAATTACATATCTTGGCCGTCGTATAAGTTCTGAAGGTATATTACCGGATGAATCAGGTCTTCTCGCAGTCAAAAACTTAAAGCCGCCTAAGGATATTAAACAATTGGAAGCTTTTATGGGCAAAGTTAATTATTACCACAACTTTGTGGCAAATTTTGCAAACGTCGCAGCTCCAATCAACATGCTACGGAGAAAAGATGTCCCTTTTCGGTGGGGCAAAAGTCCACAAAAATCGTTCGACGAGCTTAAATCGCAAATAGTGAACGGAACACAACTTGCACACTTTCAAGAAAATTTGCCGCTTGTTCTTGCTACAGACGCATCGCCCTTCGGAATTGGAGCAGTCATTTCACATCTTTATCCAGACGGTACTGAAAGGCCAATCGCATTTGCTTCGAAAACATTAGACAAACATCAAGAAAAATACAGCCAAATCGACAAAGAAGGTCTTGCAATTGTTTTTGGAGTAAAGCGTTTTCATCAGTTTCTGTATGGTCATAAGTTTATCCTGATTACAGACCATAAACCACTGTTCCCGTATGTTTCATCAATGTCTAAAACAACAACATAAGACACAATTTCAGCCCTATCTGCCATTTTTTCCATTGAGGGCATTCCAAACACTATTGTCAGTGACAATGGACCACAGCTAACATCTGAAGACTTCGACCAATTTTGCACTAAACTCGGAATTACGCACATCACAACCACGCCATTTCATCCAGCATCCAACGGTTTAGCAGAACGTTTCGTCAGAACTTTTAAAACATCAGTTCGAAAAAACATTGACGACGATATGCCCATAAAAAATGCCGTTCATAAATTTCTTTCGACCTACCGTTTCATGCCGAATTCAGAAGGTACATCTCCTGCGGAGCTTATGCGTCGTAGACCAGTACGTACAATTTGGTCTCAGCTTTTAGAACCTTCGGAAAAGCCTCATCGCAATTGCTCAAAATCAATTCATATCAAATAAATACCAGGTAAATGATAACGTTTTTATCAGAAATTATGGTAAGGGGAAGAAATGGATACCAGGTGTTATTCAGACGAAAGTTGGTAACATCATATTCCTAGTAAATACAAACAAAGGGGTTTGCAGACGCCATGTAAACCAAATGAAGCCTCGAAGTTCTCCAAATATTAATCCGGACTTTTCTGAGGAAAACGGCGATAATTTGTATTTCCCTTCGTATGTTGATACCTCACCTTCAACATCATAAACTTCGACTAGTCCTCCTACAACTGTAACATCTCCGACTACAAGTCCAAGGAATCCAGCAGATTCGAACGTCAGTCAACAAGATCATCAACTGCGTAGAACAACAAGATTACGTCGAGAAGTATCACGTTACGAACCAGCAGATTTTCAAAGACACTGAGATGAAATTTTTATGTACATATTTCTATATTTTATCAAAATTAATTTGCATTCATTTTCTATATTACTCTTTTTAAAATCTAATATAATTTCATATATATTTTAAAAAATTAATATTTAAATGAATTCATGTTTTACTTTAAATTTCCATACTGTTTTGAAAATTTAGGGAGGAGTAATGTAATATATTAGCAATTAATCTAATTGGGTGGCAACTTTTTTAAAAGTATCAATTTCCTAACTAGTACAATGAATTGCAACATTGTCCAACATTCCTTTTATATTACAACCTTGTAAATGGTAGTTTCAAGAATATTCGAATAAATCATCAGTTCCATTTAAACCTTCAACGCGTGCGTTTCAATTATTACAATAAGATTACGGATTTGTGGCCCATCAAAAATTCCTGCTTTTAACTTTTCTATACTGAGACCAGGAAATGATTGGCAAATATATTTGGAGCAATCGCCACTCCCATCTAAAGCTTTAACAAACTGTTTTATAAGTCCAAGTTTAATATGTAGTGGCGGAAGAATGATTTTTTTCTCGACTGATCAACGGTTCATGAACGATGTTAGCTTTTCCTACAGTCATATTCATTCTTGACGGCCAGTCTTCCCTGCTCCAGTGTTCATTTTTCGCCCGAATCTCCCACAAGGAAACAGGGATATTAAGTTTATCCGCTAATAATCGACACACACTAAACTGATGTTGATAAAATGAAATTTTCTCTAAAACAAGTTCAATATTTTGATATTCCTCCTTAAGAGCAGTTGAATGACCCTTCGGGATCGAAGCCAATTGATTTCCGTTATGCACACATTTCACTTTTTCTTTTGAGCTCTCTATGAAAGTCGCCAGTCTTTTGGTTGGTATACTGGAAGTCCTATTAAATTTAAAAGCCCAGAAATATCAGTACAATATACGATATCTTCCGTCTCCTTAAAACATGGAAGAATATCACACTCTACAGTTCGATGAGTTGTTATTGATACGCCAGGCTGTAGGCAAGATTTTTCGTTTATTCTTGAATCAAGAAGCTCATTTCTTAGATAAATTCAAATCTCGAATCAAGTCGTTTAGCTCGCCTTGCGAAAAACCTTGAAGTGCAGGACTGCATCCTTCGAATTCACTTTCACAACATCATCACAGTAATCGTCTGATAAGGAAGTAAATACCAGTTTTAACAAATCTTCACTATGCAGCGTTGGTGGCTTAGCGGATTGTACGTTTAGGTAAACCCAAGAGCGCCTTTTGTATCGGTTCATGCCTTTTACATTCACAGCGCAAAAGTAGCAATCATCAAGGTGGATTCTTGGCTCTGTCCATGTCATCGGTATTCCAAACGGAAGCCCTTTTCGTCTTCCTTGACTCCAATATCGAAGTGACTCCACGCAGTTTTACAAACTTTGTGTTGTTCTCAACATTTCTCTTCTTGTCCTAGTTGTTTTCCAAAATATGCGCGATAACTTTGTTTTACAAAATCATTTCTATTCCCTCGTTGCTTTTCTTGACAATATTTACCTCACATGTAGCAGAAATGGTCGAGGTTATTAGCACAAGACTTGCGTGAAGAACTCATACTCTTTTTAACAATAACGACAAAAAAATTTAAAATGTATTTTTTAAGTTAACTATTTCGATTTTTAAGTTTCTCTATTTCACTCTCCTTTTCTCTCCCCTTTTTTTATTGAAAATTACTACTGCTTCCGTATTTTTTTGTGAACGAGATTTTCGGGTGCTGTTGTTGTCGGAATCTCACACGCATTCATTGTTGTTGCCACTTTTCTGTACGGACAGATCCGTAAATGAGGGTCGATTAGTAAAATCGTGTGTTTTTATAGAACGCTTTATCATGAGAACCAGAGTCAATTCAAGCAAAATAATTTATTGGTCGAGTACTTCATAATCGAATGTATCTAAATTGACTCCATAAACTTATGCCGTAGAAAAAATATATTTGTTTGTTCCCCTGTGGCTTACGTCGTCCATTTGGACAAATTGGTATCGGAAACCATTCAAAAACACAAGGTGAGCATGCCAATCTGTTATAAAGTAACTTTTTATTTATTTTGTGTGTGAGCAAACTTTTGTGGGCATTTTTGTTATAACCAATTTTTATCGCTGCATCCAATCTACCAAAACACATTGCGATTTGTCAAATTTTCGGAACAATTATTTTGGTGCTATATTTGAAAAGAGACTCTAACTCAACAACTAAAGATGGTTAGAGCCAAACTTGTGAAGTTGATTTAACAGTAATGTGGAAATTCATATAACATACAAGTTAGTGCTAGATCCTGGACGCTGGGAATGGAAAGCTAAATTACGACAAACAGCATTTCAATTTTGGCTTCTAAGTGAAGCAATCTTTGTGGTGGTTGATTCAATTTTGCAAAATACTCAATCGAAACTAATTTCTCTAATCAATTAATTGCAGTTCGTTCCCCAAAGTATCGACAGTCCATCAAAATTTAGTAGTGCCGGATACTTATCTCCCAAAATATTTCTCAATTAGAAATACCAACACAGAAATACTCATCATTGAGCAGTACAGCATCCAAATCCAGAAGAAGTCCTCCATATTGAATGGTTGAGCACTACGTGGAGTTGTAATATCCTTCAGCGAAACTCTGCCCAACGCGACCATATCGTAGAATGCCTGTATATACCAATGTTGATAAAGACCAGAATCGATTACACGCTCAATAAGTCGATTCAACGGTTCCCTGTACAATGAATTCTCATTCAAAAGAATAGAATAGATGGTGTTAACGCTATAGGAAAGTTGGTCAGACAATCGAAACAATTTCCTGGAATAATAATTTTGCAATTCTTCAAGGAACGGCCAAGTGTTTGTTGATATGGGATAAGCATAACTCTGGTTGAAGTTATTGCGGGAATTGAGAAATTCGGAAAAATTATCGATTGTTGTAAAAACCGTCTTATACCTTTCCCAAAATTCTTGCCCATTAGCATTTTTCACATTCCGGATATCACGATCGTGTAATAAAATTTTTAAATCGCTCATTAAAAGATCATCAAAGCTGGAAATCACTTCAATTTTTGGAGGTGCTGTCAGCAGTTTGGACAAATTCGCGGAGTAGGATGTGCTGACAAAGATTCCAGCGAGGAATAATAAACTGTAGGTGAACTTGATTCCGGGTTTAATTTTCTGTGGCATATTAAATGGTTGTCCCAGAGTGCCTCTTATAGTGACGTCATTGCAGAACACATCGATTAGTTTACTTCCAAATTTCTGGATTCTGTTTCTCTCTGTTTGTACCACCAACAGAAGTGATATGAAAGAAAATTGTAGCAGCACCACGAGCAAATATTCAATGCTAAATACCGACAGAAACAATCGGTTGATGGGCATTGCTGGTTCAATCGGAAGCATAGTCAGAAAATTAAAAATTTCAATGCGAGAACTGAATTCATGAATATTGAAGTCTTCTTTTGCCGCAGAAAGAGCAGCTGTAATATCCACAGATTCGTTTCGTATAAACAGAAGCAGATCCTGGGTACGCAACACATTATTTGCTAACAAATGATACGGGAACTTGAAAATGCAGTTGTATTTTTCAGCAAAGGTATGAATCAACTTTCCAATATATCCACTTATTTGTTGACGACCAGAGGAATCAGTATACAGTATTGTGCGCGGTTCATTGAGATCTGGAAGTGTGAGTAACACTTTCCCTTTGAGGTCACTCAGACGGTTAGGAAATAAATCCAAATCCACTGAAAGGGAATGCGTCTCCAACTTGAATTCAGGAAATTGCGTGTAACTGTGGTAACGACGTGTTCCATTGAAATCCCGATAAAGTAAGTTCACATTGAGGAGTTTCAGTTCCTTACACAGTTCGAAAACTTTAATCAGGTCTTCCTCGTTATCCTCCACAAACTTCTCGTTTATTATGATAATGATTCTGGTGTCGCGCATGTGTTGCAGATTGACAGCCAATTTTCCCAGGAGTTCTTTGTCCTTAGTAGTGTTCATGCACACAATGCCCAAAAGTTCGCTGCTGAAGCTCTTTTTTAAATAAATAGTCTCGTGACCACCATAGACAACGTACGGTGACTTGAAGTGTTGCTGCAAGTTCTCAACCACACAATCGGAGTCCACTCTGCGTTGTAGGAACGTCGTCCTGTACGGACGCTCATAGTAAACTTTTTCCAACACTTTGTCAAACTCATTCTTGAACTGAGTTTCATCCGTTTCCCCCGCAACTTCTTCAATTATGTTGGCGATTGTTAAGTTGAGAAGAATTTTCCATAGCAACATGATTGAACCTTTCACTAAAACGACTTCGCGGTAACTGCAAAGAGCACCTTTTTGGCGAAAAGTTCCTTCAACAACTGTACGGACATCCTCTATCCGCACCGTGTTGTGCCCAAACGGATCCTATCATAGAGATTGTTGCGTCCCACTGCAGGTTTTAAATGCTGTGGATTCCATATTCGTTGCTAATTTCGCCCCCACTAAAAACACTGGTAAATTGTGAGTTTGTGGTGCCCCCAGAGTGGAATTGAGCAAATTCATAGCAATTTCAGATACTTGAATATTTACAGAAGAAGCGATCTGATAAGTGGTAATAAATTGTGTAAAGACAACAAAGGCATCGTCCCCCATCATTACTAACTGAAAAACAAAAGAACAGCTAAAAGCAGATAACATGCAAGGACATTATCCAGGACTTAGAATTAAGAATACAATCTTAGGAAGAGAAGAAGGAAATATAAGAGAATATTTACCATAAATGAAAGGAATGGACAATACTATATATATTTACTATATAATTCTATCAATATTTTTTCAATTGGCAGTATTTTGGCGTCTCAGTTGAAATCTAGTTTCGTCTGTTTAACAAATTTTCTTATTAGACAAACATTTTGCGTGCTCTCCGTAATTCTCACGCATCCCACCGTGTTCATTCCACCATGATTTTCTATTCAATGGAGCTGCGGGGCGCGAAGAGCAATTCAGCTGCTTATCAAAATAGCTGAGACAGAAGTTAAGGACCCTCGCATACCGTGACTCTGTATATCTTGACATTGACTTGAACCCCATCAAAACGCAGGATATTTCTACCTCCTATATATGCAATTATCGAAACCTCATTAATAATGCTCACAGGTAGGCTGCTATAATGGTGATATTGGACAAGAGTTTGGAAGAAATGGCATTTTATATAATATACTCGAACAAGAAAAACTGAAAAATGTTCATCAGGGGAGGAACTTTTGCCGCATTCGTTGTCTTCTTTGATACTCAACCTTCGGCTTACGTTGGAACTTACACAAATGACTCCAGTGGGAATAAAATCAAATGACTACTTAGATTCGCCCGTAGTACAAAGAAATTTGGTTTATAATCAAACAACTTGTCCCTCCTATGACCCAACACAGACGATGTCAGCTTCTCATATGCAAATCATCATTGTCACATTTGCGCAGCTGCAGCATAGGAACTTTTAATTCCACCCCACTGAAACATCGCTCATCTTTGGTAGGCCACCGAAATTTGTCTGCCCAATTTAGCAAGATTTTCGACTCGCGACTAATTAGCGCTTCATTTGGAGTTCGCACTGTGGGGCAAGTTGATTTCTAGCACTGGATATAAATAACATAAAATCTTAATTAGTTTTAGGTCACTAGTTCCAGAAAGCACAGTTGAACAATTTTTGGTTCAAATCTAATAATTTCAGCGAGAACCTGATTCAAAAGCAAAGGAATCGATTGCACGAGAATGCAAAATCCTTGGAGATATTTCAATCAAAGTGGCTTCCAATATGAACGAGTAGATTTTGAGAGTTAATGGCGGACGATCGCATCTGTCCGTGAGAGTATGCAGGAGAACCCGAGGCATTCAATTCCGCGCCGCGCACAAGAACTCAGCATGTCGCCGACATCGAATTGGCGAATTTTTCGTAGGGACTTGTGCCTGCATCCGTAGAAAATCCAACTAGTCCAGGAGCTAAAGGAAAACGACGTTCGCTGAGTGGGCTCTGGAGCAGTCAGAAGCGGACTCCGGTTTCAGCAAAAAAATCATCTTCAGCGAAGAGGCCCATTTTTGCTGAACGGGGCAACTACAAAAATTCCCGGATTTAGGACGATGGCAACCACCACGAGCTCCACCAAGTGGCAATGCATTCACAGTTACTGTTTCGTGTTGGATTCTGGGCCGACGTTATCATCGGTCTGTACTTCTCCGAAAACGACGTTCGCATTGCCATCAGCATCTACGGGGAGCACTTTCGATCATTGATAACCAATTTCTTTTGGCCCAATTTGGATGATATGGATGTGAATAACATGTGGTTCCAACAGGGCGGCGCTACGTGGCACACAGCTGATGCCAGAATGGTAATTCTGCACGAGTGATTTGAGGACATGATTATCTCACGCAGAGCCGACTTCAACTGGCCGCTAAGATCGTGCTCCGTTCGACTCTTTCTTGCGGGGTTTCCGTAAGTCGTAACTCCCAACAAGCCGCAAACTACCAATGACCTCAAAGTCAACTTAGCCCGTACCATCGCTCAAATTCAGCCTGATAGACGCCACCCAACGAAGCCGCGGTGGGCGTTTGAACGATGTCATATGCCACTGAGAGGCCTTTCTAATAAAGCAAAAATTCGTTGATATTTCACACACAACTTGTTTCATTCAATTTGGACATCTGCCCGTCCGAAATTCGTTTTCTTGTCAGTGATTCCATATTTGGGAATTTATTCCTCTCTGAACCCCGATCGAAGTTATACTAATTACTGTGTTTGGGTTTTTTATGAGTTACTTAATTTTATCATTTCAAAAAGAAGGATGGTGATGTATTTTTCTGGTAGTGATGTTACGACTCTAAGTAATGTTGCATTATTCAACTGTAGAAACTCGCTAGAGTACTGGACACGAATTTGGTGCCCCAGAAACTGAGAGGGCATAGTTGGCTGGAGTATTATTACAGTAGTTTATGAAGCCATCAGACCAAGAAATAAAATCGCTGGTTGCTCATATTGATGTCTCTTAAAGTTCTTGAATTCATACTTGTCACACATTTTATAATGAAACTTAGTGACATGAAAACAGTCACATATTATTTTGTAACTCCAATTTTAATTTCAATCACTTAACTAAGTTTTCAGCCATGTGGATTTTGGTATATTCTTTGGACAGTTGCAGAGAACATGACTTATGTTAATACTCGTATATATATAGCATTTAAGGTATTATTTAGAAGCAACGATCAAGAAAATTCACGACTTTAAAATATTTTATGAGGAAGCTCTGTGGGATCGATTCGTTTCAGGCTCTTTGTGTGCTTTCTATTGCCAGTGACACACAGTGGCGCACGTGTTGATTTTTATGAGTTGTTGACCGCTCTGTGTATGTGCTGCTACATATTTAAATCCTTGCTGGTACCGTGTCAATCTCGAGGCCGTGATGTATATCTTCATTTGTTAGGCTCCAATCAGCTTTTGTTATTGTCCGCAGTATTTTTTTTTTTTTTTTTTTTTTTTTTTTTAATATCCAAATATTTTATTGCAATCTGTTACATTCAATCACATTCAGCAATATTTAATAACTTAAGACTAATTTTTGTATTTACTGTCTTTTATGGACTACACCCAGTGGTGCAGCCATTGCCTATTAGCACAGGAGATCTGTTGTGGATTTTCTCTTCAGTCGGATGAAAGTGAAGGGGTTGGAAGTGAGTTCCGATATCAGTGGATTTGGGTGGACTAGGAGTCTCAGATTGTGCGAAGTAGAGAGCTTTTTTATTTCTTGAGCGACTGTAGGAACTTTGAGGTCACGATGGATTTGGTTGTTTGTGACATAACAGGGCGCGTTTACAATCATTCTTAGGGTCTTTGATTGGAATCTTTGAAGTATTTCAACATTGGAAGTTGCCGCAGTGCCCCACAGCTGAATACCGTATGTCCAAACTGGTTTTAAAATTGCTGAGTACAAGAGCAATTTGCTATCGATTGAGACTTTGGAGTTTCGATTCAAGAGCCAGTGTAGATTTCTGAGCTTTATACCGAGTGATTTTCGTTTTGTAAATGTATGCGTTTTCCAAGTTAATCTTCTGTCGAGGTGCATCCCAAGGTATCTAGCCTCATTACATTGGGGTATATTTATGCCGTTGAGTTTAACGGGTGGGCAGGTGTTTCGTTTGAGAGTGAATGTAACCTGGACTGATTTTGTTTCGTTCAACTTGATTTTCCATTTTTTTAGCCAGTCAGTAATTTTGTTTAGCCCACTCTGGATTTTAGAGGAAGCTAAGTGTGGGAGAGTGTCAACAGCTAAGACAGCAGTGTCATCTGCAAAGGTACCTATGGTGACTCCTTCAGCTGATGGTAAGTCGTACGTGTGAAGTAGATAAAGTATTGGGCCCATGACACTTCCTTGGGGTACGCCTGCTGAGCTTTCATGGAGCTCAGATTGTTCCTCACCTTGCTTTACGAAAAAATATCTATTTGTAAGATAGGACTTGATTAACACATAGTAGTTAATGGGGAGTGTAGTTTTTATTTTGTAAAGCAAGCCATCGTGCCAAACGCGATCAAAATGCTTGCGAGATGTCAAGAAACGCTGCTGTACAATATTGTTTATGTTCGAATGCAGTGTGTATATACTCAATAATCCTATGAACCTGTTCGATTGTGCTGTGTTTTTTTCTGAAACCAAATTGATGATTTGGAATTAGCTTTCGCTCTTCTATAATTGGGAGTAGTCTTTTCAGGAAAAGGGTTTCCATGAGTTTAGAAGCAATCGGTAACAAGCTAATTGGGCGATACGATTCAACTTTATCAGCGCTTTTTCCGGGTTTGAGAATCATTTTTAATTGTGACACTTTCCATTGGGGAGGTCTAAAGCCAGATGTTAGTACCGCGTTAAATAAGTAGGTAAGATATGTCACTCCTTCTTCTGGAAGTTGTTTTACTATTTTTCCAGTGATAAGGTCGTACCCAGGGGCTTTCTTAATATTTAGCTTATCAATAGCTGCTTTCACTTCAGATTTGGAAAATTTACGTATGGGTAGGTCCATCTGATGGGTATTACTCAGAACACTTTTCACTTCTTCTGTTACACATGCTGGGGGCTCGATTTCCTGTGGAGTAAATACTTTTTTTAAGTGTCGGGCAAATGTGACTGCTCTTTCAAGGCCACTTTTAGCCCATTCGTTATTTTCCATTCGTAAAGCGGATTGGAACATTGTGGGTCTCTTTAGATTCCTAGTTGCTTTCCAGAGAGAGTATTCTGTAGCAGCTGTTGCATCGAGATTACTGAGGTAATGATGGAGTTGGGTGTTTCGTTCGTTATTAAGGATCTCTTTAAGTTCTTTTGTAAGCGCATTTAATTTTTTCTTGTCCTCAGGATGTCAAGTTTGTTGCCACTTTTTTCTTGCATATCGCTTTTCTCTCAGTTTTTCTTTTATAGGTTTGGAGATGTTCGTTGATTTTCGTTCATTTAGTGGGGGGTGGAGTCCCACGCAGCTTGTTGCAGGCAGTTGTTGAAGTGTTCAACAGCCGCAATGATATCTTCTTCAGATTTCAGTGATAGTTTTAAATCAATTGTGGAAGATACCGCAGTATTTAAGATTGTATCCTTTGAATATTCTTTTTGGGAGACAGCATGTTACTATTCTGTCCATGCATTTCCAGATAAATGTTATCATATAAATCGATGATTATTATTATTATCCTTGTATTATATACTGATGACTCTGAAGTTCTTCCTAGTATCAGGTTTAGTTGTCGGAATTGACTTCTTATTTAATTTCTTTTATTTACCGACCTGTTTTCACTGTTCCCTGTAAAGTAAATTTTGTTACCCGAAATTGAATTGGGTGTTCTAGAGCAATGGTTGTATTGTTTGGAAACACAATGTCAACACTGCATAATTTGACTATACAATAATAAATGGTTGAGAGAAACCTCAAATAAATCGGCAAAGATGTCTTTTGTCTCAAATGATTCTTAATTAAGAAATTGTTCATGAAAATTAGAATCTACTTGCTTGTCATATGGTGCCAATTCGCTTATAAGCTCCAAACAAATTGTTTTGTTTAGGCGAAAATGCTGAATTAAAGTGTTTTTTTTTCAAATTAAAGGAGTCATTCCTTTCCCGCAAACTTCTTAACATGCTCCTTCTTGCATTTTTTATCCTCAATAATTTGTAGACGTAAACTCTATTTAGTAGGCAACAAAATTTACCAAGTAACAGTGAGCTCAGAATGCAAAATAGTAACAAAATTTTGCTGAAAGGTAAATTTTGATTCCAGGGTAAATATTATTACCTCGCTAGAATAGATACATTAGTGTATGACATGTTATCTCTCAGTGAGTTTTGCATCGATTGTCATACGAAGGCCTTTTGCACTGGTGCAAATTTTTTATCGTTCCGTCTTCTGGTGAGAACGGATGTTTTGCAGAGCCCCTGTTCGTATATATTATATGTACACTTTTCTCTTTGTTTACTTCATTTCTCCATTTTCGGAATCACGAGACTATATGTTTGTTACCTCCTACCTTGCTATCATAGTTACTTTCAATAATTTAAGGTAGGAGTATTATTTAGTTTATATGCAAGTCGTTTGTGCCACACTCGGTCGACCGCTGTCGCTATGTGGAAGAATATAGCCAAGCAATAGTTCTATTCGTCAGTATCATCGACAAGTTTTTACTCAACTGGCTGGACCAGTTGCACAGTTTGACGGTTACGCCTAAGCCCAAATTGTCTTGTTGAAATAATAAATAAAACAATACCTTTGAAAGAATTGGCAACAGACAGATAGATCGATATTAAATTGTTCGTGTCATGACCTTATTATGTTTTGGAACAACTGTTGTTTGTGCTACCTTCCAGAAGACTGGAAAATAGGTTACCCTTATATAGGCAATGCAGGGAACCGTGTACAAAGAAAATTTTGCAACATCTCTTATGAATATGTCCTACATTATCAAGAAAACACTTAAAATACATGGGGGCCCCACAATTTGGGCCGCTGGAAGACGTCTCAGGAATGGTCCTGAAGATGTGGTCGTAATCAGTTGATAACTAAATAATAAAATAATATTTGATTGAATTGTTTTTATTTGAATATAGATGTCTAGATAGGCTGAGGACCAATAGGTCTATGTGTGGCTCATGGCCAGCCATATATTATTGTTTCATTAGGTAGTTCTTTCAGAATATTTCCGTTCATGAGATACCCAGATGCCCTTTTGTTTTTAAATTTCTTAATTTGATTCTGAATTGCAGGCATCGTCTACATTTTTGTTACACTGTTGTGGGTATTTTGGGTATCGGTAAGGTCAATGTTCGATCGATTGCCCATATTGTTTTCGAATACTGTTTCGAAATATTTGCAGGGGTATTTGCTTTGTGTTGATTGTGTTTTTTGGGAGGTTTATTTATTATTGCATTGCTTCGCCATTAGTTGCCCTGCCCATTGAGTAATTCTTGGAGGCTGTCGTTCCTATGTTGCTTAGGTAATATTCCAATTTTTATCTTCAAACAGACATACAAACCAAATATAGTAATCAGACTTTAAAGTGAATTTGAATTTCAACACAATATCAATAGATACGAGGTTTGTTCAAAAAGTATCACGAATTTCAGTTTTTCAAGAATTATTTGTTTATTCACTAATATCTATTTTGTCTCCTTCAAAGTACTCCCCGTCATACATTATACACTTGTGATATCGATTTTTCCAATCCTCGAAGTATTTTGAAAAATCATTTTTTGTGATCTTGTGCAGCTCCTCCTTCGATGCCGTCTTTATCTCCTCAATCGTGGCGTAGCGTCGTCCTTTCATGGGCCTTTTCAGTTTCGGGAACAAGAAAAATTCACAGGGGGCCAGGTCTGGGGAATACGGTGGCTGCGGCATTGTTACAGTGTGGTTTTTGGCCAAAAATTCGCGCACATGTAATTATGTGTGAGCAGGGGCATTATCATGATGCAAAAGCCAATTTTTGTTCCTCCACAAATCCGGGCGTTTCCGGCGGATTGCTTCTCGCAAATTGCTCATTACTTGAAGATAATAATCCTTATTGACCGTTTTACGCTGCAGCAAGAATTCATAATACACCACTCCCCTGCAATCAAAGAAAACTGTCAGCGAAACCTTCACATTCGACCGAACTTGGCTTGCTTTTTTCGGTCTTGGCTCATGAGGCAGCTTCCATGGGGATGATTGAGCTTCGGTTTCTACATCATAACCATCGACAAATGATTCGTCACCAGTGATGACTCTCTGCAGCAAATTTGGGTGGTCACGGACAGACTCCAACAGCTCCTGAGCAATGTTAAAGGTCGAAATTGAGTAATTTTGGTACGAATTTTTCGGCGACCCGCCTCATCCCCATCTTTTGGTAATAATCGAATGACACGAGCCATCCGATATATTTAGGTCCTCAGCATTTTCTCTGACAGTGATTCGACGATTGGTCAATACTAGTTTCTTTACTTCATCAATGTTTTCGTCTGTTGTTGACGTGCTCGGGCGTCCGGAACGCTCATCATCGCTCACATTTTCTCGGCCCTCTGAAATCATTTTGTACCACCGATCAACGTTGCTTTTGTCCAAAATAGCTTCGCCATATGCAACAGTCAACATTCGGAATACTTCCGCGCACTTTATGTTGTTTTTCACACAAAATTTGATACAAATTCTTTGATCCATTTTCGGGATAGACAAAAATCGAAGACAAGCTAAAACACGTCCACGCACAATAGCTGTTGAAAACTGACTGAACATTCCAAAAGGGCGAAATTGTCAACATAAGTGAGGGTCATGAGTACCAACATAACGCCACAAAAAGATTGAAAATCGAACATTCGTAGCCCGCGAAAATTCAAAATTTGCGATACTTTTTAAACAAACCTCGTATATCCTATAAAGACGATTCTGCTCCCTACATTTCAGGTGCTTGAAAGTATTTATTTTTCCTTTTACATTGCTTGATTGCAAATATTTTTGTTCTGAATTAAAGGTGTTTAGGTTAACATTATATATATATTTGAAAACGAGGACGTTGGCACTATTCGAAGTGATTCCTGTCTCAATCGTTCATTTTGTTCGATGGTCTAATTACATCTTTTTGGTATTCTGGCATATCTTTCCGAGGACAAATTTCTCAATTAGAAATACCAATACAGAAATGCCCATCATTGAGCAGTACAGCATCCAAATCCAGAAGAAGTCCTCCATATTGAATGGTTGAGCACTACGTGGAGTTGTAATATCCTTCAGCGAAACTCTGCCCACCTCGACCATATCGTAGAAGGCCTGTATATACCAATGTTGATAAAGACCAGAATCAATTACACGCCCAATAAGTCGATTCAACGGTTCTCTGTACAATGAATTCTCATTCAAAAGAATAGAATAGATGCTGTTAGCGCCATAGGAAAGTTCCTCAGACAATCGAAACAATTTCCTGGAATAATAATTTTGCAGTTCTTCAAGGAACGGCCAAGTGTTTGTTGATATGGGATAAGCATAACTCTGGTTGAAATTGTTGCGGTAATTCACAAACTCGGAATAATTATCGACTAGTATAAAAATAGTTTTATACCTTTCCCAAAATGCATCTCCATGAGCATTTTTGACACTCCTTATATCACGATCATGTAATAAAATTTTTAAATCGCTCTTAAAAAGATCGTCAAAGCTGGAAATCTCTTCAATTTTTGGAGGTGCTGTCATTAGTTTGGACAAATTCGCGGAGTAGGATGTGCTGACAAAGATTCCAGCGAGGAATAACAAACTGTAGGTGAACTTGATTCTGGGTTTAATTTTCTGTGGCATATTAAATGGTTGTCCCAGAGTGCCTCTTATAGTGACGTCATTGCAGAACACATCGATTAGTTTACTTCCAAATTTCTGGATTCTGTTTCTCTCTGTTTGTACCACCAACAGAAGTGATATGAAAGAAAATTGTAGCAGCACCACGAGCAAATATTCAATGCTAAATACCGACAGAAACAATCGGTTGATGGGCATTGCCGGTTCAATCGGAAGCATAGTCCGAAAACTAATAATTTCAATTCGAGAACTGAATTCATGAACACTGAAGGTTTTTACTGACGCAATACCAGCTGGTATATCCACAGATTCGTTTCGTATAAACAAAATAAGGTCCTGGGTACGGATCACATGCCTCTCAGACAATTGATACGGGAACTTGAAAATGCAGTTATATTTTTCTGCAAAGGTATGAATCAACTTTCCAATATATCCACTTATTTGTTGACGACCAGAGGAATCAGTATACAGTATTGTGCGCGGTTCATTGAGATCTGGAAGTGTGAGTAACACTTTCCCTTTGAGGTCACTCAGACGGTTAGGAAATAAATCCAAATCCACTGAAAGGGAATGCGTCTCCAACTTGAATTCAGGAAATTGCGTGTAACTGTGGTAACGACGTGTTCCATTGAAATCCCGATAAAGTAAGTTCACATTGAGGAGTTTCAGTTCCTTACACAGTTCGAAAACTTTAATCAGGTCTTCCTCGTTATCCTCCACAAACTTCTCGTTTATTATGATCATGATTCTGGTGTCGCGCATGTGTTGCAGATTGACAGCCAATTTTCCCAGGAGTTCTTTGTCCTTAGTAGTGTTCATGCACACAATGCCCAAAAGTTCGCTGCTGAAATTCCCTTTTAAATAAATAGTCTCGTGATCACCATAGACAACGTTCGGTGACTTGAAGTGTTGCTGCAAGTTCTCAGCCACACAATCGGAGTCCACTCTGCGTTGTAGGAACGTCGTCCTGTACGGACGCTCAGAGTAAACTCTTTCCAACACTTTGTCAAACTCATTCTTGAACTGAGTTTCATCCGTTTCCCCCGCAACTTCTTCAATTATGTTGGCGATTGTTAAGTTGAGAATAATTTTCCATAGAAACATGATTGAACCTTTCACTAAAACGACTTCGCGGTAACTGCAAAGAGCACCTTTTTGGCGAAAAGTTCCTTCAACAACTGTGCGGACATCCTCCATCCGCACCGTGTGGTGCCCAAACTGATCTTATCATTGAGATTGTTGCGTCCCACTGCGGGTTTTAAATGCTGTGGTTTCCATATTCGTTGCTAATTTCGCCCCCACTAAAAACACTGGTAAATTGTCAGTTTGTGATGCCCCCAGAGTGGAATTGAGCACATTCATAGCAATTTCAGATACTTGAATATTTACAGAAGAAGCGATCTGATAAGTGGTAATAAATTGTGTAAAGACAACAAAGGCATCGTCCCCCATCATTACTAACTGAACAACAAAATAACAGCTAAAAGCAGATAACAGCCAGGACTTTATCGATGACTTAGAATTAAGTATACAATCTTAGGAGGAGAAGAAGGAAATATAAGAGAATATTTACCATAAATGAAAGGAATGGACAATACTATATATATTTACTATATAATTCTATCAATATTTTTTCAATTGGCAGTATTTTGGCGTCTCAGTTGAAATCTAGTTTCGTCTGTTTAACAAATTTTCTTATTAGACAAACAATTTGCGTGCTCTTCGTAATTCTCACGCATCCCACCGTGTTCATTCCACCATGATTTTCTATTCAGTGAAGCTGCGGGACGCGACGAGCGGTTCAGTTGCTTATCAAAATTGCTGAGACAGAAGTAATGGACCCCCGCACCATGACCATGTAAATCTTGACATTGACTTGAACCCCATCAAAACGCAGGACATGCCTACCTCCTATATATGCAATTATCGACATCTCATTAATAATGCTCACAGGTAGGCTGCTATAATGGTGATATTGGACAACAGTTTGGAAGAAATGGCATTTTATATAATATACTCGAACAAGAAAAACTGAAAAACGTTCGTCAGGGGAGGAACTTTTGCCGCATTCGTTGTCTTCTTCGATACTCAACTTTCGGTTTACGTTGGAACTTACACAAATGACTCCAGTGGGAATAAAATCAAATGACTACTTAGATTCGCCCGTAGTACAAAGAAATTTGGTTTATAATCAAACAACTTGTCCCTCCTTAGACCCAACACAGACAATGTCAGCTTCTCATATGCAAATCATCATTGTCACATTTGCGCAGCTGCAGCATAGGAACTTTTAATTCCACCCCACTGAAACATCGCTCATCTTTGGTGGGCCACCGAAATTTGTCTGCCCAATTTAGCAAGATTTTCGACTCGCTACTCATTAGCGCTTCATTTGGAGTTCGCACTGTGGGGTAAGTTGATTTCTAGCACTGGATATAAATAACATAAAATCTTAGTTAGTTTTAAGTCACTGGTTCCAGAAAGCACAGTTGCACAGTTTTTGTGCAAATCTTATCATTTTACCATGAAGCAGATTCAAAAGCAAAAAAAATCGATTGCACGAGAATGCAAAATCCTTGGAGATATTTCAATCAAAGTGGCTTCCAATATGAACGAGTAGATTTTGAGAGTTCATGGCGAACGATCCGATCTGTCCGTGAGAGTGTGCAGGAGAACCCGAGGCAGTGAATTCCGCACCGCGCACAAGAACTCAGCATGTCGCAGACATCAATTTGGCCAATTTTGCGTTGGGACTTGGGTCGGCACCCTTACAAAATTCAACTAGTCCTGGAACCGAAGGAAGACGACGATCGCCGAGTGGGCTCTGGAGCAGCAAAAAATCATCCTCAACTACGAGGCCTATTTTTGCTGATCGGGTCAATTACAAAAATTCCCGATTTGACCCCGGTAGACTTGCTGATATTGACATAATGGCAGTGGTCTCTAGACCCTACAAATTTATTTTTGTCCAACGTAGCGAGGTGCCATGTACCATAGTCATCACCGCCGTTCTACTTCGGCCTACAAGGGAGTATGACAAACGAAAGATGGCTACAATGTACCGAAAAAGACTACGTAGTAAAGTGCCGTCTAAGGATTTATTCTAAGTGTTGTATAAAGGCATGACCCTTACAGAATTCCAGTCAGTTTTTTTTCTCACGCTCATTCAAACTCATTTTAAAAAGAAAAAATTTGACGGTATTGTTAGAAGTGAACTTCGATTTAACCACAACCCCACTACCTTGTCACACGCTTAGAGTTTCTGCGCAATACGCTTTTGATATCATAGAAACCAATCCTAACACTGGTTCCGCCATAGCACGCCACCCTAAGTTCCAATTCAGGCAACCAGTACTGCTAAAAATGCGCCACGCGAAAATTTGGCTTAACGTCAGCTTTAAAATCGATTTCACATTTCGTGACTAACTTGTCTGAGGATATGTCTCCACGAACCTATTATTTCTCTTCGAATACAGAAAATGTTGGTCTACGGGTGTTACGAAACGCCTTTTGTGAAAGGGAACTACAGAGTTCAAATTTGAGAATCCGTTGCACTCTGTTCCCATTCACAAAATCAGAGGGCCATGAATATCAGTTGGTGGGTGCAATTTTAGTTATTCTATAGTTCCGAAATAACAAAACAAATCAAAGACTTTTAACATAACAATACTCAGAACTGTTCTCCTAACCAATGAGTACCGTTTCCCGCTTCTGTCTTCATAGTAAACCCTCTTCACTGGTCCGATAAAAACTTATTCTCTAAAAATATAGTTGGCTTTATCCTTTCGTTTGAGGCTACAGACGATCCCAAAGGACTTTAATCCTTGAGTGAATATTTAAGGCACACAATTTGTATGTTCCTCATAGTGTAAATAACACAGGGGAACACCGATTCTGCGGCATGGGATTTTTTAGTCACTTTGAGGTAATTTTGATCTTTGAGTACAAAAATTATAATATTTTTGTGTAATTGACTCTACTTTTTGAGATAAAGACAATCCATTTATACATTAAAACAAAAACAAATCAATAAGAGTTAAGAAAACCGTTTTGTACAGGATTTCCTATGGAATTTTTGGTCCGGTTCCAGCAGAAGTCTGCCATGATACGGCCATCCCATCGGCCTTGATATCTTTCCTCCAGAATCTTGATGTCCTGGTGCAACCGTCGCCTTGTTCTTCGCTATAAGCTCCCAGGTTCTCAGGAAATTTATCTAAAAGACTGTGCAAATTATGCAGTTTGGCACTCATATTAGCCCCTAGTTTTTGGAAATTCTGTTTCTGAATTCATCGTTCTTTATAAGATTACGGATTTGTGGCCCATCAAAAATTCCTGCTTTTAACTTTTCTATACTGAGACCAGGAAATGATTGGCAAATATATTTGGAGCAATCGCCACTCCCATCTAAAGCTTTAACAAACTGTTTTATAAGTCCAAGTTTAATATGTAGTGGCGGAAGAATGATTTTTTTCTCGACTGATCAACGGTTCATGAACGATGTTAGCTTTTCCTACAGTCATATTCATTCTTGACGGCCAGTCTTCCCTGCTCCAGTGTTCATTTTTCGCCCGAATCTCCCACAAGGAAACAGGGATATTAAGTTTATCCGCTAATAATCGACACACACTAAACTGATGTTGATAAAATGAAATTTTCTCTAAAACAACTTCAATATTTTGATATTCCTCCTTAAGAGCAGTTGAATGACCCTTCGGGATCGAAGCCAATTTATTTCCGTTATGCACACATTTCACTCTGTTTTTTGAGCTCTCTATGAAAGTCGCCAGTCTTTTGGTTGGTATACTGGAAGTCATATTATATTTAAAAGCCCAGAAATATCAGTACAATATACGATATCATCCGTCTCGTTAAAACATGGAAGAATATCACACTCTCCAGTTCGATAAGTTGTTATTGATACGCCAGGCTGTAGGCAAGATTTTTCGTTTATTCTTGAATCAAGAAGCGCATTTCTTAGATAAATTGAAATCTCGAATCAAGTCGTTTAGCTCGCCCTGAGACAAACCTTCAAGTGCAGGACTGCATCCTTCGAATTCACTTTCACAACATCATCACAGTAATCGTCTGATAAGGAAGTAAATACCGGTTTTGGCAAATCTTCACTATGCAGCGTTGGTGGCTTAGCGGATTGTACGTTTGGGTAAACCCAAGAGCGCCTTTTGTATCGGTTCATGCCTTTTACATTCACAGCGCAAAAGTAGCAATCATCAAGGTGGATTCTTGGCTCTGTCCATGTCATCGGTATTCCAAACGGAAGCCCTTTTCGTCTTCCTTGACTCCAATATCGAAGTGACTCCACGCAGTTTTACAAACTTTGTGTTGTTCTCAACATTTCTCTTCTTGTCCTAGTTGTTTTCCAAAATATGCGCGATAACTTTGTTTTACAAAATCATTTTTATTCCTTATTTACTTTTATTGACAATATTTACCTGACATGCAGCAGAAAAGGTATTTAACACAAGACTTGCGTGAAGAACTCATACTCTTTGTAACAATAACACCAAAAAAACGAGTAAAGAAGTCTGAAGTCGGGTTAGACCGACTACGAAATACCCTTTACCTTTTCTTGGGCGTGCGAGTTCAACAATGGGGATGTTTTCTTCATAAATCATCATTATGAGCATATCTACGGTTGTTTTCAGTAGGGTACCTTGAATTGATTATATCGACCCCATTTCTTGTGCATGGCTTCGTAGTGTCAATATAACCACAAATATAAAATTTTGTTCAAAATTTTTGTATAGGTCGTAAGTTATAATAATATGTCAATAGTGGGCGTGGCTGTAGAAATAACACGCCCATTTCTTGTGTGGGGTTTAATGTTAGTACCCGCAACAGTCCTGTGAAATTTCGTTGATAAATATTTAATAGGAACACAGTAATGATTTTTGGCTAATTGTGGGCCTGGCAGTTCTAGTATGATCTCCATATTCTGCACACACACTATTATGGACCCCATGTCTATTGCTGCAAATTTTTATTCCGCTGGCATCAATACGAGCACAGGTATGCTAATTTTAATTTTTGACCTGAAAGTTCCCTATATCAAAAGTAGGCGTGTCTTTTCTCTGATCAGCCCCATTTGTTGCAGATAGCTTTGTAATGTCAATATGTTCCCTCCCGTAAAATTTCGTCCGAAAATCTCTACCAGATCTTCAGTTATTAATATTTGTTAATAGTGGGCGTGGCAGTTAATATATACAGCCCACTTTTTGCACAGTGTTTAGTGGGACCCACATCTCCATAACTGCCAAATAACATCAAGATTCCGTCAATTGGACCGAAGTTATAGTCATTTTAAAAAAGGTGAAAAAAGTTCCTTATATGGGAGGTAGGCGTGGTCTTTGTCCAAATCGGCCCATATAGCAATCTGGTTATGTATCTTTGTCAACACTATATTTTTGCAAAGTTTCATTGAGATAGCTCTAACGGTGTAGAAAAAAAGTGGCCACAGACGGACAGACGGACAGACGGACGGACAAAATAAAACTTGCTTAGAAAGTGATTCTGATCATATCTGTATATATATGTCCATACCTACCACGCCTCCTTCTTGAAATTCCAACCCCTCTCAAAAGCACAAAGTTAGTAAACCCTATTTACCTTTTTTAAAGGTAAAGGGTATAATTATTAATGTGTTTTTTAAGTTAACTATATCAGTCATCATCGGTTGACCTTCATCATCAGCACGGAAGACAACTCAATGAGTATTCTTCGTGACGGCAATTTATTGGTTCTTACAAAATCACAAAAAGTTGCTGAACAATTTTTAAATGTTGAAAATTTGGCAGTTTATGCGCTTCTTCACGAATCACTCAACACGTGCAAAATTACCATATATGTATGACAAAAATCTCGCGGACACAGATGAAAAAGAGACTATTGAAGGTCTAAACCCACAAGGTGTCGTTGGTGTATATAAGTTCACAAAAACACAAACGGATCCATCACCCCAACAGGTCAAATGGTCCTAACATTTAATTTATATGAAGTCCCTTCCAACATTGATATTGCATGGTATTGAGTCAAGGTAGAAGAATATTTCCCCACGCCAATGCAATGCCGTAAATATCAACTTCTCGGTGACACCATAAAAAAGTGTATCAATAACAGTGCTTGCGAGGTCTGCAACCTCCCGCCACTTACTCCTGAAGCATGCCAGCGTACAATGTGCGACAATTGCCTTGGGTTACATTCTGCTTCCGCTAAAGACTGCCCAAATTTCTACAACAAAAACAAATATTAAAAATAAAAACTCTCTCCAAAAGTCAAAATCCATTGCATACAAACGATAAACAAACAAATGCATCTACTCGTATAACAAGTTCCACATAATCTTCTATCCCCCTCTCTACTGCAGTCAGCACTGATAATCCATCTCACTCTAATAATCAACACTATTCCCATTAATATCCTCAAAAACAGCAATAATTCCACCTCATTAAATCCAGATAGCGCTCTTCCATCAAGATCTTCATCAACTTCGCACGACAATCTTTACTCAACTTTTTCTTCACATATTTTTCCATCCCTTATGACCCACAAAAATAACAAAAACAATACAGTATTAGATATGCAAACATCTTCTTTCCCACAATCTCAAACAACCAACAATTATAAGATTAAATCACCGTCAATCACGCTTTCACATAACTCTCACTCTCCTACGATCCAAAACTCTCACTCTTACTCGTTATCAAACGATTCTGACTTTAGTTCTCACTGTCTCTCAATATACAACTCTTACTGTAACTCAAATACCAAAACAGTACATTTTCTGCTCAACTCAATCCCACCAGTACCTATTGCGCCCATAACCCCCCAATTTCTTCAGCCCTTCAAATTTCTACACACTATAAAATTCCCAAGGAAATTGTTAGCAAAAATCTTGACTTTACAGCCAAACTCAAAAGTCTGGAAGAATTTACGAAAAATCTCAACCCTAGGTCCTCAACTGGGACCATTTGGAAGGGGATCAAAATCCTTACAGGTACATATAAACCAGTCAGTATCTCATCCATTATCACAAATAACTCAGTCACAACTCACCCATGAGATATCCTTCGAATTCGCTCAATACTTCTCCAAATCCTCTGAAACATCCAATTTTCCTACTCCTTTCATAGAACTAGCAAACGAGTTTCGAAACATCCTCGTAGGCCAAAATACCGACAGGTTAGCACAATATCTCGAAAATGCCATTAACTACAGGGAATTAGACTTCGCACTGAAAACTGCTAAAGGTACTACGCCAGGCCTTGATAAAATAAATTACCAAATGCCGCGCAATGCCCCGACACCCAAAAAACGAACTTTACTTAAACTATATAACGGTGTCTTGAATACTGGCATAATTCCACAGAGTTTCAAAACTGCCACTACAGTTCCTATAGTTAAGCCACAAAAAGATCCCGGCTCTATTGAATATTAACGGCCTATTTCCCTCTTACCCTGCAAGAGCAAAACTATGGAGAAAATCATCTCCACAAGACTAATGTGGTTCTTAAAGACAAAGAATCTCCATTCTCCATTTCAAGTAGGATTTAAACCAGGTACCAGCACTTTAGATGCTATCCTTTTTCTTGACCATCACATACGCAAAAATCTCTCAACTGGGAACCATACTTCTATTCTGTTAACCGATTTTATCAAAACATTTGATAAAATCGGTGACCACGTGGTTTAAGAAAGCTACATAACTGGAAAGTCGGCGCAAAAATCTTCAGGTACGTAAAATCTTTCCTTATCAACAGAAAATTCCGTTGCAAAATAAATAACATCATCTCTACTACACTTCCCCTCCACAATGGAATTTCACAAGGCTCTCCACTTTCAGTGACCCTTTTCCTAATAGCGTTTGACGATATTAGCAGACTCATGACTAAACAAAACAATATCAAACACTGTCTATATGCCGACGACCTTTATCTTATTTGCAACAACAAAAACGTGTCGGACATTGAAAAATCCTTCAACAAGGCACTAATTGCAATAAATGACTGGTCACAACGTTCAGGAGCTCTCATTTCACTGAAGAAATGCTAGCACCTGCATGTCTGTAGGAAACACAGCTGTCATGATATATTCGTTCAATACAATAATTATAGCATGTCCAATGTAAAGAATATGAAAATTTTAGGCGTAACTGTCGATAATAAGAATAGCTTTAAGAACAATTGTAACAATTTAAGAAGTGAAGTAGATACCAGGCTAAATATTGTGAAATATTTATCTTCAAAGAAGAGATTTGTACATTGTAACACTTTATTGAGTAAGACCCAATAAACCATACAAAGCGAAATCGACCACGGGTTACAAATATAAGGTAAATGTGCCAAAATTTAACTTGATCAAATTACAGCACCATAGCATGCTGCAATAAGAAGGAGCCGAAGAGCCTTCAGGACAACCCCAGTAAAAAATTTGCTCACCGAGGGAGGTTTTCAATCAACACTCGTGCCGTATAAAATATCTTCGAAGCCGTATCATTTATAAGTTGTTTTGCAAAACCACAAATATTTTAAGGCATCCAATTCGGCTTCTGTACAAGAGGAGAACAAGATTGTCAAAAAAATCGGCGCTTTGCGAGGTAAAAGAGCTTGCAGAATCACTAAACGTAGACCTTTCCCCAACAATTTTTCCTCAATCGAAACTCCCACCCTAGGAACTATATAATAATATCTTTCTTAACCAGCTGCAGTTCGACGTAAAGAAAATACAAGCAACACAACTTACCAACAATTATATAGAAATATAGCTTTGCCATTAAAACAAAAGGGATGGAACTTTCTTTTTTCAGATGGCTCCAAACAAGATGATGGATGGTATTTCATATGCAGTAGCAAACGATAAAGGAAAAACTCCATCCCACGGACTATTACCCCACTATGCAACCGTATTTGTCGCCGAATTACAGGGCTTGCTTTCGGTACTAAAGTTAGCCAAAGAGTTTAACAAAAAATACGTGATATGCATCGACAGTCAATCAGTTTTGAAAGCTGCAAAAATGTTTCGCTTACCCGACGATCCATTATATTACACCCAGCTACTTATTAGTATGCCTTAAACTATACAACTTATGTGGATCCCTGCTCACTCAGGCATCTTTGGCATTGAACAAGCCGACCAAGCCGAAAAATTTGCCCTAAAAACATGTCTTCATCTCCATATGCCATTTGGAACCAAATCATTAAAAAATATATTTCCAAGTTCTCTTAAACTACAATTTTCCAACGATTGGTCAGAGTACCAACACCAATACAAACTAATGAATCCTCATGGCGTTGCAATCCCACTTCCGACGAACACCTCAACATGGGAAAACAGATGCTTCGTACGCCTCAGGCTTGGCCATACCCTCTTAACTCACGAACATCTTTTGCAACCCTCTCCGCAACCCATCTGCTGCTTTTGTAACACCTCCAGGCTTACAGTTCTGCATTGTCCAGCTCGTCACAACCTAAGAAATGAAATCTTCAAAGGCCGTAACCGACTCGAACTCATTTTACCACATCATTCGGAAATTAACATAAGACTAGTTTGAAAATTTTTAAAAGATCGTCAAACTTTCCATCTAATGTAAGTATTTAATATATCGACGAAAGCCGATAGCCCTGGTAGCTTGTGCTTGTAAACTATTTTGATTTTTAATTAAGAATAATGATAATAAATAATAATAATAATAAGTTAACTATATTTCGATTTTTGAGTTTCTCTATTTCACTCTCCTTTTCTCTCCCCTCTTTTTATTGAAAATTACTACTGCTTCAGTAGTTTTTGCGAACGAGTTTTTCAGTTGTTGTTATTGTTTCCCTTAAGCGAAGCTTAGGTATTTTTTTGTGATCGAGATTTTCAGGTGTTGTTGTTGTCGGAATCTCACACGCAATCATTGTTGTTGCCACTTTTTTTTACGGAAAGATGCGTAAATGAGGGTCGATTAGTAAAAACGTGTGTTTTTTATAGAACGCTTTATCATGAGAACCAGAGTCAATTCAAGGAAAATAATTTATTGGTCGAGTACTTCATAATCGAATGTATCTAAATTGACTCCATAAACTTATGCCGTAGAAAAAATATATTTGTTTGTTCCCCTGTGGCTTATGTCGTCCATTTGGAGAAAATGATATCGGAAACCATTCAAAAACACAAGGTGAGCATGCCAATCTGTTATAAAGTAACTTTTTATTTATTTTGTGTGTGAGCAAACTTTTGTGTGCATTTTTGTTATAACCAATTTTTATCGCTGCATCCAATCTACCAAAACACATTGCGATTTGTCAAATTTTCGGAATAATTATTTTGGTGCTATATTTGAAAAGAGACTCTAACTCAACAACTAAAGATGGTTAGAGCCAAACTTGTGAAGTTGATTTAACAGTAGTTGGGAAATTCATATAACATACAAGTTAGTGCTAGATCCTGGACGCTGGGAATGGAAAACTAAATTACGACAAACAGCATTTCAATTTTGGCTTCTAAGTGAAGCAATCTTTGTGGTGGTTGATTCAATTTTGCAAAATACTCAATCGAAACTAATTTCTCTAATCAATTAATTGCAGTTCGTTCCCCAAAGTATCGACAGTCCATCAAAATTTAGTAGTGCCGGATACTTATCTCCCAAAATATTTCTCAATTAGAAATACCAACACAGAAATACTCATCATTGAGCAGTACAGCATCCAAATCCAGAAGAAGTCCTCCATATTGAATGGTTGAGCACTACGTGGTGTTGTAATATCCTTCAGCGATACTCTGCCCAACTCGACCATATCGTAGAAGGCCTGTATATACCAATGTTGATAAAGACCAGAATCGATTACACGCTCAATAAGTCGATTCAAAGGTTCCCTGTACAATGAATTCTCATTCAAAAGTATAGAATAGATGCGGTTAACGCCATAGCAAAGTTCCTCAGACAATCGAAACAATTTCCTGGAATAATAATTTTGCAGTTCTTCAAGGAACGACCAAGAGTTTGTTGATATGGGATAAGCATAACTCTGGTTGAAGTTATTGCGGGAATCCAAAAACTCGGAATAATTATCGATTATTGTAAAAACAGTTTTATACCTTTCCCAAAATTCATCTCCATCAGCATCTCCCACACTCTTTATATAACGATCGTGTAATAAAATTTTTAAATCGCTCTTTAAAAGATCATCAAAGCTGGAAATCTCTTCAATTTTTGGAGGTGCTGTCATCAGTTTCGACAAATTCGCGGAGTAGGATGTGCTGACAAAGATCCCAGCGAGGAATAACAAACTGTAGGTGAACTTGATTCCGGGTTTAATTTTCTGTGGCATATTAAATGGTTGTCCCAGAGTGCCTCTTATAGTGACGTCATTGCAGAACACATCGATTAGTTTACTTCCAAATTTCTGCATTCTGTTTCTCTCCGTTTGTACCACCAACAGAAGTGATATGAAAGAAAATTGTAGCAGCACCATGAGCAAAAATTTTGCGCTAAATACCGACAGAAACAATCGGCTGACGGGCATTGCCGGTTCAATCGGAAGCATAGTCAGAAATTTAAAAATTTCAATTCGAGAACTGAATTCATGAATATTCAAGTCTTCTTTTGCCGCTGAAAGAGCAGCTGTAATATCCACAGATTCGTTTCGTATAAACAGAACCAGGTCCTGGCTATGCATCACTTGATTCTCAGACAATTGATACGGGAACTTGAAAATGCAGTTGTATTTCTCAGCAAAGGTATGAATCAACTTTCCAATATATCCACTTATTTGTTGACGACCAGAGGAATCAGTATACAGTATAGTGCGCGGTTCATTGAGATCTGGAAGTGTGAGTAACACTTTCCCTTTGAGGTCACTCAGACGGTTAGGAAATAAATCCAAATCCACTGAAAGAGAATGCGTCTCCAACTTGAATTCAGGAAATTGCGTGTAACTGTGGTAACGACGTGTTCCATTGAAATCCCGATAAAGTAAGTTCACATTGAGGAGTTTCAGTACTTTACACAGTTCGAAAACTTTAATCAGGTCTTCCTCGTTATCCTCCACAAACTTCTCGTTTATTATGATAATGATTCTGGTGTCGCGCATGTGTTGCAGATTGACAGCCAATTTTTCCAGGAGTTCTTTGTCCTTAGTAGTGCTCATACACACAATGCCCAAAAATTCGCTGCTGAAATTCCCTTTTAAATAAATAGTCTCGTGATCACCATAGACAACGTACGGTGACTTGAAGTGTTGCTGCAAGCTTTCAGCCACACAATCGGAATCCACTCTGCGTTGTAGGAACGTCGTCCTGTACGGACGCTCAGAGTAAACTCTTTCCAACACTTTGTCAAACTCATTCTTGAACTGAGTTTCATCCGTTTCCCCCGCAACTTCTTCAATTATGTTGGCGATTGTTAAGTTGAGAATAATTTTCCATATCAACATGATTGAACCTTTCACTAAAACGAATTCGCGGTAACTGTAAAGAGCACCTTTTTGGCGAAAAGTTCCTTCAACAACTGTACGGACATCCTCTATCCGCATCGTGTGGTGCCCAAACTGATCTTATCATTGAGATTGTTGCGTCCCACTGCGGGTTTTAAATGCTACTTTTTGTTTATGAAGCCCCCAGAGTAGAATTAAGCAAATTCATAGCAATTTCAGATACTTGAATATTTACAGAAGAAGCGATCTGATAAGTGGTAATAAAGTGTATAAAGACAACAAAGGCAGCATCGCCCCCCATCATTACTAACTGAACAACAAAATAACAGCTAAAAGCAGATAACAGCCAGGACTTTATCGAGGACTTAGAATTAAGTATACAATCTTAGGAGGAGAAGAAGGAAATATAATAGAATATTTACCATAAATGAAAGGAATGGACACTAGTTACATACTATATATACTATATATACTATATAATTATATCAAATCTTTTCAATTGGCAGTATTTTGGCGTCTCAGTTGAAATCTAGTTTCGTCTGTTTAACAAATTTTCTTATTAGACAAACAATTTGCGTGCTCTCTGTAATTCTCACGCATCCCATCGTGTTCATTCCACCATGATTTTGTATTCAATGGAGCTGCGGGACGCGACGAGCAATTCAGCTGCTTATCAAAATAGCTGAGACAGAAGTAATGGACCCCCGCATACCGTGACCATGTAAATCTTGACATTGACTTGAACCCCATCAAAACGCAGGACATGCCTACCTCCTATATATGCAATTATCGACATCTCATTAAAAATGCTCACAGGTGGGCTGCTATAATGGTGATATTGGACAACAGTTTGGAAGAAATGGCATTTTATATAATATACTCGAACAAGAAAATCTGAAAAACGTTCATCAGGGGAGGAACTTTTGCCGCATTCGTTGTCTTCTTTGATATCAACTTTCGGTTTACGTTGGAACTTACACAAATGTCTCCAGTGGGAATAAAATCAAATGACTACTTAGATTCGATCGTAGTACAAAGAAATTTGGTTTATAATCTAACAGCTTGTCCCTCCTATGAGCCAACACAGACGATGTCAGCTTCGCATATGCAAAGCATCATAGTTACGTTTGCGCAAGAACCCCATAGGATCTTTGAATTCCACCCCACTGAAACATCGCTCATATTTGGTAGGCCACCGAAATTTGTCTGCCCAATTTAGCAAGATTTACGACTCGCGACTAATTAGCGCTTCATTTGGAGTTCGCACTGTGGGGCAAGTTGATTTCTAGCAATGGATATAAATAACATAAAATCTTAATTAGTTTTACGTCCCTGGTTCCAGAAAGCACAGTTGCACAGCTTTTGTGCAAATCTCATCATTTTACCATGAAGCAGATTCAAAAGCAAAAAAAATCGATTGATGTAGGAGAATTCAAAATGGATGTAGGAGAATACAAAATCCTTGGAGATATTTTAATTAAAGGGGTTTCCAATTTGAACGAGTATACGAGTATTTTGACAGTGAATGGCCGACGTTTTGTTTTATCAGTTCATAATTTTTCTATTTTATGTTCAGTCACTAAAGACAAACCACCATGACAAGTTACAACTTCGAGCAGCACGTGCACTTTATCTACAAAATGGATGTTCTGTTGTGGGAACAATTCGCGCGATCCTTCCCAGTCGTTTGTTGGTCAAATTCGAGTCGACCTGCTTAGTGAACAATCAGTGAAAGGGGCCATGTCAGCCCACTAGCGATAATTATACGGCTGCTTGGGAGGTCATGATGGCCGCATATATTGACAAGTACCATGTTATCCATGGTACATGGTAAAAAATGTTTGCAGTGCAGAGGTACGAAAAGGAATGCGTGCAATATTGGATGCTTTGAATAGTGGCATATGTAAATTGGAAGCTATCAGCAACCCACCGACCTTATGGGACCATTTGTGGATTCATTTTGCAAAGCACCTCTTACCAAATCATACACTTGATTCTTGGGAGCAATATTGTCATCGAAATGGTTGAAATATTTTGTCTACTCTTCAAGAGTTTAAACAATTTTTGGACCCAAAAGCGAAAGGTCGTCAGGAATGTGAACACGAAAATGATGTAGTGGATCAAGGAGTAACTAGTATCCATAACACAAAGAGGGAATCTAATAGAAAGCGAGTCAAACCATATGACAAAAATAGATTCACTGGCGGGAAAAATTCTACTTCATTCATGAAAAATGAATCGTACGGATGGAGTGGTCCTACTCCCTGTAACATGCCGGACAGAATTAACGAGGCAACATCGATTATGCCGATGCTGTTTAACATCTGGACATTTGGCATATACTAGTACTCGTGCTGGATGCACAAAATGCCCAGACGCAAAGGTAAAACATCATTCCGATTGTGTCCGAAGACTACTATTCATAACAAGACAAGTGGACATTTCCTGAGCAAGGGATCAGAAGGGTTTAAACAATGACAACTAGAACGATTGAAGGCCTCGGAAGTTCATATTCAATCGGTGAGCAATGTGTTACATTTTCCATCAAAGCCTGTGTTGGCCACTGTGAGACAGGAAATTGGGCTGCCTAAGGATATCAGGAATATTTGTGACTCTGTGACTCAAGCAAATTTATTGTCAGAGACCGCATTCAAGGAGTTGAAATTAACCAAACAACCAAATGATTTTGGTATCATTGGAATTAACGAAAAAGTCATTGCAACAAAGGACAAGGTCATGGTAGACATCTGGCATCGCTTAAAAAACATATCAATTGCTAAAGCCAAGTTCGTTATTGTCAGTGATTTCGATTTACATCACCCACAGCAATCATTTTCACGCCAATTATTTCCACACATTCATTAAATGGGAATTAGCTGATCCATTTTACAATTTAAGAGGTAAAATCGATGGTATAATTGGTTTCGAGATTCTCGCGAAACATTTGAAAGGTGTCATTTGTCAAAGTCCACTGAGACTAATATGTCTGGAGGAGGTTCAACTGATGAAGAATCAGACACACTTAGTACAGTCGGACTAATCACGGCCAGGGATATATACACTCAAATCCAGAAATTATGGGAGATCGAAGAAATTTGTGATGAAATTATATTATCACCTGAAGACCAAGCTTGTGAAACCCTTTATCAGAGCACAATTGTAAGGAAGGAGAATAGATACAGTGTTACAATGCTTTTGAAACCAGAAACGAGATTAGGTGATTCGAAATCAACGGCAAGACGTCGGTTGTATTGTTTGGAAAACCGATTTAAGGAAAATCCGGAATTAAGAGAGTATACTACATCAAGTTTATGGAAGATTATGAATGCCTTGGTCATATGAGATATTTGTAAAATGTTTCGTCAAATTGAAGTTCAACCGGAGTACTGGGATCTTCAAAGAATAGTATGGAGAAAATCAAGGAGTAAGCTAATTTGTGATTACTGGCTTACTGTTGTTACATATGGATTGGCTTCGTCGCCATACAATGCCGTCAAAACGTTGATCCATGCCTTATATAATGCTGAAGAGTTTCAGCGGGCAGCTTAAGTAGAGTACAAAACGACTTCTATATGGATGATATGCTAACATCACTATAATCGAGAGCCGATGCTGACCATTTAAAGGATCGCACTGCTTCGTAGAAGTGGATTTGAACTAGCCAAGTGGAGATAAAAATATGAGCCGATTACGAATGAAAGAGCAATATAGTACAAGTGTTTAGGGAATCGTTTGGAATTACAAGATTGATGAATTCAAATTCGAAGTGGAAGATCGTATTCAACCCGAGGATTTTACCAAATGCATTATAACCAGCGGAGCAGGGCGAATAGTTGATCCACAAGGTTACGTAAATCCAGTTCGCCATAAGACAAAAGTTATTTATACAAGAGTTATGGCGTATTGGTAGCCAGTGGGACGAACCATTATCAAAGAAGCTTCAGACGGAATGGAAGAATTATTACGAATAATTAAAACTGATAAACCGAATCCCAGATGATTAGGTACAACATCAGCATCAAAAATACAAATTCATATATTTTGCGATGCATCAACGAAGGCTTATGCGTACATTCGAACCTTTACAATTAACCAGTGGAAGGCAGGTTTGGTTTATTCGAGAATTAAAGTAGCACCAATTCAACCGAGCACCATTCCAAGACTGGAGCTTGGCGCTAACGAGGTTGGTTCAAAATTGCTAGACAAAATCAAAGGAATTTCAATATTTGCGGCGTCACCAGTCTTTATGTGGGCTGACTCTGCTATTGCATTGTATTGGATCAAAAGTTGAGTTCTGACTTAAGGACTTTCGTGGCTAATCGAGTAAATCGAATACTTCAATCAATCAAAATTGGGCAAAGCCGTCATATCAGATCGGGGCAGAATCCAGCGGATCTATTATCTCATTGAGTTAAAACAGCAACTCTACTTAACAACTCACTCCGGTGGAATGGTCCCTACTTGCTCAGAGAAAATACAGAAGATTGGCCAATCTGTAAGGCAACACCCAATGATGAATTTATTAATCATATTGATAAAGAAATCAAGAGGCCTATTGCCACATTCGATAATGTGCTACTCTCAGTAGCAATAGATCAAAATAAGTAATTAGAATCAATCGACAAAATATCGCCATCAAAGTTAAGTCAAAACACCACTGTCAAGGGATACATAGCCGTATTTAATTGCGTGGTATATACAACTGGACATTTAGAGCTAGCTACTAGAATGGAATCTGCAGCTTTCCTTGCAGAATTAACAAGATTTGTCAAGTTCAACACATGTACAGCGACCACGGGTAGAACTTCGTAGGAACCAATCGGGAACTGCGAGAAGCAGTAGAAATGTGGCAAGATCAAAATGTGTTGGCACATGTGGAGTCGCATTCTATTCAGTGGCATTTCAACGACTCCGCATCATGGGGGCCTATGGGAAACTGCCGTTTAATCCACCAAACATCATCCCAAACGAATGGATGGTGCTCATTTGTTTACGTTCGAGGAGTTATTCACATTATTAGCAAAAATTGCTGCTTGTCTGAACTCTAATTGACCGCTAACACCCATCAGTTCTGATCCAGCAGATTTATCAACTTTGACTCCAGAATATTTTATCACTGGTTAGGCAATCATGGTACCGTATGATGGCTACTTAACCGGTGTTCCAATGAATCGTTTAAGTGCGTGGCAAAAAGTGCAACAACTGCAGCAAGAATTTTGGAGAAGATGGTCGCAAGAATACATTATTGAGTAGCAACGTCGTAACAAATAGGTAGATTCGCATAGATCGTTAGAAGTAGGAGATTTAGTTTTCATTGAATAGGAAATCACCCCTCCATGTCAATGGTTAAGGGGGCGAGTAATTCAAGTTTATCCTGATAAAGCGGGTAAGCTCCGATCTTGTCAATTGAAAACTGAAAAGAGCATATGTGTCCGACCCATAACTCTATGTTGTCTGTTGCCTATCGACACCAAACCCAATGACGCATCCAAGGGAGGTTCTTCCTAGGTTCCATGTTGGGTTCTAGGGATTTCTCCGCTTCTAGCGAGATGTCCTATTATGCTGTAAAGAGCCATATCATATTGGCGCTGTTGCTATCTTTGAGGAAGGGCCATCAGGGGTAAATTCATCATTGATTCTCTGAGCGAATCAGCTGGGGCAGCATGTTACGGCCAGCGTAAGAGCTCACTGGGAAAGAGGAGGTTGGGCTCTCTCAGCACGAGACCCGATCCTGATCGGTCGGAATGGATCGGGTGGATTGTGATTCGGTGGTGTGAGCAAGATAGATTCATTAAGAAAAAGAAGTGCTCGTAATCAGTTGATAACTAAATAATAAAATAATATTTGATTGAATTGGGTTTATTTTGAATTTCTATGTTTGGTGAGTTGAAACATAACCTAACCTATATAGATGTCTAGATAGGCTGAGGACCAATAGGTCTATGTGTGGCTCATGGCCAGCCATATATTATTGTTTCATTAGGTAGTTCCTTCAAAATATTTCCGTTTATAAGATACCCAGATGTCCTTTTGTTTTTAAATTTCTTAATTTGATTCTGAATTGCAGGCACTGTTGTGGGTATTTTGGGTATCGGATGTTCGATCGATTGCCCATATCGCTTCCAAATACTGAATTCTGAGCTGTCCCATAATTTGGCTGATTATGATCGCTTTGTGAT
Source organism: Clusia tigrina (assembly GCA_920105625.2). Lineage (NCBI taxonomy): Eukaryota > Metazoa > Arthropoda > Insecta > Diptera > Clusiidae > Clusia > Clusia tigrina. The sequence continues at coordinate 28,663,036 of OV050032.1, forward strand.
TTGTGGCGATTCAATGCTCTGTGCTAGGAATAAATTATATGAGCTCGTAGCGACGGCTGGATTATCTGCACTAAACTCGGGTGTATCTACTCGTTATCGAAATAATGTCAACCCTAGTTTGCTTGATTTCTTTCTGGAATCTGATGCTCCTTGATTTGTTTTTCTGATCAAATGTCTTTTATTTCCGATCATGATTTAATTTTTTGTACCTTAAACTTAACACTGTACCGTGATGCTCTGCCGAATTTTTTTCATATCGTGACTTTAATACTATTAACTACGAATCACTATTCTGTGAGAGGAGTCGAGTGCATTGGGATGAATGCTGGTGTCAAACCTCTGTGGATGATAAGTTGGACTTGTTTGTTGGTTGCATTGACAGGATTCTTAATCAATATGTCCCCATTCGTTCAGTGTCAATTCAGAATGTTTCTTCTCCATGGTACTCTAAGCACGTTAAATTGGCCATTGGGAAGCGAAATAGATTGCATGCTTAATGGAAAAAAGAAGTCTACTGTAGATAATTGGAATCTATTTAGGGTTGCTCGAAATAAAACAGTATTTAAGAGAAATGTTTACAATTCCAAGTTGAAAAGTTCCCTTCCTACCAAGCTACTTTGGAGGAATTTGAGGAACATTGGAGTACGTAGTAGAGATAGTACAGTGTGCAAGTTGGATCCTAGTATTATGTGTGATGCCTTTGCTTCCCCGGGATCATGTGGCTCGGTTTCTCTGCCTGCTCTTGGAATGTTTAGTTCCGCCACGTCTACATTTCAGTTCCGCGGTGTCTGTGAGGCTGATGTGGGGCGATATCTGATGAAGGTTAAATCAAATGCAATTGGTGAGGATGGTTTGCCGGTTAAGTTTCTTAAGGTTATATTACCATTTATTCTTGGTCCGTTAACCTACATTATTAATCATTGCTTTACGACTTCGTGCCTTCCTAGTGTTTGGAAGGTTGGTATCGTTATTCCAGTAGCTAAGAAATCCTCTGCATTGGAGCCAGGTCATTTTATACCTTCTCTAAGCAAATTTCAGGTTTCTGTCATCAAAACAATCTTTTCTATCCATTGCAGTCTTTCTATGCTTAAGGTTATGGATGATATTCGGGTAATGTATAACCAAAGTCTTCTTACTTTTCTATGTCTCCTGGATTTCTCTAAGGCTTTTGATGGCGTTAATCATTCGTTGCTCTGTTTAAAATTAAAGCGGTACTATGGGTTTTGTCTCCTACGCTGGGTAGTCACCTTGTTGCGGTGTAGGGGCTTACTGTGTGCTGGAACATGGCACATGAAAGACGGTGACATGGTCCAGTTACGCAAACTAAGAACTACCTTCAACGCACAGGTTGAAAGTAGTTTTCTACGATTCCTGCTCAGTCGTTAAGGCTAGTTAGTAGTCGTACTGGCCAATATCGAACGTCTCACTGAGACCGCCGGATCGCCTAGACACTAACAATTGGTCAGCCCTTCGGGGAAGTGCGGCAATTACTTTACAGACCAATGGCCCACTTTCAGTACGGTCATGTCTCTGCTGGACTTGGGTCGCCGATTGCCGGGCGGGGGAGAGAGAAAACTCCCTGGGGCAGGGTTCACCAGACATATTGGCCCATAAAAAACACCCTAAATTCACGGTGGAACAGCTATGCCAGTGAGCTTGCTTGACGGGGTAGAGTCAAGCTTAATAGCGAACTCCGTACGAGGTCCGGCGAACCTACGGTTTTAATTAGCCTTACCACGGGGGCGCCCGTGGGTGACCAAAACGCAAAAGAAAACTAAAGAAAAATATATGGAAAACTTAAGCCTATATGAAAAAAAAATGGACTGCACACCTTCAAATGTGCATATTGTGGCTACAATGAGCCAACAGCCATCATTGGCCGAGGGGGCATCTGGTCCCATCGACAATGAAAGCATGGAGCACGACCTGTTGGGGGGGGCACCCGGTCCCTTAACCGACAGGCCGGAGGAGATGGACATCCCACTTAGCCAGGAATCGGCTGGGGTGTCTATCTCCTCGGAACAGGAGAGAAATCTTCTTGAACCTGCTCCAGAGAAGATTCCAAAACTTAGGGTGAAGCTGTCCGGAGCTGGACGTAAACGTTTTAAGGCTTTGCTTGCCAGGGGCATATCGCTGGAAACAGCTCAGTCCTTGGCGGCAAATCCAGCCAACGTGTCTGCGCGATGGACCCCTAAAAGATCCCGTTCAGATGGCTCCACGCCGACATCGAACTCCAGGCCGACAAAGCGGTTTGCACAAGAGGGCAACAAAAACATTGATAAAATGTCAATAGTGCCCCCAGCGGACCCGCCGGTGTGTGGTGAGATGAAGGAGGCGGAGACCTTACTTGGGGGCGAACCTGGTCCCAGTAAGAGGGTGGCGAGTGTCTCTGAAAGACATGGCGTGCAGGGCGCCTCCTTGGGGGTCCCCTGCTCAAAGCCTACTCTAGCGGAGACAGTCTGCTCCAAAAAGATAGGGGTTATACCTAGCAATTTCCCGGAGGGCATATGGTCCACTGAAGAAATTGGGAAGGTACAACGGTGTATTCTCGACAAGATGTTCGAGACTCGTGGGGGCCCAGTGAAGCCACACTTTGCAGGCTGTAGTTTCAAGCCTGGATGGTTGACGATCAACTGTCTGGACGACGAAACCGTAGCCTGGGCTGAAGAATGGATACCAGCCATGAAGCCATGGGAGGGGGCTGAGTTGAAGGTGGTTGACGAGGCAAAAGTGCCAAAGGCCAAGATCTTCGTTGGCTACTTTCCCGGCTCGGTATCTTGGCAAAATGACCGAATTTTGGGGCAAGTGGAGTCGCAGAATTCGGGCATTAGTGTCAGCGAGTGGCGGGTGCTCCATCTCCTACAAAAAGGTGACCAGGTCGAGCTGGCAATTGCTCTGGACCCCATCTCGTCTGAAAGGGTTGACACACTGGGTAACAAAGTCTACTATGGCTTTGGCAGTGCCCAGCTCCGACCTAGACTGAAGGGGAACAGGGCAAAATCTGCTGTTGGTGTTGAAGAGCAACCAACAACATCTGTTGCAGCGCGGGCAAAGCAGAGTAGCCAGAAGCCGAAAACGGGGCCCATTTTCACAAAGCCAGTACCGAGAGCGGAGAGAGGCAACACACGTGTCCAACGTCCAAAACCATCTGCTCTCTCTGGTGGGCTCAGGAAATGGGAGAGAAAAGACCCGGAGGCTGCGGAAACTTTGCGGAGCACAAAGGGTGGTAAGATCCGCAAGGATCGGTCTGGGAAATAATGTCCCAGGCCCCATCACGAACGCAAAACTCTTGGAAGCAGCTTCACTGTCTCCAAATAAATCTCCACAGGGCTATAGCAGCCTCTTACAGGCTCAGTGCCTTGGTGGAACACCAGAGTCTGGACTTCGTAGCCATTCAAGAACCATAGGCCACAAATGGGCGCATAAATGGTCTGCAGACAAAAACATGTAAGTTGATCTATGATAATAATGTTGACCGACCGAGGGCAGCGATCATGATCAACAAAAATATTAAATTCCTCCCAATTTCAGAGCTTCTACAACGCGATCTGGTGGCAGTACAGGCAGAAGTGCCTAGTGCCAAAGGGAGGAGAACGGTAGTCCTGGCCTCCCTGTACTTACCTGGCGACACAGAGGACGCGGTATCGCGCGAGCTCCAGCAGCTTACGGAGTACTGTCGCACTCGCAGTCTACAGTGGGTGGTGTGCTGCGACGCAAACGCGCACCACACGGTATGGGGAAGCACGGACACGAACGGGCGAGGTGAGTCACTTCTTGATTTTATTACGACAAACAATCTGGTGGTGGTAAATAGGGGTGACGAGCCTACCTTTATGAATGCGATAAGGGGGGAGGTGTTAGATCTCACCCTAACTAGCGCATTCATATCAAATAACATTTCTAATTGGAGGGTGCTTAATGAGGTCTCCTTGTCGGACCATAGGTACATTTGCTTCGATCTGGGGGGGGAGATTGGAGGCACCTTCGAAATGAGAAATGTTAGGAAGACCAACTGGTCGATATATAACTTTTACTTAGAGCAAAATATTGCGTGCCTTAGTGAAAAAATAAGTAACTCTCAGGAACTAGATCTTGAAGTTAACAAATTAAATAATATAATAATCGAGGCTTTTGAAAGTAGCTGCAATTTAGTTGTGAAGAAACGTTCTAGGAACGTACCCTGGTGGAGCGGGGAGCTAAATGTTTTGCGCAAAAAAGCCCGTCAACTCTTTAATAGGGCCAAGTCTAATGGTGACTGGGCATCTTATAGAAGTGCCTTAATGGCCTATAATAATGAGTTGAGAAGATCTAAGAGAGACTCATGGAAAAAGTACTGTGAGGAGATTGAAACCCTCTCAGCAGCTATCCGACTCCAGAAATCACTCAATAAAGATCACTCAAACGGACTTTCTACACTCAAGAAGCCTGACGGAAATTTTACGGAGAGCCTGGAAGAGACGGGACAGCTTTTGTTGGACACTCACTTTCCAGGCTGTGCCACTAGCGGAGAGGATAGTGAAATCATCGAGAATACTCGTTTCTTGATGCCTACACGGAGGGAACTCTCACTGACTCGCAGAATCTTCACCGTCAATAAAACCAAATGGGCTATCTCCACTTTTAGACCATTCGAATCGCCAGGTGTCGATAATATACAACCGTGCCTACTTCGGCAAGGTGTTGATGTATTAGCACCTGTGCTAACAAACATTTTCAGGATAAGCCTGGAGCTAGGCATAGTGCCTAAACCTTGGACGTAGGCTAGGGTGGCTTTCATACCGAAAGCAGGCAAAAAGGCGGACCACACGCCAAAAGCCTATCGGCCCATTAGCCTGACGTCATTCCTGCTAAAAGTTATGGAAAAAATTCTGGACCAATATATCAGGGAAACTTATCTTAAAGATTCTCCTCTTCATATTGAACAATACGCTTACCAATCAGGCAAATCGACTGAGACAGCCATACATAGCTTAACAAGCAAAATTGAAAAGGCGTTTGAGGGTAAAGAAATAGCTCTCTGTACATCGGTTGACATTACGGGGGCTTTTGACAATGCTACTTTCAGATCAATTGAGGAGGGGATGAACAGGAAAGGTATACAAAGACTGATCATAACATGGGTTCTCAATATGCTGAAAAACAGAACGACAATCTTTGAAACAGGGACAGCAAAGCAAATTGTCAGGTCAACCAAAAGATGTCCCCAGGGGGGCGTCCTATCGCCACTCCTATGGTTATTGGTTATCGACGAGCTCTTACAAACTCTCAATGACCTCGGATACGAAGTTCAGGGCTTTGCGGATGATTTGGTAATTATGGTCAGAGGCAAGTTTGACTCTACCATAACAGATCGCATGCAACTGGCTCTTGACATCACTCAAAACTGGTGTCAGGAGAAAGGCCTATCGATAAATCCGAATAAAACAAACGTGGTACCCTTCACCAAAAGAAGGAAACTGAATCTGGGGACCTTAAGTTTAGGGACCACAAACTTAACAATGTCCAATGAAATGAAATATCTGGGAGTAATCCTGGACAAAACTCTAACTTGGAAAAACCACTTATCATACATAACTAGTAAAGCCTTAAGAGCAACCTATGCTTGCCAGAGGTTGTACGGTAAAACATGGGGACTACGGCCAAAAATGATGGCGTGGTCATATAAAACAATAATAGTACCAATGATTACTTATGCGTCGTTGGTATGGTGGCCAGAAGTCAACCAAACAGGAGCTCAGAGGACTCTTAACAAGATTCACCGTATAGCCTGTTTGAGTGTGACGGGAGCAATGAGAACGTGCCCCACACTAGCTTTGGGAGTGATCACTGGACTGACTCCTCTACACCTTGTAGTTAAAAGGATGGCGGCCAGCGCGGCCCTAAGGCTACCTAATCTAGCCCATCTTAAAGAAGGCAACCTTTCGGGGCACGCAAAGATTCTGGACACTGTCTGGAATTCTCCGTGCCTCATGGTCTTCGACAAAATGGACAGAAAATTAGACTTCTCAAAGCAATTCAAAGTGGTCATCAGTGACCGTTCAGCTTGGAGAAACAAGGAAATAACAATAAAACAGGACTCTCAGTTGTGGTATACAGATGGGTCCAAAATGGAAGATGGCAGTGCAGGAGCTGGAATTGTAGGGCCAAATTTCCAAAAAGCAATTGCAATGGGAAAAATAGCTTCCATTTTTCAGGCGGAGGTCCACGCTTTAGAGTTATGTGCTAGAGAATGTCTACGCAGGGGTACACGCAACACCAAAATATGCATACTCTCAGATAGCCAGGCAGCTCTAAAATCATTAATAAACTTCTCATTCCAATCAAAGCTGGTCTGGGAATGCTGTAAACTTCTCAATACCCAAGCAGCGAGAAACTCTGTTACGCTAATGTGGGTACCGGGACACGAGGGACATGAGGGCAACGAAATGGCAGATTCTTTAGCAAAAAAGGGTGCAGACACTGCGTTTATAGGCCCAGAACCCTTCTGTGGGGTAAACAGTAGCTTCACAAATAACTTGTTGTGCGAACAGGAAAAACGAAGTCTGCTAAACTACTGGAGAGCCCAAAAAGGCATGCGGCAGTCGAGACTACTCATTGATCCTAAACACATCAGGGTAGATGCTTCTTTAAACCTCAGCAGAAATGGCATCAAACTATACACTGAACTTTTAACAGGACACTGTAAACTAAATTACCACCTGAAGAAAATAGGCGTGGTAGAAGACGATTGTTGTCGACTCTGTCAAGAGGAGCAGGAAACGGCAGAACACATTCTATGCACTTGCCCAGCGGTGGCAAGACGCAGACATAAGTACCTAGGCAGTGGGTTCATATCTCCAAATCACCTAGTTAAAATTAAGCCCACAGCAGTTACGAGATTTATAAACAGTCTAGGACTGTTTTAGTTGGGTACGAGGCTGCACAATAGATCTTTTAGGTCGCGGTGTTCTTCTAGCCTGTCAATAATAATAATATGGGTTTTGTGACAGTGCAGTTGGTCTTATAAATAGTTATTTAACAATGAAAATGCAGCGAGTATAGGTGAGCAACATCTATTCTGATTATAAGCATGTTTTTTGGGGTGTTCCACAGGGATCGATTCTTGGCCCACTCCTGTTTACTATATTTTCAAATAACATTTTCTCGGTGTGTAAATACGTAAATATACATACATATGCGGATGACCTACAGATTTATCTTTCTCGGCACATGTATTGATGACTTGAGTCTTAAAATGAATGAAGATCTAAATTCTAGGTTTGATTGGTCAAAAAGAAATGGACTTTTCCTAAATCCGTTAAGGTCCTATGTTTTACCAATCTCGAAGATGAAATTAGAATTGGAGAAACTTTCTTTAATAACTATTAGTGGCACACAGCAGAAGTTCGTTGAAAGATCATGTAGTTTGGGCTTCCATATTAATTCTTCTTTCACTTGCACCGATCAAGTAAATAAAATTGTGAAAAAAGTTTTTTTTGTGTTGAGACAGTTACGGATGTCAGTAGAGTTTACCCCTGTCGATACTAGGAGAATGTTGGTTAAGCAGCTGGTTGTACCGATAATTTGCTACTCAGAGCTTGTATATAGTAAGTTGGATTCCAACTCCCTACATAAAATAGAAGTTGTATTCAACTATGCCACACGATATGTGTTTGGATTACGTAGGTTTGACCATATAACTTCCTAGAAGACAAGTGCTCTTGGATGCAGTATTGAGAACTACTTACGGATCAGAAATTGTATTTTTCTTCACAGGCTGATTATCACGAGAACTCCTAATTATCTCTTTGAGAAACTTCAGCAGAGCCAATCAAAAAGAACTCGGTGCATGATAATACCTGAATTTGCCTATTCTGATTCAACTCGATACTTTTTCGTTAATGCTATCAGGCTCCGGAACTCGCTGCCTTCTGCTGTGAGAGGCGTGGCAATGATTAGTGAGTTTAAGTATTTAGTGTTCCAGTACTTTTGTGTAGAGCTGACATAGAGCTCTCTAAATTTTACCCTTGAAAATAACCAAATATCTCTTTTATTGTTCTTCTCTGTCAGAATTCTTTTAATTTCTTATTGTATTAATTTATTAATTATTTATTATTTATTAGTTATTTACTTATTCATTTTTTTATTTATCTATTTAATTAGTTGCTAATTAAAGTTAATATATCTATTTTAACAACTGAAATATAGTTATATATTAAAAGACTTTGTCTTATTGTATAACTTTAAACAATAAATTGAAATAGAAATTGAAATTGAAATTGAATACTGTTTCGAAATATTTGCAGGGATACGAGGGCGGATTGATATTGAAGCTACCTAAGTAGGAAAAAAACTTTTTTTTTTCAAATCCATTTATTTCTCAACATAGTCTCCTTTTACTCCGACACACTTAGTAAGACGATATTCCAACTTTTTTATGCCATCTGAATAATACGATTTCGGGAACTCCTCAAAATACGCGTTAGTTTCGGTAATCACTTCTTCGTTTGAGATGAATCTTTTTCCTGCGAGCCATTTTTTCAAGTTTGGAAACAGGAAAAAGTCACAGGAGCTAAATCTGTACTATAAGGTGGATGATTAACCAATTCGAAGTGTATTTCACGTCATTTTAGCATCGTATCTAATTCTGTGTGAACCGGTGCGTTGTCTTGAAGAAAGAGCATTTTTTTCTTCTTTAAATGTGGTCGTTTTTCCTTGATTGCATCAATCAATTGATCCAATAATGCACGATAATACTTTCCTGTGATGGTGGATCCTTTTTCAAGATAATCGATGAGCAATTCCGTGTGCATCCCAAAATACAGTGGCCATAACTTTGCCAGCCGATTTCACTGCCTTCGCCTTCTTCGGAGCACTTCCACCAGCTTCCACCCATTGTTTCGATTGATTTTTGTTTTCAGGTGTGTAGTGGTGGACCCACGTTTCATCAACAGTTATTAATCGACGCCAAAAATCAACAGGATTACGCTTTATCATGTCCAAACACCGCTGTGAAGTGGTCTGTCGAACTCGTTTTTGTTCGACACTGAGCAAAAGCGGCACCCATCTTGGCGATAGCTTTTTCATATGCAAATGTTCATGGAAACTGTTGAACACACGTTCATATGATATGTTTACCATTTCAACAATCTCACGCAACTTGACTCGGCGATCACTCATAACGATATCGAGGATTTTCTTGATATTTTCTTCAGTAACCACCTCTTTTGGCCTTCCTGTGGATGGTATTGTTGCAGTGCTTGTTCGGCCGCGTTTAAATTCAGCAATCCAATATTTTACCATGTAATCTGACGGAGCAGACTCACCGTAATGTTTATCGAGCTTTTCTTTTGTCTCTTTCGCCGTTTTCCCTTTTAAATAATAGTGTTTAATCACTGCACGAACTTCGCTTTTTTCCATTTTTCAAGAAACACAAAAGTTGCTTACTTCAAACGACTACAACAAATAAACTAATCGATGAATTTGGGTGAAATTTTAACAGCTGACGTTTGACAGATCGCAATTTCTAAAAAAAAAAGTTTTTTGGTTTGTGCTGCCATCTAGCGCTAGGATACTTCAATGTCAATCCGCCCTCGTATTTGCTTTGTATTTATTCGTCTTTGCCTAGTTAGTATCTTGTAATTTTTGGGAGGTTTATTTATTATTGCATTGCTTAGCCATTAGTTGCCCTGCACATTGAGTAATTCGTGGAGGCTGTCGTTCCTATGTTGTTTGGGTAATATTCCAATTTTTATCTTCAAACAGTTTTAAAGTTAGTTTCAGTTCTTTTGCCGCTTTACTAAATAACGCTTTGTCTGCTGGAAGTCTATTTTTTGCGTATTCTTTTTTTTAGTTTTCTGTTTGTGTTCTTTTATTTCAATATGAATTGGGATAGGAGTCATTTGTGATGATTGTAGCATTGGCGTCATTTAGATGTGATATTGTGGTGTCAACTGCTTTATCCGCTTTTAACGATTTATGTGTTGTCATGTCATCTGCGATCAATTGCAGAAACTTATCCCAGACAGTTTTGTCATCGTATAACCCTGTAGCTATTTTAGAATCTGGTTTGTTTTGAAGAGTTAATAGCATTGGTGAATGGCCAGATGATAAGTCTAGCCATGATCTTATTGTTAATTATTTATGTAATATGTCTTTTGCGATGCAGAAGTCATTTAAATCTGGCAATTTCTTTGTGTCTGCTGGCCAGTAAGTTGGCTCTCCAGTACTAATAAAGCGATAGTTACCCACTCGTATGGGGTCTTGCAGTTTCCGCCCTTTTGCGCTTATTATTCTCACACTCCAAGTGAAGTTTTCAACATTATAGCCCCACCCACCCCTCACCAACCCTAGCTATGTAACGATTTCCGGACGTTTTTAAGTAGTCTATGATTACAACCTTTGCGTAGTAAATGTTTAGGTAAAGAAAATATAATAAAAATATGAAATTAGTGCACCATTGAGTTAAAAAAACAATGAGGAACGTTCAATTCAATTCTATTTCGAGTATATAAATATATAAACATTTGCTGGTAATACTCCACTTATCTTGGTGTGGGCAAATCGGAATGCATATTTCAGTGCAATACATCGATCGATTCAGTACGAGAACATAATAATGTTATTCCATGATGATTCGTTGAAAGATCAGTTCAGTTCATGCAAATTAGCTACTCTCAACATTGCAAGCAATGCACATAAGAATAAACAATTCTCTGAAAACTCGTGGAGATGTACTATAAGTTTGCACAAATATGCAATACTATTGTGGACATTCTAATTGAAACAAGCACCCCTCACATGTTAAATAGCTCCTCATCATCACTGCAATCCAACCACTCCAATTCAAGTAACTCGTGTTGAAATGTTCCATTCGACATACAAACCACATATAGTTATCAGAGTTGAAATTGAATTCAAATTCCGGCTCAATATCAATAGATACATCTATAAAGACAATTCTCCTCCCTACATTTCAGGTGCTTCAAAGTATATATTTTTACTTTTACATTGCTTGATTGAAAATATTTTTGCTCTGAATTAAAGGTGTTTCGTGTAAGGTTAACATTATATATATATATATATATATATATATATATATATATATATATATGTATATTACATATATATATATATATATATATATTTCAAAACCAGGACGTTGTTGCTATTCGATTTGATTCCTGTCTCAATCGTTCATTTTGTTCGATGGTCTAACTACATTCCTCTTGGTATTCGGGCATATCTTTCCGAAGACAAATTTCTCAATTAGAAATACCAATACAGAAATGCCCATCATTGAGCAGTACAGCATCCAAATCCAGAAGAAGTCCTCCATATTGAATGGTTGAGCACTACGTGGAGTAGTAATATCCTTTAACGATACTCTGCCCAACTCGACCATATCGTAGAAGGCCAGTATATACCAATGTTGATAAAGACCAGAATCGATTACACGCCCAATAAGTCGATTCAACGGTTCCCTGTACAATGAATTCTCATTCAAAAGTATAGAATAGATGCGGTTAACGCCATAGGAAAGTTCCTCAGACAATCGAAACAATTTCCTGGAATAATAATTTTGCAATTCTTCAAGGAACGACCAAGAGTTTGTTGATATGGGATAAGCATAGCTCAGGTTGAAGTTGTTACGGGAATCCACAAATTCGGAATAATTATCGACTAGTGTAAAAACAGTTTTATACCTTTCCCAAAATTCATCTCCATGAGCAATTTTCACATTCCGGATATCACGATCGTGTAATAAAATTTTTAAATCGCTCTTTAAAAGATCGTCAAAGCTGGAAATCTCTTCAATTTTTGGAGGTGCTGTCATTAGTTTCGACAAATTCGCGGAGTAGGATGTGCTGACAAAGATCCCAGCGAGGAATAACAAACTGTAGGTGAACTTGATTCCGGGTTTAATTTTCTGTGGCATATTAAATGGTTGTCCAAGAGTGCCTCTTATAGTGACGTCATTGCAGAACACATCGATTAGTTTACTTCCAAATTTCTGGATTCTGTCTCTCTCTGTTTGTACCACCAACAGAAGAGATATGAAACAAAATTGTAGCAGCACCACGAGCAAAAATTTAGCGCTAAATACCGACAGAAACAATTGGTTGATGGGCATTGCGGGTTCAATCGGAAGCATAGTAAGAAAACTAATAATTTCAATTCGAGAACTGAATTCATGAATGTTGAAGTATTCTTTTGCCGCAGAAAGAACAGCTGTAATATCCACAGATTCGTTTCGTATAAGCAAAACCAGGTCCTGGCTACGCATCACATTATTTGCTAACAAATGATACGGGAACTTGAAAATGCAGTTGTATTTCTCAGCAAAGGTATGAATCAACTTTCCAATATATCCACTTATTTGTTGACGTCCCGAGGAATCTGTATACAGTATAGTACTGGGTTCATTGAGATTTGGAAGTGTGACTAACACTTTCCCTTTGAGGTCACTCAGACGGTTAGGAAATAAATCCAAATCCACTGAAAGGGAATGCGTCTCCAACTTGAATTCAGGAAATTGCGTGTAACTGTGGTAACGACGTGTTCCATTGAAATCCCGATAAAGTAAGTTCACATTGAGGAGTTTCAGTTCCTTACATAGTTCAAAAACTTTAATCAGGTCTTCCTCGTTATCCTCCACAAACTTCTCGTTTATTATGATCATGATTCTGGTGTCGCGCATATGTTGCAGATTGACAGCCAATTTTTCCAGGAGTTCTTTGTCCTTAGTAGTGTTCATACACACAATGCCCAAAAATTCGCTGCTGAAATTCCCTTTTAAATAAATAGTCTCGTGATCACCATAGACAACGTACGGTGACTTGAAGTGTTCCTGCAAGTTCTCAGCCACACAATCGGAGTCCACTCTGCGTTGTAGGAACGTCGTCCTGTACGGACGCTCAGAGTAAACTCTTTCCAACACTTTGTCAAACTCATTCTTGAACTGAGTTTCATCCGTTTCCCCCGCAACTTCTTCAATTATGTTGGCGATTGTTAAGTTGAGAAGAATTTTCCATAGCAACATGATTGAACCTTTCACTAAAACGACTTCGCGGTAACTGCAAAGAGCACCTTTTTGGCGAAAAGTTCCTTCAACAACTGTGCGGACATCCTCTATCCGCACCGTGTGGTGCCCAAACTGATCTTATTATTGAGATTGTTGCGTCCCACTGCGGGTTTTAAATGCTGTGGTTTCCATATTCGTTGCTAATTTCGCCCCAACCAAAAACATTGGTAAGTTTTCTGTTTATGAAGCCCCCAGAGAGAATTGAGCAAATTCATAGCCATTTCAGATACTTGAATATTTACAGAAGAAGCGATCCCAGAAGCGATAAGTGGTAATAAATTGTGTAAAGACAACAAAGGCATCGTCCCCCATCATTACTAACTGAACAACAAAAGAACAGCTAAAAGCAGATAACAACCAGGACTTTATCGAGGACTTAGAATTAAGTATACAATCTTAGGAGGAGAAGAAGGAAATATAAGAGAATATTTACCATAAATGAAAGGAATGGACACTAGTCACATACTATATATACCATATATACTATATAATTCTATCAATATTTTTTCAATTGGCAGTATTTTGGCGTCTCAGTTGAAATCTAGTTTCGTCTGTTTAACAAATTTTCTTATTAGACAATCACTTTGCGTGCTCTCCGTAATTCTCACGCATCTCACCGTGTTCATTCCACCATGATTTTGTATTCAATGGAGCTGCGGGACGCGACGAGCAATTCAGCTGCTTATCAAAATAGCTGAGACAGAAGTAATGGACCCTCGCATACCGTGACCATGTAAATCTTGACATTGACTTGAACCCCATCAAAACGCAGGACATGCCTACCTCCTATATATGCAATTATCGACATCTCATTAAAAATGCTCACAGGTAGGCTGCTATAATGGTGATATTGGACAAGAGTTTGGAAGAAATGGCATTTTATATAATATACTCGAACAAGAAAAACTGAAAAACGTTCATCAGGGGAGGAACTTTTGCCGCATTCGTTCTCTTCTTCGATACTCAACTTTCGGTTTACGTTGGAACTTACACAAATGACTCCAGTGGGAATAAAATCAAATGACTACTTAGATTCGCCCGTAGTACAAAGAAATTTGGTTTATAATCAAACAACTTGTCCCTCCTTAGACCCAACACAGACAATGTCAGCTTCTCATATGCAAATCATCATTGTCACATTTGCGCAGCTGCAGCATAGGAACTTTTAATTCCACCCCACTGAAACATCGCTCATCTTTGGTGGGCCACCGAAATTTGTCTGCCCAATTTAGCAAGATTTTCGACTCGCGACTAATTAGCGCTTCATTTGGAGTTCGCACTGTGGGGCAAGTTGATTTCTAGCACTGGATATAAATAACATAAAATGTTAATTAGTTTTAGGTCACTAGTTCCAGAAAGCACAGTTGCACAATTTTTGTACAAATCTCATCATTTTACTGTGAAGCAGATTCAAAAGCAAAAAAAATCGATTGCACGAGAATGCAAAATCCTTGGAGATATTTCAATCAAAGTGGCTTCCAATATGAACGAGTAGATTTTGAGAGTTCATGGCGAACGATCCGATCTGTCCGTGAGAGTGTGCAGGAGAACCCGAGGCAGTGAATTCCGCACCGCGCACAAGAACTCAGCATGTCGCAGACATCAATTTGGCCAATTTTGCGTTGGGACTTGGGTCGGCACCCTTACAAAATTCAACTAGTCCTGGAGCCGAAGGAAGACGACGATCGCCGAGTGGGCTCTGGAGCAACAAAAAATCACCTTCAACGACGAGGCCCATTTTTGCTGAACGGGGCAATTACAAAAATTCCCGATTTGACCCCGGTAGACTTGCTGATATTGGCATAATGGCAGTGGTCTCTAGACCCTACAAATTTGTTTTCGTCCAACGTAGCGAGGTGTCATGTACCACAGTCATCACCGCCGTTCTACTTCGGCCTACAAGGGAGTATGAGAAACGAAAGATGTCTACAATGTACCGAAAGAGACTACGTAGTAAAGTGCCGTCTAAGGATTTATTCTAAGTGTTGTATAAGGGCATGGTCCTTACTGAATTCCAGTCAGTTTTTTTCTCACTCTCATTCAAACTCATTTAAAAAGGAACAATCCGACGGTATTGTTAGAAGTGAACTTCAGCGAATTCAACCCCGACTTAACCACATCCCCACTACCTTCTCACACGCGTACAGTTTCTGCGCAATACGCTTTTGATATCATAGAAACCAATCCTAACACTGGTTCCGCCATAGCACGGCACCCTAAGTTCCAATTCAGGCAACCAGTACTGCTAAAAATGCGCCACGCGAAAATTTGGCTTAACGTCTGCTTTAAAATCGATTTCACATTTCGTGACTAACTTGTCTGAGGGTATGTCTCCACGAACCTATTATTTCTCTTCGAATACAGAAAATGTTGGTCTACGGGTGTTACGAAACGCCTTTTGTGAAAGGGAACTACAGAGTTCAAATTTGAGAATCCGCTGCACTCTGTTCCCATTCACAAAATCAGAGGGCCATGAATATCAGTTGGTGGGTGCAATTTTAGTTCCTTTATAGTTCCGAAATAACAAAACAAATCAAAGACTTTTAACTTAACAATACTCAGAACTGTTCTCCTAACCAATGAGTACCGTTTCCCGTTTCTGTCTTCATAGTAAACCCTCTTCACTGGTCCGATAAAAACTTATTCTCTAAAAATATAGTTGGCTTTATCCTTTCGTTTGCGGCTACAGACGATCCCAAAGGACTTTAATCCTTGAGTGAATATTTAAGGCACACAATTTGTATGTTCCTCATAGTGTAAATAACACAGAGGAAGACTGATTCTGCGGCATGGCCTTTATTAGTCAATTTTTATTTAGCAATTTATAAGGCAATTTTGATCTTTGAGTACAAAAATTATAATATTTTTGTTGAATTGACTCTACTTTTTGAGATAAAGCCAATCCATTTATACATTAAAACAAAAACCAATCAATAAGAGTTAAGAAAACCGTTTTGTACAGGATTTCCTATGGAATTTTTGGTCCGGTTCCAGCAGAAGTCTGCCATGATACGGCCATCCCATCGGCCTTGATATCTTTCCTCCAGAATCTTGATGTCCTGGTGCAACCGTCGCCTTGTTCTTCGCTATAAGCTCCCAGGTTCTCAGGAAATTTATCTAAATGACTGTGCAAATTATGCAGTTTGACACTCATATTAGCCCCTAGTTTTTGGAATTTCTGTTTCTGAATTCATCGTAGTTTATAAGATTACGGATTTGTGGCCCATCAAAAATTCCTGCTTTTAACTTTTCTATACTGAGACCAGGAAATGATTGGGAAATATATTTGGAGCAATCGCCACTCCCATCTAAAGCCTTAACAAACTGTTTTATAAGTCCAAGTTTAATATGTAGTGGCGGAAGAATGATTTTTTTCTCGACTGATCAACGGTTCTTGACCGATGTTAGCTTTTCCTACAGTCATATTCATTCTCGACGGCCAGTTTTCCCTGCTCCAGTGTTCATTTTTCGCACGACTCTCCCACAAGGAAACAGGGATATTTATCGTCTGATAAGGAAGTAAATACCGGTTTTGGCAAATCTTCATTATGCAGCGTTGGTGGCTTAGCGGATTGCACGTTTCGGTAAACCCAAGAGCGCCTTTGTATCGGTTCATGCCTTTTACCTTTCACAGCGCAAAAGTGGCAATCATCAAGGCGGATTCTTGGCTCTGTCCTTGTCATCGGTATTCCAAACGGAAGCCCTTTTCGTCTTCCTTGACTCCAATATCGAAGTGACTCCACGCAGTCTTACAAACTTTGTGTTGTTCCCAACAATTGATTCTTGTCCAAGTTGTTTTTCAAAATATGCGCGATAACTTTGTTTTACAAAATCATTTCTATTCCCTCGTTACTTTTCTTGACAATATTTACCTCACATGTAGCAGAAATGGTCGGGGTTATTAGCACAAGACTTGCGTGAAGAACTCATACTCTTTGTAACAACAACACCAAAAATATTAAAAATGTGTTTGTTAAGTTAACTCTATCAGTCATCGGCTGACCTTCGTACCGAATAGACGTGTTTAATTCGTTACTGGGTCGATCTCGCATTAACGGATGCCCTTTCCATTTTCATATTTTTTTTCTATTTTGCTCAGTAAGTTATCTATAACGGTATCGTGCACTGAGTGTTTCTCATGGAAAATAACATTTCGTTCCCTTCGGGGAACCGGTTTAATATACTTTCTGAAAGTATGCTAACACCCCCAAAATCAAAACATAAAAAAACCACAAACGTAACAGAAGACTCTCTCCCAGAGGTAACGAAACTGAGTAATGTAAACGATCCAGAAATCATCATAATAAAATCAACTGACGATTCCAATTACTCTTCGAAATACAGTGTATTCGCAAAAAAGAAAGCCATTGATGGCATCAGCACGGAAGACAACTCAGTGAGTATTTTTCATGTATTGCATGGTATTCAGTCAAGGTAGAAGAGTATTTCCCCACGCCAATGCAATGCCGTAAATGTCAACTTCTCGGTGACACCATAAAAAAGTGTATCAATAACAGTGCTTGCGAGGTCTGCAACCTCCCGCCACTTACTCCTGAAGCATGCCAGCGTACAATGTGCGACAATTGCCTTGGGTTACATTCTGCTTCCGCTAAAGACTGCCCAAATTTCTACAACAAAAACAAATATTAAAAATAAAAACTCTCTCCAAAAGTCAAAATCCATTGCATACAAACGATAAACAAACAAATGCATCTACTCGTATAACAAGTTCCACATAATCTTCTATCCCCCTCTCTACTGCAGTCAGCACTGATAATCCATCTCACTCTAATAATCAACACTATTCCCATTAATATCCTCAAAAACAGCAATAATTCCACCTCATTAAATCCAGATAGCGCTCTTCCATCAAGATCTTCATCAACTTCGCACGACAATCTTTACTCAACTTTTTCTTCACATATTTTTCCATCCCTTATGACCCACAAAAATAACAAAAACAATACAGTATTAGATATGCAAACATCTTCTTTCCCACAATCTCAAACAACCAACAATTATAAGATTAAATCACCGTCAATCACGCTTTCACATAACTCTCACTCTCCTACGATCCAAAACTCTCACTCTTACTCGTTATCAAACGATTCTGACTTTAGTTCTCACTCTCTCTCAATATACAACTCTTACTCTAACTCAAATACCAAAACAGTACATTTTCTGCTCAACTCAATCCCACCAGTACCTATTGCGCCCATAACCCCCCAATTTCTTCAGCCCTTCAAATTTCTACACACTACAAAATTCCCAAGGAAATTGTTAGCAAAAATCTTGACTTTACAGCCAAACTCAAAAGTCTGGAAGAATTTACGAAAAATCTCAACCCTAGGTCCTCAACTGGGACCATTTGGAAGGGGATCAAAATCCTTACAGGTACATATAAACCAGTCAGTATCTCATCCATTATCACAAATAACTCAGTCACAACTCACCCATGAGATATCCTTCGAATTCGCTCAATACTTCTCCAAATCCTCTGAAACATCCAATTTTCCTACTCCTTTCATAGAACTATCAAACGAGTTTCGAAACATCCTCGTAGGCCAAAATACCGACAGGTTAGCACAATATCTCGAAAATGCCATTAACTACAGGGAATTAGACTTCGCACTGAAAACTGCTAAAGGTACTACGCCAGGCCTTGATAAAATAAATTACCAAATGCCGCGCAATGCCCCGACACCCAAAAAACGAACTTTACTTAAACTATATAGCGGTGTCTTGAATACTGGCATAATTCCACAGAGTTTCAAAACTGCCACTACAGTTCCTATAGTTAAGCCACAAAAAGATCCCGGCTCTATTGAATATTAACGGCCTATTTCCCTCTTACCCTGCAAGAGCAAAACTATGGAGAAAATCATCTCCACAAGACTAATGTGGTTCTTAAAGACAAAGAATCTCCATTCTCCATTTCAAGTAGGATTTAAACCAGGTACCAGCACTTTAGATGCTATCCTTTTTCTTGACCATCACATACTCAAAAATCTCTCAACTGGGAACCATACTTCTATTCTGTTAACCGATTTTATCAAAACATTTGATAAAATCGGTGACCACGTGGTTTAAGAAAGCTACATAACTGGAAAGTCGGCGCAAAAATCTTCAGGTACGTAAAATCTTTCCTTATCAACAGAAAATTCCGTTGCAAAATAAATAACATCATCTCTACTACACTTCCCCTCCACAATGGGATTTCACAAGGCTCTCCACTTTCAGTGACCCTTTTCCTAATAGCGTTTGACGATATTAGCAGACTCATGACTAAACAAAACAATATCAAACACTGTCTATATGCCGACGACCTTTATCTTATTTGCAACAACAAAAACGTGTCGGACATTGAAAAATCCTTCAACAAGGCACTAATTGCAATAAATGACTGGTCACAACGTTCAGGAGCTCTCATTTCACTGAAGAAATGCTAGCACCTGCATGTCTGTAGGAAACACAGCTGTCATGATATATTCGTTCAATACAATAATTATAGCATGTCCAATGTAAAGAATATGAAAATTTTAGGCGTAACTGTCGATAATAAGAATAGCTTTAAGAACAATTGTAACAATTTAAGAAGTGAAGTAGATACCAGGCTAAATATTGTGAAATATTTATCTTCAAAGAAGAGATTTGTACATTGTAACACTTTATTGAGTAAGACCCAATAAACCATACAAAGCGAAATCGACCACGGGTTACAAATATAAGGTAAATGTGCCAAAACTAAACTTGATCAAATTACAGCACCATAGCATGCTGCAATAAGAAGGAGCCGAAGAGCCTTGAGGACAACCCCAGTAAAAAATTTGCTCACCGAGGGAGGTTTTCAATCAACACTCGTGCCGTATAAAATATCTTCGAAGCCGTATCATTTATAAGTTGTTTTGTAAAACCACAAATATTTTAAGGCATCAAATTCGGCTTCTGTACAAGAGGAGAACAAGATTGTCAAAAAAATCGGCGCTTTGCGAGGTAAAAGAGCTTGCAGAATCACTAAACGTAGACCTTTCCCCAACAATTTTTCCTCAATCGAAACTCCCACCCTGGGAACTAGATAATAATATCTTTCTTAACCAGCTGCAGTTCGACGTAAAGAAAATACAAGCAACACAACTTACCAACAATTAGATAGAAGCATAGCTTTGCCATTAAAACAAAAGGGATGGAACTTTCTTTTTTCAGATGGATCCAAACAAGATGATGGATGGTATTTCATATGCAGTAGCAAACGATAAAGGAAACACTCCATCCCACGGACTATTACCCCACTATGCAACCGTATTTGTCGCCGAATTACAGGGCTTGCTTTCGGTACTAAAGTTAGCCAAAGAGTTTAACAAAAAATACGTGATATGCATCGACAGTCAATCAGTTTTGAAAGCTGCAAAAATGTTTCGCTTACCCGACGATCCATTATATTACACCCAGCTACTTATTAGTATGCCTTAAACTATACAACTTATGTGGATCCCTGCTCACTCAGGCATCTTTGGCATTGAACAAGCCGACCAAGCCGAAAAATTTGCCCTAAAAACATGTCTTCATCTCCATATGCCATTTGGAACCAAATCATTAAAAAATATATTTCCAAGTTCTCTTAAACTACAATTTTCCAACGATTGGTCAGAGTACCAACACCAATACAAACTAATGAATCCTCATGGCGTTGCAATCCCACTTCCGACGAACACCTCAACATGGGAAAACAGATGCTTCGTACGCCTCAGGCTTGGCCATACCCTCTTAACTCACGAACATCTTTTGCAACCCTCTCCGCAACCCATCTGCTGCTTTTGTAACACCTCCAGGCTTACAGTTCTGCATTGTCCAGCTCGTCACAACCTAAGAAATGAAATCTTCAAAGGCCGTAACCGACTCGAACTCATTTTACCACATCATTCGGAAATTAACATAAGACTAGTTTGAAAATTTTTAAAAGATCGTCAAACTTTCCATCTAATGTAAGTATTTAATATATCGACGAAAGCCGATAGCCCTGGTAGCTTGTGCTTGTAAACTATTTTGATTTTTAATTAAGAATAATGATAATAAATAATAATAATAATAAGTTAACTATATTTCGATTTTTGAGTTTCTCTATTTCACTCTCCTTTTCTCTCCCCTCTCTTTATTGAAAATTACTACTGCTTCAGTAGTTTTTGCGAACGAGTTTTTCAGTTGTTGTTATTGTTTCCCTTAAGCGAAGCTCAGGTATTTTTTTGTGATCGAGATTTTCGGGTGTTGTTGTTGTCGGAATCTCACACGCAATCATTGTTGTTGCCACTTTTTTTTACGGAAAGATGCGTAAATGAGGGTCGATTAGTAAAAACGTGTGTTTTTTATAGAACGCTTTATCATGAGAACCAGAGTCAATTCAAGCAAAATAATTTATTGGTCGAGTACTTCATAATCGAATGTATCTAAATTGACTCCATAAACTTATGCCGTAGAAAAAATATATTTGTTTGTTCCCCTGTGGCTTATGTCGTCCATTTGGACAAATTGGTATCGGAAACCATTCAAAAATACAAGGTGAGCATGCCAATCTGTTATAAAGTAACTTTTTATTTATTTTGTGTGTGAGCAAACTTTTGTGTGCATTTTTGTTATAACCAATTTTTATCGCTGCATCCAATCTACCAAAACACATTGCGATTTGTCAAATTTTCGGAATAATTATTTTGGTGCTATATTTGAAAAGAGACTCTAACTCAACAACTAAAGATGGTTAGAGCCAAACTTGTGAAGTTGATTTAACAGTAGTTGGGAAATTCATATAACATACAAGTTAGTGCTAGATCCTGGACGCTGGGAATGGAAAGCTAAATTACGACAAACAGCATTTCAATTTTGGCTTCTAAGTGAAGCAATCTTTGTGGTGGTTGATTCAATTTTGCAAAATACTAAATCGAAACTAATTTCTCCAAACAATTAATTGCAGTTCGTTCCCCAAAGTATCGACAGTCGATCAAAATTTAGTAGTGCCGGATACTTATCTCCCAAAATATTTCTCAATTAGAAATACCAACACAGAAATACTCATCATTGAGCAGTACAGCATCCAAATCCAGAAGAAGTCCTCCATATTGAATGGTTGAGCACTACGTGGTGTTGTAATATCCTTCAGCGATACTCTGCCCAACTCGACCATATCGTAGAAGGCCTGTATATACCAATGTTGATAAAGACCAGAATCGATTACACGCTCAATAAGTCGATTCAAAGGTTCCCTGTACAATGAATTCTCATTCAAAAGTATAGAATAGATGCGGTTAACGCCATAGCAAAGTTCCTCAGACAATCGAAACAATTTCCTGGAATAATAATTTTGCAGTTCTTCAAGGAACGACCAAGAGTTTGTTGATATGGGATAAGCATAACTCTGGTTGAAGTTATTGCGGGAATCCAAAAACTCGGAATAATTATCGATTATTGTAAAAACAGTTTTATACCTTTCCCAAAATTCATCTCCATCAGCATCTCCCACACTCTTTATATAACGATCGTGTAATAAAATTTTTAAATCGCTCTTTAAAAGATCATCAAAGCTGGAAATCTCTTCAATTTTTGGAGGTGCTGTCATCAGTTTCGACAAATTCGCGGAGTAGGATGTGCTGACAAAGATCCCAGCGAGGAATAACAAACTGTAGGTGAACTTGATTCCGGGTTTAATTTTCTGTGGCATATTAAATGGTTGTCCCAGAGTGCCTCTTATAGTGACGTCATTGCAGAACACATCGATTAGTTTACTTCCAAATTTCTGCATTCTGTTTCTCTCCGTTTGTACCACCAACAGAAGTGATATGAAAGAAAATTGTAGCAGCACCATGAGCAAAAATTTTGCGCTAAATACCGACAGAAACAATCGGCTGACGGGCATTGCCGGTTCAATCGGAAGCATAGTCAGAAATTTAAAAATTTCAATTCGAGAACTGAATTCATGAATATTCAAGTCTTCTTTTGCCGCTGAAAGAGCAGCTGTAATATCCACAGATTCGTTTCGTATAAACAGAACCAGGTCCTGGCTATGCATCACTTGATTCTCAGACAATTGATACGGGAACTTGAAAATGCAGTTGTATTTCTCAGCAAAGGTATGAATCAACTTTCCAATATATCCACTTATTTGTTGACGACCAGAGGAATCAGTATACAGTATAGTGCGCGGTTCATTGAGATCTGGAAGTGTGACTAGCACCTTCCCTTTGAGGTCACTCAGGCGGTTAGGAAATAAATCCAAATCTACTGAAAGGGAATGCGTCTCCAACTTGAATTCAGGAAATTGCGTGTAACTGTGGTAACGACGTGTTCCATTGAAATCCCGATAAAGTAAGTTCACATTGAGGAGTTTCAGTTCCTTACACAGTTCGAAAACTTTAATCAGGTCTTCCTCGTTAACCTCCAAAAACTTCTCGTTTATTATGATCATGATTCTGGTGTCGCGCATGTGTTGCAGATTGACAGCCAATTTTTCCAGGAGTTCTTTGTCCTTAGTAGTGCTCATACACACAATGCCCAAAAGTTCGCTGCTGAAATTCCCTTTTAAATAAATAGTCTCGTGATCACCATAGACAACGTACGGTGACTTGAAGTGTTGCTGCAAGTTCTCAACCACACAATCGGAGTCCACTCTGCGTTGTAGGAACGTCGTCCTGTACGGACGCTCATAGTAAACTTTTTCCAACACTTTGTCAAACTCATTCTTGAACTGAGTTTCATCCGTTTCCCCCGCAACTTCTTCAATTATGTTGGCGATTGTTAAGTTGAGAAGAATTTTCCATAGCAACATGATTGAACCTTTCACTAAAACGACTTCACGGTAACTGCAAAGAGCACCTTTTTGGCGAAAAGTTCCTTCAACAACTGTACGGACATCCTCTATCCGCACCGTGTGGTGCCCAAACTGATCTTATCATTGAGATTGTTGCGTCCCACTGCGGGTTTTCAATGCTGTGGTTTCCATATTCGTTGCTAATTTCGCCCCCACTAAAAACACTGGTAAATTGTCAGTTTGTGATGCCCCCAGAGTGGAATTGAGCACATTCATAGCAATTTCAGATACTTGAATATTTACAGAAGAAGCGATCTGATAAGTGGTAATAAATTGTGTAAACACAACAAAGGCATCGTCCCCCATCATTACTAACTAAACAACAAAAGAACAGCTAAAAGCAGATAACAACCAGGACTTTATCGAGGACTTAGAATTAAGTATACAATCTTAGGAGGAGAAGAAGGAAATATAAGAGAATATTTACCATAAATGAAAGGAATGGACAATACTATATATATTTACTATATAATTCTATCAATATTTTTTCAATTGGCAGTACTTTGGCGTCTCAGTTGAAATCTAGTTTCGTCTGTTTAACAAATTTTCTTATTAGACAAACAATTTGCGTGCTCTCCGTAATTCTCACGCATCCCACCGTGTTCATTCCACCATGATTTTCTATTCAATGGAGCTGCGGGGCGCGAAGAGCAATTCAGCTGCTTATCAAAATAGCTGAGACAGAAGTTAAGGACCCTCGCATACCGTGACTCTGTATATCTTGACATTGACTTGAACCCCATCAAAACGCAGGATATTTCTACCTCCTATATATGCAATTATCGAAACCTCATTAATAATGCTCACAGGTAGGCTGCTATAATGGTGATATTGGACAAGAGTTTGGAAGAAATGGCATTTTATATAATATACTCGAACAAGAAAAACTGAAAAATGTTCATCAGGGGAGGAACTTTTGCCGCATTCGTTGTCTTCTTTGATACTCAACTTTCGGTTTACGTTGGAACTTACACAAATGACTCCAGTAGGAATAAAATCAAATGACTACTTAGATTCGCCCGTAGTACAAAGAAATTTGGTTTATAATCTAACAACTTGTCCCTCCTATGACCCAACACAGATGATGTCAGCTTCTCATATGCAAAGCATCATAGTTACGTTTGCGCAAGAACCCATAGGATCTTTGAATTCCACCCCACTGAAACATCGCTCATCTTTGGTAGGCCACCGAAATTTGTCTGCCCAATTTAGCAAGATTTACGACTCGCGACTAATTAGCGCTTCATTTGGAGTTCGCACTGTGGGGCAAGTTGATTTCTAGCACTGGATATAAATAATATAAAATCTTAATTGGTTTTACGTCACTAGTTCCAGAAAGCACAGTTGAACAATTTTTGGTTCAAATCTAATAATTTCAGCGAGAACCTGATTCAAAAGCAAAGGAATCGATTGCACAAGAATACAAAATCCTTGGCGGTATTTTAATTAAAGAGTTTTCCAATAGAAATGGGTATATTTTGAGAGTTCATGGCGGACGATCGCATCTGTCCGTGAGAGTATGCAGGAGAACCCGAGGCAGTCAATTCCGCGCCGCGCACAAGAACTCAGCATGTCGCCGACATCGAATTTGCGAATTCTTCGTAGGGACTTGTGCCTGCATCCGTAGAAAATCCAACTAGTCCAGGAGCTAAAGGAAAACGACGTTCGCTGAGTGGGCTCTGGAGCAGTCAGAAGCGGACTCCGGTTTCAGCAAAAAAATCATCTTCAGCGAAGAGGCCCATTTTTGCTGAACGGGGCAACTACAAAAATTCCCGGATTTATCACGATGGCAACCACCACGAGCTCCACCAAGTGGCAATGCATTCACAGTTACTGTTTCGTGTTGGATTATGGGCCGACGGCATCATCGGTCTGTACTTCTTCGAAAACGACGTTCGCATTGCCATCAGCATCTACGGAGAGCACTCTCGATCATTGATAACCCATTTCTTTTGGCCCAATTTGGATGATATGGATGTGAACAACATGTGGTTCCAACAGGACGGCGCTACGTGGCACCCAGCTGATGCCAGAATGGTATTTCTGCACGAGCAATTTGAGGACATGGTTATCTCACGCAGAGCCGACTTCAACTGGCTGCTAAGATCGTGCTCCGTTTGACTCTTTCTTACCAATGACCTCAAAGTCAACTTAGCCCGTACTATCGCTCAAATTCAGCCTGATGGACGTCACCCAACGAAGCCGCGGTGGGCGTTTGAACGATGTCATATGCTACTGAGAGGCCTTTCTAATAAAGCAAAAATTCGTTGATATCTCACACACAACTTGTTTCATTCAATTTGGACATCTGCCCGTCCCTATTGGAAAACGCTTTATTTTTGTTCCACGAAATTGGTTTTCTAATCAGTTTCCATATTTGGGAATTTATTCCTCTCTGAACCCCGATCGAAGTTATACTAAGTTTAGTTACTGTATTTGGGTTTTTTATAAGTTACTTAATTTTATAATTTCAAAAAGAAAGATGGTTATTTATTTTTCTGGTAGTGATGTTACGACTCTAAATAATGTTGCATTATTCAACTGTAGAAACTCGCTAGAGAACTGGACACGAATTTGGTGCCCCAGAAACTGAGAGGGCATAGTTAGCTGGAATATTATTACAGTTGGTTATGAGTCCATCAGACCAACAAATAAGTCTAGTAAGCTGGTTGCTCATATTGATGTCTCTTAAAGTTCTTGAATTCATACTTGTCACACATTTTATAATGAAACTTAGTGACATGAAAACAGTAGTCTCATAAAACGATTTCCATAATATGCCGCTCATGGACCACTGTGCAACTCGTGAACCACTGCGCCAATAGCCGCCCACTGTAGATACAATGAACATTAATCGTATGCACCACAGCTCCGCCGTCAAAGCTGCAATGTAATTCTGTGATGGAACGAGACGAGTATGCTAATTGATCATGGTGGCGAACGTTAAATGCTAAATAGATGGAATTTTTCTTTGTTGTCTATTCGGCATTTACGAGTTCAAACGACAAATTAGAATCTGTTCTTTTCTATTTTTGTGGATACACAATATTATTTGCTTTTTCATAATTTTGAACCGCCAGATTTTATGTATGTGAAGCCCACTATAATTGTATAAAAAGTTCCGTTTCATGAGTGCGATCTCTTGTTGGGCGAGTTTAACCTTGCATGGAGCTTTACAACTGACGTATTCATACATAATCGTTATTGCTTTTGACAGCTAGAAACCATATAAACCGAAGCTCCACACAAATACCTACTTCTCTACACTCGATCCGATGGGATTGAATTTGTATTTAAAATTTACAATTTCATTTCAGTCTTAGAGAAGAGAAGACACAGAATTTGTGAAATACTCAGTATTATTCTGGAATCACTTGTTCCAACCGCAATATCTACCATCGAGAGAAACGATCACAATACTACCATACAAAGATTCAATATGGATGATTAACACGCAGAAGATAAAAGCCTGTTCCGACTGTTAGACGCGGGCACAGGCTTATTGCATTGAGTATCATCAGAGCCCAGAGGGTTACAGTACACGTAGCATGGTTAGTTGCTGGGATCCATTAACCATCGATATTTTGAACCAAAGAAAATTCTGAAGCATATCCAAGTATGAGTCTGATATAAGGCCCTAAACGAAATATGAAGTTGTTATCGTTGGAACTATAAGTTCATTCAGAAAACTTAGCCATGGGATCAACACCACCACCGCAAGATTGACTTCTATTCTTTCTCGAATCTTAACGATTATATAGAGATATCTGCATTGATTTGGACCTATTACTCGGAAAATTGAGAATATGTGGTACTGGTATTTCTGTGCACCTTTTATGAGCGGTTGATGGAGATATAAAAGTAATGAGTGGTTGATGGAGATATAAAAGCAAAGTAATTGAGCACTATTTGAGACAGTGCTGTTTAGTTTTGAACATCTGTAATCAATTACAATTCGACACTCGTTATCTTGAATACTCTATCTACTCGATCTACCTTATAAGGCGCCGTCATCAAGCACTGATAGCTTACATTATCAAAAGTCCCATCTATATCCATGAAGGGATATTCGATTAATTATTTCGATCATGGGACTTTTTCTATGTCCGATGTCTATTTATGAATGAAATTTGCTGTTCCACATTTCAGGTTATTGTTGTGTCTATCGGCTTTTCCATCGGTATCACCATTATTTATTACAAACTTGTTGACTTCTGTGACATAGAGGCGAGCGCTTGGTGGTTTGGTACCATCTTTATAGGTGTGGACATGTCATCCGTGTTGTTGGTGCACAAGTATATGACTCTAAACATGTGCACCAGCTTCCTCTTAAATACAGTGATGCCGGTAGACAACCGGAAATATTGCATTGGGTCCGATTGATTTGTAGGTTCTTAATGAGATTTCCTTTCATTGTCATTCATCTCCCTCTCTCGAGGCCTCTTTACGAGATTGTTGTCACCACAATGAAGGTTATATGCACAGTTCCGCCATCCCGGACAGCTACAGTATGCGTTAATATGCTATATGTTTCTCCGCCATTCTCTTGACTCAAACTATTAGCTACATAACCGTAGCAGTTTCTCGAATGTGACGAGTCAATTTAGCTGTGAAGAGAAACAAAAAACGTCGATACAGTCTTATTGTTGGTTCTATTTTAGATGAGGGAATACAACCAACTTTCATCAACATTCACAGGTCTCGGGCTTTTCTGGACTGCGTCATAAACAGCTGTTGGCATTTGTAAATGCTTAAGAGAAGATAAAGAAGAACACATTAAAGGAACGGAAAAAGAGAGAGAAGCAGAGCAAATCACGAACAGATACCGAGGAACTAGTGCTGCCCAAATATAATTCTCTATCATTCTTGGTGCTGCCAAGTTATTTTGAATTGAGCCGCTAGCGCTCCTGTAGAGCATTAGTTCAATCTCCATTGGAAGGCAGCCTATATACATATGTAGATTCTGCAACTAGCTGCCTTCCGCCTGGCTGTCGGTTATGAAATCGTTCCTTGGCCTTTCAATTGCGCTTAGCCAGCCGTTAAACGGCTTCTCAACGCAATCGAACGCTTACGTCACCACACCCAAGAGTGAGTTGTTCAACTGAAGTAGCAGTTGGGGCGGCAGGGGGCGAGGACTGCCGAACATACGAGGAGCATTGCATGCATGCGAAATCAAGCATCGAAAATGCGCGTTTATGTTAATTTCCTCAGATTTATCTGTGCGCTGCTTGGGTGCTCCAAATCTCCAAATATGAACAATAAAGAAACGTACGCGCGCGCGCACACAACCAAAGAAACATACGCGCACACACACACACACACACACACATATATATGCATAAGCGCAAAGAAGGAAATCTCGTACATTAACAAACCGCTTCTGGGTCGATAAAGCACAAAATTAATTTATGACATTTTGGTGGACGCAAATTGGAGCAGCTGGAAACAGCCAAGCTCACTGCTACCGGCCGACATTTGCGAATCCACAAAGCAGAAAAAAGTGATAAAAGTTGCCGCGTACCACGTCGAAGCTGGGCTCAGCCGCAGCATTTAGTTAGCCTGGTCAGTTACACTAATGACCCACTAATGAATTGTGGAACTGCTGAACTGTGGGAGTTTGACCAAAACATTTTAAATTATGAGCCAATTGTTCACGCGAATTCAAGTGGAGCGATAGACGAACCTCGCGCCAAACATTTTCCCCCACGCTCGGCGTACTCACATGGCCGCTAATTCTACGAAACAGAAGATGAGCTATATAAGTGGAGTTAGTTCCATGCTTGGACACAGTCTACTTCAACCAAGTGCCCATCTCTGTAAGCGATATCAACAGCGCTCGTAAAAAATGTGGAAAGCAGTAAGCATCCGAGGGAATCCCTGCAGCAAAGCGCCGCATTCACACTTTGCTCTTTTTCAGACTATACTACTGCTGGGTTGTTTGATGGCTGCAGCACAGGCCCGTCCGAGCTACCTGCCCGGTTACGAGCAATTGGAATACGCTCCCACCATCGTGGGCCACACCGTGCACACCATACCCACGGCCGTGTCTCACCAGAGCCAAACAATTGTGCACGAGAAGCGTCCTTACCTGCGCCCCATTGTGGAGCATGCACCCATTTTGCACACGTATGAGCCTGCCAGCTCGCTGGGTCTACCCGTGGCGTACTCCCCACTCGCCTACAGTGGGCTCTATGACCACGGTTGGAACCCCAGCTACAGTCCCGTCTATGGTGGCTGGAACGGTTGGCCTCTAAAGTAGTGATGGCAGGCGAAGCACGGCAAAGTATGGTGCGGTGAGTGTTTTCGGTTGGGACAGCGAGTGATCCACTCAACTTAAGGCACTCCGTGGGCATGGTCAAGGAATGCAACATTTTCGAAATGAAAACAAAAAACAAAAAATATTAAAGTTCAAATTCAAATAAAAATTTAAATAAAGAGTTCAACTTTTTTTGCAATAATAGAAAATTTCGTCTTTTTATTCAACAATTCTCATAAGTCAACAACAATGCCAACAATTAATTCAAGTGTCCTTCGAATATAGTACAAATTCTTTTGTCCCATGACGTCCGTTTACCAGGAGGAGTAGAGTGCTGGTGAGCCGTGAGCGGTGCCGTAGCTGAGTGGAGAAGAGGCCGAGTAGGTGGAGTAGCTGCTCAAGTGAGCGGGCGCAGCGGCGTAGGAGTGAACCAAAGGCTCAGCAGCGTAGGTCGAGTGCACCAGCGGAGAGGCAGCATAGCTGGTGTGCACCAGTGGAGCGGCAACGCTGTAGGACTTCAGTACGGGGGCCACAATGGGTTCCACCACGTGAGCGGAGCTGTGCACAATCGATTGGCTCTGATGCGAGACAGAAGTTGGGTAGCTCTTGATCACGTGACCAACCTTGGCCAAAGCGGGCTCTGCAATGTACGAAGTCACTGGGGCGGAGTACACCAATGGAGATCCCTCAAAGTGACTGGGACGTGCGACAGCGACAGCGCAGAGAGCAGCAAGGACAAACTGTGGAAAAGAGAAGAATAGCAGTGTGTGAATTAAAACCGCTATCTTGTGGCTGTATGACGCCTGGCGGCCGGAATCTGTGCCACACTCACCAATTTGTACATGTTGGAAGGTTTTTTTTGGTATTGCTTTTTGACTTATGATTCCTGCGGAAGCTTCGTAAGCGAATTGATGTCTTAGCTCGGCATGGCGGTGGCTTTTATACTTCAAAATCCATAAAAAAGTGTTTCAAAAGTACACGTTTCGATTCTCGCAAGTACATAACCAGATTATCGCACTCATTTTCGGCAAAGCGGTAACAACACCAACAAAGCAAAGAAAAAATACTCATGAAATTAAAATAAACGTTAATACACGAATAATAAAAAAAAATTTATACTGAAATGAACCGAACTGAAATGAAATGAAATAAAAACAAAATAAAACAGACCCACACTCCTATTTTCATTTCGTCAAGCTCATTAGTCTGCGAGGTTAAGCCAACTTTGAGCAACTCCACTTCACTTGCTGCCATGCAAGCCGGAGCCGGCCGTTGACGTTTATTGCCCATTTCGCAGCCAGTGCGGCAGTGCTCAGCGATTTGCCACAGCTACGCACAGCTAAATGCGATCTGGCTTAAAAATAGAATTCAATTAAAGCTGTTGTTGGGGTTTCTGTTTTGATTTTGATATCTATATCTAATTAAAGGCTTGAATTCGTAGCGGAACTACAAACAGCAGCACGGAATCCGACTTTTGCAAATCACCAACAAACGCTTCGCCACAATTTCCAGCAAGCCGCAATGAACCTTTTTCTGGAAGATTCCAAATCGCCGACTATTTGAAAACAACGAAGTCTCAGCTCTAAGTGAAAAGCGTCTAACAGATTCTTCCCAGTGATATAAAATGGTTTAAATGTGGAAATTTTGAAACTGAAACAGAAAATGCTTTAATTAATTTATGACCAATGACCAATCCGGAAGGTTCTCGAACTGAATGAAGTCTTATAAAAAAACCTTTAATTAATTTATAACCAGAATTTCGTCGAAAGGAGGTTGTGGAATGCTTTTTGAATCTGACAAATTGTCCTCGAGTGAAGCTCCTTTCAAGTGCAAGACTAAACGCGAGATGATTTTTGAGACTCCTCACAAATCCAAGTACGAGTATCTTGCTTAGTTTCAAGTGAAGAATGATATTTAACCCAGTAGCATCATGGGAGATTTTTATGCCTTTCTTTCTACATTTGTTTTTAAGTACACAAAAAAATTACCGAGCAGTTTGGAGTAGATTTTCATTTGAATACTCTCACACCCCACGGCTTACAACTCAGTCAATGCACGCAACAGGCCGAATATACTTAATTTAGTTACATAGGTAACAGAGACGGCAGCGGTTCCATCAGAAATGACCCACAGCAATCCGAAATAGCAGTAAATGTGTATACTACCGCTCAAGTTACCGATGAGCAAAGCACAGCCAACTGTGTGTTTGACTAACCTGCAGGGCGCTCGAATCATTCATTGGCAAAACAGCAGTCCAGATTGTTCTGCTGCAGCGATACTGATGCCTACTGCATTGTGCCCCCGAGTATTTTCTCATCATTATCCCCACCTCTAGTATAGTTCTGCTGTCTTGTTTTTCTAAGTCTTCCAAAAAGAGCAAACAACTTTTGATCGGCCACTGAATAAGGTTGAGGTGTTTCCTCTCTTTTTCTGCATATTCGACTACATCGTCATTATTTAAATGAAATTCCTATTTGAATCCTATTCCTAGAATAAGTATCTTATGCGAATACTCGAATATTCACCAAATGGGTGTGTACCTCCAAATGCTGCGACATCATTACAAATATCAGTTTTGTAATATCCTTGCACCTGAAAGGTTTTCGGTTCTGTGATACTTGAAATTAGATCTGGGATCGACTCGTTTGACCCGAGACCTCATAACCACCAAGAATTTTCTTCCATATGGACTCTTTTCTCATACAAAAAGAGCTTTTTACGTGTCCGAGTTATTCGATTGCGTATCAGACGATTCGAACTCTGTTTTATAGGACACGGAGGAGATTGGTGGTGAGCTTAACGGTGTCAGGTTTCCTAATGCATTATTGTCAAAGATCCAACCGACTGGATTAATAATAATAATTTAGCAGTTTAGTAGTTTGCCCAATGGCCGACACTGCGACCTAAAAGATCTTTTGTGTCATACTACATTTGTCATTAATGATCCATGTGAACACAACTGTCCGATCTACTATGCCCTATAGGTTTAGTGCCGGCGTTTCTTCCGTAATGCCATAGCATTTCGTCCGTTTGGTGACGTCAAATCGTCACAATAATTTATCAGGTTCTTTTCTACCTAGATGTTCCTTCTCTAGAGAAAGGAAGTAGCTGAAAGTCATGTTCCTTCATCATCTTTTCCGCTTTATGTATGAATTTGAGAATGTCCATAACAGGAGCATTCTTTATTTCTTCCAGAGCCAGCTGGTGGCGGTGGAATATATTCCTTCTGGTTCTTGCCAACGCAATGCAGTCGCACAGTATGTGTTCCGTGGTCTCCTCTTCTTCTAGACAGAGCCGGCACTCCGTATCCTCAAGAATCCGACTGGATTAAGATGCACCTTGCTATTCAACCCACTTTTGCGTTGTCTTTAATACACTTACATATAAATGAAGATAGCGGAAAGTGCTCCAAGTTCCGGCCAATGAGTCTAAGCTGAATGTTTGTTTGCTATTTGTTTTAAATCCAAAATAAGCCCAACTATACCTAAAAGTACGGCAAGTCTAATGAATTGCTCTATACACGTGCTAGAGTGTCATTGCCATATTAGTTGACTGAAAAAACCCGCTTCAATATGTCACATTTTCGAAATTTCTCGTTCCGCTGATAACCCCGTCACTATAACAGCATAAAACCAGCAGTTCGCTAAAATTCCTTAACACAAGCACTGTTCTCTTCACATTTTGATTGAAATGTTGTTTGCCAATTTGCAAAGTGAACACTAGTGCTGAAATAGAGCTCCAGTCGGTTGAAGCACATATGTGTACCCATGTATGTACCTCACAAATGTAACCGAACAATGTACAAACCATTCATTGATTAATTATTTCTTAGGCCCACTCGTAATTCGCCGGCAAATACCTAAGGCTAAGCCTAGATAAGCGTAAACACACACTCAGTTATCTATGAACCAGTTTATTTCAGCGAAACAATAGATTTGCCCCATATCAATTGTAAATCTCAACGCACTGAATTTGTCTCATTACCGAGTGGGGGAAACTGGTTGCTTACGCGCCACTCCAGTTTCACAATTATCGATTACTGTACGCATTGATCTGCACACAAGGTCGCTTGCGTGTTTTCAATTAGATCCCATTTCAGTACAATTTATGCGGGAACTGGCTATAAAAGCTTCAGTTTACATCAGTCACAACATCAGTTCTCTAACTCCTACAGTCAGTACAGACCTACCTGAAAATCAAAGCAACAGCAAAAATGTTCAAGTTGGTGAGTGTCATTTAAGTGACAGCCCGGAGATGGGTGTCTGGAACATTATCCTGGTGTCTGTTGTAATCAGCATTCTTATTTTCCTTCCTGCAGGTGGTACTCTCTGTGTTGCTTGCCGTAGCTGCTGCCCGTCCTAGCCACATCGCGACGCCTTTGGTGTACTCGGCGCCCACGGTGGCCTTGCACGAGCCTGCTTTGGCTACAGTGGGGAGCGTAGTGAAATCCATACCGACCGCTGTCTCCCACCAGAGTCAATCCATCGTGCATAGTTCAGCACATGTTGTGGCAGATGTGGTGGCGCCAGTTGTTAGGACACATTACGCGGCAGCTCCCGCACCCCTAGTGCACACTACATATGGCGCTGCTCCTGTGGCTCCTTTGCTGCACACTACCTACGCTGGTGTCGGACACGCTCCCTTGACCTACGCCGCTTCACCTCTGGCCACCTATGCTGCTGCCTCGCCTCTGACCTACACGGCCACTGGTGTGTGGTAAATCAGCTGGGACGGATTTAGTTGGACCGCTCCGCCTCTTAATATGAGAAATTGCAATACTCTTTGTTTAAACTGATCCTCACGAAATAAACTTGAATATATTTATTAAGAATTTCGCCTTTAATTTCTTTAACATGCCGAAGGCTCCGCCTCTCATCCCTTCTGAATAAACTCCATTAATTTGTAGCAATCTTCTAAAGCCACTGAAAGAAACTGCATCGGGGACTATAATCTGCCGTCGACTATAATCTCTAAGATAAGAGACGTTCCTTCTGTCTCTCATGGAACTTTAATCCTCGAAACTGTTTGGCTGAGTGGCTTTAGGGAGATTCAAAGATCGAAATATTATATATCAGGTAATATGAGAACAGCAGAATTTATGACAGCCCAAAAAAAGTAGAAGCTAGATTAGATTACGAGTGTGACCGCCCTCTGAAAGGTCCATGAGTGTTGCGTACGTTCGGTGCTTTGGCACATCCCTTGATGTCCCTGTGGGGGATGATGGCATATATCTTTCTGGTATTTAAAATGAACCTTCTCCTAAAATGAGCGAAACATTCACAGACAACAAAACTATATCAGGTTGGCAATGCACAAATGTGGGGTCTGTGTACAACAATGATGCGCTCATTTTGTAAATGACCATTCCCATTCTAAATTTCAGATAATCAATTCATTGAGAACAAATGTGGAAGTAACATAAAATTGGAGAGCCAAACTTTCCCCGTGATGTTTGTCGTTAGATTGCGTTCTTCGAGTAGTTGTGGAGCTTACTTTCAATCAGTTCTTATTCGAATAGAAAAATCCACACAATTCTCAATTCTAGACACCGCAGTGAAATTAAAACAAAGTTCGTTTGCATAATCATAGAAGAATTATGTATATCCCGGCAAAAGGGCAAACTAATCCTGAGACTCACACTATAACTCTCGGAGCCATCTCACCCAACCACTCATAAGTTTTTTTATTATTCTCACACAAAAAAAAAATTATGCCGTAGTCGAATTATAAAAGTTAACATCTTCTTTTTTGGTACAATGCAGAGACCATCGGCAGAAGAATTAATTATAATAATGTAATTTCGTCCTTTATTACTTATGTTTCACCTATCTTTCCATCTTTCTCAATCTCTGTTCCTCTATCTTTTGGAATCTTTCACTATATTCTCTCATTTACTATTTCTTCCCTTTGCATTCTCTCTCTCTCTCTCTCTTTATTTATTTCGGTTTCTCTCTCGGTTATTATATATATTGATTCTTCCCTCTGTTTCGAAAGGAATTTTTGGGTCAGAATTCCTTCCAGAGAGGAGCGGCTCGAGGGGGATCCATCACCAGATACTCCCATCAAGATATAAACAGACGGATCAAAAATGAATACCGGTGTAGGATCAGGAGTCTATTGCGAAATGCCCTCAATCAGTGAATCCATGAAACTAATGGATCACTGCAGTGTTTTTCAAGCGGAAATAACCGCTATTCACGAAGCCTAACGAGGTAACCGTCAAGGATATCTGCATTTTATCAGACAGCCGAGCTGCACTATGGGCTTTGAATGCATTCCAAATAACATCGAGGAGTGTCTTAGACTGTCGTCAATCCAGTTCCAGTTCAAAGTTCCATATCCATTTGTGCTAGGTGCCAGGACATACCAGGGAACTGCAAGGCTGATCAACTTGCGAGAGATGGCACTTGTATGCCAAATGTCGGTAGGCATATGGGTACAAGTCTCTCGACTTGTAAGCTTCTCATAAGAGAGACACTAATTAATTCTACCAATCAAAGGTGGATCTGTGCCACTACCTGTGAAATCGCCAGGCAAACATGGCCGAGGCTAAATCTGCGTCTATCTAGGAATATCATTTGACTCAATAGACTACAAATTACGACTCTAGTAGGAGCCCTCATGGGATATTGTCTAATAGAAAATCATGCAAGAAGAATGGGAGTTTATACACATGATTTCTGCTACAGCTGCAGGAACGAGGAGGAGCTGGAAACGGTCCACCATCTCTTCTGTACATGTCCAGCTTTTGCCAGAAATAGGGAGCGTTTGCTGGGATCCCACTTCTTAACAAGCATAGATGGTCTATGTCAGTCAGCCTTCTTCGCTTTGTAAATGGCTCAGGGTGGTTCAATCTGGAAGGGGAAGCGTAGCCATGCCTCGCATCCGCGGCTCACAACGGACCCAACTGGTGGTCTAAGTGGCATCACTGGTTATTGGTGATGCGGCTGCCATACCTACCTACCTACCTACCTTCTCTCTCGGTTTCTCACTCTCTATTTCTCTCTTTATCGTCTTTTATCACTCAATTTCCTTATTTCCCTATCTCTTTTTATATTTTTTCTATCTTGCTCTCCCTTTCTCTTCCTTACTCTCCGCTACTCCATATTTCTCAATATAAATTCCCCTATTTAAGTGTCCATTGTCGGGAATCTGCATTTTAATTGGCACCGAAGACAAAGGCACTACTAGGGAAAGTCTGGACCGTCCCATCCCAACTAATCCGCCCCTGAGTAATAATTATGTTGAACTTTAGCACAATCTAACGTACGAATTCCAGGTAGAGGAAAAACCCCATTCCACCTGAGAGACAGAAGAAGCCACACAGGAGAGACGTATGCACCCATTGACATAACTGACTATTATGGTAAAGCAATGTGTTATAAGTTGGCCAAAAGACAACAAGAAAGAGGAAGAGTGTTGCACAAAAGATCGCAAACTAAGAGAAGACTAACATGAGTTCGCAGTCTGCAATGTATTTAGAGTTATCGACACCACTACGCGTACGCCAGACAGTCGCTAAAAGGTGTTCGTCTCATGGCAGACTTGTAAAAGAGCAGGCGGACAGGCAATAGCATCAGTGGATCTATCGCTCAAAGGAGTCAGAATGAAATTTTAGTTTCAATCGTTTTTTTAGAATTTATTTATTGAGATTTGTCACAAATTATCGACCATTCATGGATCAAGAATTACCAAGCACCATTGGCAGAGTATGTCAAAGGCGTAGCACCATAAGTCAAGTGAGAGCCGGCAGGCACGAACGATGTGCCGAGAGTGTTGAAAGCAGGGGCCGCCGCATATGTGCGTACAACTGGAGCAACAGTCCTAATAACTGGGGCTGAAGCGGCGTATGTAGTCTGCACAAGAGGCACGCCAGCGGCGGCATAATGAGTCCTTACAACTGGGGCTGACGCGGCATATGTAGTCTGCACAAGAGGCACGCCAGCGGCGGCGTAATGGGTCCTTACAGCTGGGGCTGAACTATAGACGATTGATGGGCTCTGGTGGGAAAGAGTCGTCGGTATAGTCTTGACCACTCTAGTCAAACCGGGTCCGTGGACGGCCACTGCGGGACCCGAGTACACCAACCGCGATGCGATGTGACTAGGACGGGCAGCAGCTAAGGCGAGCAAAGCAAACAATACAACCTGCAGGAGAGAAAATAGATTTAGCAATCGTAAAGGATACCAGGAGTAGGTGCAAGCTTCAAGCTTCCTCCCAGACTTACCAACTTGAACATTTTTGCTGTTTTGAGTGATGTCTGTAGTGACTGTGAGAACTGGATAACTGATGCTCTTCCCAATGCGGACCGTTGCTTTTATAGGCGTCAAATCAGAGATCAATACGCATTTTTTATGTTCGTTTATTTTCTTTAGTAACTAATCAGAGGTCACGTCTAGAGTTCATATTACTGATAATCAATCTACCATCAACTGTGGGAGTTGTCATACTTCTTTCAGCGACAGCACATTAAGAGAAGTGCGTCACAATCGAAACTGGTCCGAAAGTAGGCTCAGCACCACTCACCACTCAACGCAATTCGTGTAAAGCGCGAATTCGCGAAAATCTGCAACTCTGCGGTGCTGTCTGCTGGCTGCTCATATAGCCACATATCCAGCACAATTCAGTCGTCGACTTCGCTGCCCTTTCTTTGATGAAAGTCTTTGAGCACTTGGAGCGTTTAAATGTAGTTAACGACTTTATTACTTGCACTCTGCACATGTGGCCACAGTTGTTCATGGCCAAATGCTTAAACACCTTTTAAATCTGGCACATGGTATTTGGCAAATCGCGTCAACTTGGCCAAGTTAGCCAAAAATGTATCTTTGTTCAGTAAATGTTTATACAAGTACATATGACTGCTCCGATCTGCTGAGGCATCAGTCAGTCCACAGCGCTTCTGTATGTGCACAAACAACACAAACCGTGAGAGCCCACAAAAAAATCCTTCCCCTGTTTACAAGAATGCAGGAGGCCAATTGCAATTTAACTATAAGTTTCTCCGTAGTCCCAATTCTTCTTAAGTCCTTGTTTCTGGATTCTTTATTAATAACTAATCTTTACAGTCCCTGAGAGTTTTCGTCCTGAATTTTGTTTGCAGAGAAGATTGCTTCAGCAATAATTTC
Source organism: Clusia tigrina (assembly GCA_920105625.2). Lineage (NCBI taxonomy): Eukaryota > Metazoa > Arthropoda > Insecta > Diptera > Clusiidae > Clusia > Clusia tigrina. Next base: position 28,702,332 of record OV050032.1, read on the forward strand.
TGGACTCATAATGGGAACTATAAGAATATACAAACTTTCATGATCTAGACATTAATTTCACTGTTGCTTTATAAAACCAAACCTGGTCCAGGGTATAATTAGCTAAAATATATAAGAATACATTGTAAATTATAATTTAGATTAGAACTCAATCCTTGGAGTTCATCTCATTGTACTTAAGGACTTGAAGTTATTGGAATTGCAGTAAACTCTTTAACTGACAGTCGGTCTCACATAAAACCGACTAACCTACCTAACCTAACCTACATAAGAATGCAGCTGTTTTATCTCCCGATCGGGGCTTTGAATCAGATGACCAAGAAGTGATTCATTAACACACACACAAAAAGGGAATACAGACAGGATACGGCTCGATTTTTGCTAGCATTAGTTTTCGGTACTCATACCAGAATAACCAGGGAACGATGGGTTCATTGGGATTTTTGTTCATGATGATTCTATAACAAAAGAAACGCCGGAATGTGACTCAGAATTGTAATTATATTGGAGCCCATACAAAAATGGGATGTGTATTGGTGAGGGCCTATTCTAGATAGTATATAGATGGCTGGAACAAGTATATATGTACATAGTAAAAGTATATTAGCATTGCTAAAGGAACGTTTACGACAGCATCAATGTTTATTAGCCACTTCTGACCATAAATTTTGAGTCCGAAGGTATTAATATATGTGGACATTTTTATAAATTGTTACGAAAATTAGTTCGATCACTGGATTGTGTTAAGTCCAACAAAAACTTTCTTTGATAATTTCGCTTTAAACTAAGTAGTTGAAATCGACCAAGGTTAATTTACTACAACCGTATAACTAGATTAACTATTACTTCGAATCATCAATTGACTGGTGTTGTTCTACATTGCCTTTCTTCGGTGTCAGTATATGTTTTCCATAATGATCTCAACTGTACAAGAAGGTTGTGCCGTGGTGCAAATGAAACAGTGGCATTCTTTATAGTTTGACAGAAAGAGACAACATAACTAATGACTCAACACTAATGAAGGGTAGCAATATGGGAATGAGATGTTAACATTCAAACTTCGAATGTTCCAGACATGATTTGAATGGGAGGTTTATAATTTGAATGTAATCCTTATTCGTGTTAGCTCATGAGCATTCAAATAGATATTGAGGTCCAATAGTAAAGTTGCAGTCATTTTGTTGGTAACTGAGGAACGCGTAGTCATCAAGTATTTCGCACATTTGACACAACAACCGAAAGTAAAGGCAATCATTTTTATATATCTAAGAGTGGCGGGGTGATTGAAGTTAGTCCAACACCGATTATTTCTGCTATAAATGCACAAGAATACTGATTAAGAATGGGAAACGCAATAAACGATTGGAAATTATAATACAGAGAGTTAAGGGGAACGAACCAGTCACCACAATAAAATCAATGAGCAAACTAAAAGGAGAAGGTCCAGTCTATATTTATGTGTATGAAGGAAATATAAAATGGATTTCCTTAATTAAGTCGAGCAATTGTCGGGCTCTGTGGTATAATGGTATACAGGCAAGACTCACACACCGACGTTGCGGGTTCGAATCCTGCTGCGGGCATGGTCCCAAAAATGCTTCTTTCTAAACCTTTTCCTTTTCAAGTTGAAAGTCTTAGTAGCTAGGGCTCATTCCCCCCAAAACCTTTGCAGACATAATTCTTTATGGTCTATGTAATAATAATAACTTGAACAACGAAACTGCTGCAGTAATGCAAATGAAGCCCAACATCGATGACTTCACATCATCACTATATGAGTTCATGATCATGGGAGTATATCGGAGTAGAGTGAGGTCGAACAATGTAATCATATATAGATCTGCTCGCTTTGCCACCCATATGGAAGAAGTGAGCAGTGCTCTAAGTGAGCGATATCTAAATCTAGCATTTAAAGCAAAACAATTTCAAATGAAAGCCACCTGAATATATCAACTGAAGTAAGTTATGTAGCCGTCTCTCAGTAGAATCGCATCCAGTCCATTGCTTCATATATGAAGAATGTTGCACAACTAACAATTTTGAGTGCAAATTGAACTATGGGAGAAGAAGATCGGTTTATGCATTTGATTTAATATTACGTTTAAGTGTCCACGTTGCGGGATTACCGAAAAGAAACAGATTTTCCACATATGGCCGAATATATAAAAGAGCTTCTCTATATAATAATGCAAACCCAATACTTTTCCAATACTCATACTTCATGAGAGATGATCATACTATGCATTCTTTATTGTAAAAACAGAGATTAGCTCTTCGGAAATAATAAATAAAAATTCACGTAGTTTATAAGACCTTAATCTCTAGAGCAAAATGGAACTAATCACACAGAAAAATAGGAATAGGAAAGTGAACGGTCATGATTGATATTTTGTATCCAAGGAAAATTAATGAAATTATTTCTACTCTTTGCTTATTTTCCTGGGTATTGAATATTTTAACATTCACATCGTGAACATTCCACGAATCAACGAATAATTTTTGCCTTCAGAATGACATTGTTAGAGGGCGTAGGTGTCGAAGTAGACGATTGAAATAAATGCCTCCGACATTTCTGGGTTTTATAGATACAAATGGTCAAATGTGTTACCCAACTACTTGAGGGTTTCATTTCATTTAAAGTTATGATTTTAATTTTATACCATACATTCATTGCTGGAGCTATTTCATTTCTTACCGAGTCTGGTTGATTCAGAAAGACGAAAAACATTCTAGAATATACGAAAATACCCCAGCAATCAAATACCCGTAGTATGCATAGTTTATGATCCGAACACAAAACCCACTTGCACGCATATGGGCCACCGTCATCCGTATGTGTGCGTGCGTAAAGTGAACCAATTAGACTAATTCGCGGCCAGCACGCAGAGTACGTGAACATGAACTTGGGTCAATGCCGTACGCTCGATCACACAAGTGAAGGAAAGCAGAAACCAACACGATAATGCTGTGCTACGCTTTGCGGTGTGCTGCAAGCAGTAAATGCGTGCAGGGTCCAGCAACAGCACAGCAACGCGTACATTTTCACGGTCAATCTTCGGCAGAAAATACGAGTACCAAAAAGTTACCAACGGCAACAGCAGCACGCATGCGCACTCGTAATTGCAGAGATACCGTAACCAGCCGCAATGCTGCCTGACAGTGGCGTGCTGCTGTGGCCCGCTTAGCACTCGTTAATCCGCAGACAACAAACTCGAGTGCGACGCTAGCGATGTAACGTGGCGTTACACTTGTACTCGTTACTCTGGATATAGATAGCGATGTCAGTAACGAGTCGGGACAATGTCAGCAACTGCTCTAATTTGCATGCAGCAAAATATTGTCATGCTATTGTTGCATTGGAGCCCAGGAAATATGTGGTAAGGTTAATATCCGAGGCGACCAGCAAAAGGACCCGAATCTGGAGTTCCGTCAGCATCGGCAGCAGAACCGTGTAGAAGGTAACGATGAATGCAGGTAACGAAAGGTACTCACCATTCGAGTGGGCACACATTTTATGAGTGTGCAGCGTGGCAAATTGCGCCGCTCGCTGCCTACCAATCTGCCGAACAGTCTATCTGTAAATCTGACTGTCTGTCTCTCGGTCTGAGTGTGCTTGCAGTACTGGAAAAACGAAAGTGTTTTTGTTTTGTTCGCGTATGGCACATTTTTGTACAACTGCGCGCAATCACAAAAAAAGGAAGGCAACGCACACATGCAAACTTTGCACTATGGTCAAAAAAGTCTGTTGGCCTTTTTCTTCGGTTTAATTTTTTCCTTTTAGTTTTTTTTTTTTGAATTCAGTGGAATTCGGTTTGTGGGTTAGTTAGGTATAAAAGCGCTGCCAGTGACCAACATTCGTTAACAGTCTTCAAAGCAATTCAAACAACACAGACCTACTTTGTCCGTTCGAAACAATAACAGCAGAAATATTGCAAAAATGTACAAATTGGTGAGTACTGCATACATTGGCATCCTAATCACTGCCACGCCCTCGACATATAGATTCATTTTGCAACACTCAATATTTCAGGTGGTGTTGTCTGCTTTACTTGCCGTAGCCGCTGCTCGTCCTGGTTACTTAGGGCACGGACACGGAGCTGTTCTCTACTCCGCTCCGGCCACAGTCATACATGAGCCCTCCTACGCCCATGTGGGCTCCATCGTGAAGAGCATACCGACATCCGTCTCCCATCAGAGCCAGTCGGTGGTGCATAGCTCCGCTCACGTTGTCCAGCCCATTGTGGCACCCGTGCTGAAGACCACTTACGCAGCTCCGTTGCTGCATGCGGCTCCTCTGACGTATGCAGCGCCCGCTCTACACACTTCGTACGTGTCGCCTGCTTTGTCCTATGGCGCTGGCTGGTCCCCGTCGTGGTAACATGTGACGTGCCAATTGGAAACCTGGTATCGGCAGCTGGACGGTCGTTTTACATATTATTACCATATCGTTTTTAAATACTTAAGAATTTAGTTTAAGCAGAAATGTGTTTAGACTGAAGCAATTTCTGAATAAATATTCTGAATCATTGAAGAAAATAAGAGGCTGAATTTATTTAAAACTGATCAAAGATAATATTAAATGTTTAGATAACATATTCGGGGGAGGAAATTTCACTGATTTCTAGGCAACTCGCTCCACCTGGCCACACTGATAACTTGTCTAGGCTCTGTTTTTCAGTCATCGGCCAAAGAAGGCGTAACAAAGTGTTAGAGTTGTGGTACACTAGGGGCTTCCACTAAATAAGGCAGAAGTAGGGCACAACGACGGCTGCTTGTTGTTTCTTATATGGGATGATCATGCGGTATGTAGAGAGCCAAGTGCAGGGAAACTTGGGAATAGTTGCTGTATTTCTCTCCGTCGTGCTCTTCCGATGTTTCCAGTTTTCCTCGAAGACATATCACCTTTTTGGAGTCAGTCCTTCACTTGAATTCATTAAAAGTGTCTCCTTATTTGAGAATATTTATATCGTCGATTCCTTAATGGACATACATCTGGTATCGCAAGGGTCCAGCAGGTATATTTGGAGTTTAACCTAACCTAATGCGGGCACACCTTGTCCTCGGACTTAAAAATATGATGGACAACATTCTGATGAAGGATTGTTCCAAAGTACAGTTTACTTTTAATATTGTTAAAAATTCTTTAGAGAACAGAAAACACAGCTTGCACAACTGAAGATGTGCACATATTTTAGCACTTTAACCGATCACATACTCCAATTTAACAGTGCTCCTTCACGGCAGCTTGGGACTTAGTATTCAGCTAGCTGCGGTTGTAAAAATCTTAATAAATGCAACCATTAAAGGTAACTTCCGAAAAGTGCAATTTTCACTGTTGATTGTTAGTATTTTATTGCCTAAAATGAGATCAACAGACATTGCAGATGGTCCTCGGACTGATTTTATAAAAGATCTGAATTACTCTGCTAGAGAGCTGCAATAGAATTCATGATCACAGGAGAACCTGGCATTTGAAATTAACACCGAAGTCTGCATGATTCTTATCTTTGCTTAGGTGAGAGCAGTAGTTAAATCCGACAATAAATCGACTGTCTCACCCAAAACCCGCAGAGGAGCCATTGTACGCCCCAATCTTTCTGAGGCGCGTTGCATTTTTATTCCCATATAAAATATTCGATCATTTTTGGCCCTGCCTTCCAGCATAAGTAGCTTAATTAAACTAGTATTATGAAATTCATAGAAAACTCGCAAGCAAAATGCTCTTCTTGGTATTCTTGAAGTTACTAGTCCATGAGTAGATCATCAACGACCAACACTGCAGCAAGCCACAGGTTCCTCTTCTACAGTGATATCATAATCTTAGTTCAACCATTCACACAGTGATACCAATGCATTTCTCTACATGGATCCAGGTACTCAATGCCATATATACATATATAGATTTACAAATTTTTCAATCCTCTAAGAACGCAGTGATCCACATATTCAAAATGTTTTGAGCAGAGTTAAACAATTTCTGTAAAATAGCGGGTCAATTATGTTGTGGTCTCAATTACTGGAACAAATTTATGAAAAATGTGAGAATATTCCCAATAAATAGCGGCTGTCATGGCATTGATTGAAGGACCTTACAATTCGCATCTTCTTTTGCACATTTTAGTAGCTCTGGCACAATTTTTAGGATGAAAATGTAGAGCGCTTATTTAGTAGAATATAATAAATGAAAAAAGTAACTTGTCCTCGCAGAATCGAATTCTTCCTGGTACTCAGTGCGATATGAGGAAATTCTTTTTAACATTCGTTTCAAATTTTCAACATAGTTATCAGAGTATGTAGAAAAAGAAGTTAGAGGCCAGCGAGAAAGTTAATTTATCGTTTCAAAAAGACCTTCGCCTGTTCAAGGGTATTTCAGACACTTCATCAGCATGTCCCATAAACGAATGCATCAGAGAATTGTTGCCCAGGGGGACATAATTGTTTAGTGTCAAGTATATTAACGGGGAATAAGCCCTTTTAAAAGTTTATCTTATATAACCGCTTTAAAAGTTCATCTTATTTAATATCGTACTTGTGGGAGTCAACAGATACTGGTAAGCTGCGGTGCTTCTTACACAAAATTAAGAATCTATCCTACCATTGAAAGATCATGGACCTGATGTGCTCTTCGCGGCAATCATGCATTAGAAATCTGCCACAACTTATGCCTGCCATGTTCGATACTTTCTTTGGGTACTCGAATATGTTGGCAAATTATTTTCAGTAATTTGCTTGAACGAAAATAACGAATCTAGAATCCACTGCCTGCCGCCTGTTGCCTTCTGTCCGCTGCCACATTGCCAATTATCCCAACTGCCTTATGCAATTTGCTGATGAACGCCGATCAGGCTGAACTTGAAAACGTCGGAACGAGTGCGAGCAAAGCCGTCCAGAGCAGCAATTAAGGTACCGTAAAAAAACTCAAATGAACCACCACGCGCACACGTACTACAAAAATGCGTGGTTGCTGAGCACCATAAAAAATGAATAAAAAAAACCAAAGAAAAGGAAATATTTGGAGTTATGTGTTAGTTGTTGCCTGTATTGACTGGTGTGTTGGCAGCTGTTGTGTTGTGTTGTAATTGTTGCCACAGCAATTGGCAGCAATTGTTGCCTTTGGCAATTGGTGTGGTTCAGACTCTTTGCGAACGCTGACAGAACGAAAAGCCAAACCATAAAGAATGGTACGCCGCTCGCCACTCGCACGTTGGCGTTCGCTGCAACCGAGTTCCGCTTCTGGAACTCTCCACGGAGATATACGTACATATGCACGTGTAGCTGAGCTGCAGACACATTCGCTGGCATCTGTGGCTGCGGGTTGTTGCCGTATTTGCACAGTCTTTGCTAAGCCGTGCTGTTAGCTGTTTTCTGTTTTGTATGCCACATTAAATGATTAATGAGCACTGATTCTTCAGAGACAAACTACGGCCGCAGGCCTTTGTTTACAGTTGTTAAGCGTATTTGACTCAACTTTTCATATTTTCTAATCAGATTTGGTCGCCCAGATTTGTAACTGCTGCTTTTATTGTTTGTATCGCGTCTTTAATTGTTGTATTGCTTTCTGTGTAAGTGCTTTGGTTGTGTACCATATCCGGGCGATACATTCTTCTAGAACTTTTGTAGTGTTGCAATTACCGGTTCAGTGGTTATCTCTTTATTGTTGCTTGTAGTTATATAACCACAGTAATTGCGGTAGACACTTCTTGTTGCATGAAGCACAGGAGACGCTTGAAGAAAGATAAAAAATCGAATTGCAAACCACCTTCAATTTCTAGTAGACTGTGAGAAAATCCATTCAGTAAAGTTTCATTCTCGATGTCGAATTTTCTACATGTGCAAATTTATGTGTAGATTTTCTCTACGTGGAAACTTGTGGGTAGAAAGAGACAAATACGAGTATCTTCTCGAAATTCAGATATAAACCGACACGTTTCCATATGTTAAATAACATGTTTTTTCTACATGCGCGTAAACAAATGTATACGTTAAGCATTCAGCATGTAGAAAACTCGGAACTATTGAGAATATTTAAAATATCCGACTTTCCGCAAGCAGAAAAAAAATTGTATGTATATAAATATATATTTATAATATTACATGATCTCATTTGTAATATATATATATATATAAATATATATATATATATATATATATATATATATATACATATATATATATGTATATATATATATATATATATATATATATATATATATATATATATATATATATATACATATATACATATATAATATATACATATATATATCTATATATATATATATATATATATATATATATTACTTATATATATACAAATATATATAATACTTATATATATTTGTTATATATATACATATATATATATATATATATATATATATATATATATATATATATATATATATATATATATATATATATATATATATATATATATATATATATATATATATATATATATATATATATATATATATATATATATATATATATATATATATATATATATATATATATATATATATATATATATATATATATATATATATATATATATATATATATATATATATATATATATATATATATATATATATATATATATATATATATATATATATATATATATATATATATATATATATATATATATATATATATATATATATATATATATATATATATATATATATATATATATATATATATATATATATATATATATATATATATATATATATATATATATATATATATATATATATATATATATATATATATATATATATATATATATATATATATATATATATATATATATATATATATATATATACACACATATATATATATATATAATTTATGTAATATATAAATATAAAGTAGAAATGTATGTAGAAAATAGTATACAGTGCTCCAATTTCTCTACTTATGTATTTTAATATTATTATTATAAACATTATAATATTATTATATAAAATAATGTGTTATTATAAACAAATATCAAAAAGGTGCAAACATGTATGAAGAAATTGAATTTTCTACGTTAACTGAGAAATATACATAGCAAATAGAATACAATCTAGAAAATGTAAAATATTTATAATGTTATGACGACATAATCAGTTTACCATTCATTACTAAGCATGACTGGTTCCCTCTAAGGCTACCTGTCATTAGTGATAAGTCATTAGTGATGCTGTCTATTTGTGTCATCATATGGGGCTAAACACGATTATGTCACCCCGATTGCATAAGCGGACTTAGTTCTGGAGCGTCTTGGAATGGTTTCGAAATATATACAAATAATGTCTGCACAGTTGAGTGGAGTCGCGAATTGAACTCATCGTAAGAATTGATTTAGAAGTAAAAATGAAACTTATTAAAGTCTTATAATAAAATACAAATGTTTCCAACTATTTTTGAAGTTAATTGATTGAATGATTGATTAATGATGATTAAACGAAGTTAAAATATCAATCAAAGGTTCTTGTATTACTTGACATAATTCAGTGATTGAACTATTAGCAAGCAACTTATTTTCGTGGCAATTATTAAGTATTGTAGCCGCCCTCCAGAGATGCCAAATGATAAACAATACCGGTCCGGGAATGGAATCGTGGCAGCTAAAATTGGTGCACCTCATAAGTAAGCAGAGAAAGTAATGTTGTGCGGAAAGTGCAAGCTCCATATAAAGTGTCGATTGCTCCCGGAACTGCCCATCGCTGGTCTACTGTGCTGCTGAATTCAAAAACAATCGATGGTCTTCCAGCATTTCTATTAAAACCGCCTCGAACATAATTGAAAAGCGTTTGCTGTGTTTTCAACACCCATCTCAGCACTGCTATTGCACTTGTTTTATCTGTGGCGGGAATCATACCAAACTGTACCGGTTTCCATATACATACTCGTATATAGGAATAGAAATACCAGAAGAATCCAGTTTCGCTGCGACCCGCTACATCACAACCCAGTGGCAGTTCTTGGCACTTACCATGATTAATTGCCACGAAGGTCGGCGGCTAAATTTACGGCTTTGAGAGCACCACAAGCGCAGAAATCCACATTTAAAGACTGATCAGCTTATGGAAAATATTTACAGCAACTACAATAAACAGCTCTTGTAATTAAAGTACATAAAGCAAGAGCGAATCGGTGGCCACGGAAGGTGATAGTCAAGGTACTCGTATTGGCAACTGGCCAAAATGTAACAGACACGGAAACAATACAGCAATGCAAACAATTTACTATAGTGAGTACATTGACAGTAGTGTAATTGTCGTTGGGGGCGTGGCTGCCTGATTGTCCATATTGATTGTTATGCTATGCAGTGCAGGAGGTTTAATACGTCAACAATTAGCGAGGCGAAGTCTCCCAAGCTGTGTACAAGTTTGATAATTGCTTGGTACGAACAAAAGTGTAAACCAATTGTAATTTCTACAACTCAAATCATAGTTTTTCATGAACTTCATTTCCACTTTACTTTGTTTTCAGATTTGATGAAATATTTTTCTAATAAGTATAGTTTTTGATGATTTTTCTCCGGGACAAGTTCTAATGCTACTGCACATTTCTCAGACTTTTGCCTATCGGCTTGGCACGCCCACTCGCTTGTTTATGGCTCTGTACTGGATTATCCCATCGCCAGCGGATACACTTATCAGCACACCGTTCAGATGGCTGATTATATCAAGCTTGCCGCAGTTAATGCGACTCTGAATGGTTTTAGCGCAGCCGTGTCCCCACCCGGCGCTGTATTCAGCGGCTTCTTCTCGGCGAAGTGAACGGAAACTGGAAATTTTGTGTGCGAATATGTGAAATAAAAGTTTTGGCAAAAATTAAGAGCCACGGAAAAAAACATTTTGTGACTTTTTAATGAATTCACACAGCATAAAAAATTTATTTTTTTTAAATTAAAATTTATTGCTTTCATTTATTGCAAACCATCAAAGGTGCTCACTCCAACCACTCTTCGCGCGCTAAAATGAAGCAATTAATTTCAACTGAGTCGTGTGTTTCTCCTGGATTTGTCATAAAACTGAATATGCAAACTAATTTCGCAAAACTGTGCACAACTTGCCACGTTCGCAGCACCTTCTACTCCAAATAAATGCAAAACTTGCAGGCACACGGCTGCGACTGGGTAACAGCCCCGCAGGAAACTGGGCAGCCGAGACGCGAGCCGTTAACTTGAAAAATCGCTAGTGAATGTGGCAGAAGAATTGTTAGCATACCGAAGAACGCTCTGCCCGTGATGCACCATATCTGCCATAATATCGCTCTCCTCGTTTCGAACAGCAGTTATTCCCCCGCTGTTTCTATTGTGATGAAATAACAATTTCAGCATTCAAAAGGAAACATGAATAAAAAGTACATTCAAATTATAAACGTCACATTAAAAGAACGCGTGTAGAATGTTCGGTATTCGTCACTGCTACTACTGTCCCAATCCCAATAATCTCATAACTCACTAATGCTATGACTCATACTAAGAGACTTGAACGATGAAGCTATCACGTTTCCACTAATTGACAAATTTCTCGTATATTTGAGTATATCCTAGAATCCAAAATACTATTATAAAATACAATATAGAACTACAGAGGATTCAGTGATGAAGTGAATGCGGCAGAGATGATTCCAAATTAGAAGTTAAACTTGTTAAATTACTCTTGAGTGGATTTTTGTTCATTTAAACTGATTTAATTAAAGCTAATTTATCAAACAAATAGAAGGGAACGAGATTGCCGACGAACTTGCAAGGAAGGGGGCTGCAACACCCTTTATTGGCTCAGAACCCAGAACCCTTCTGTGGTGTAGGCAAGGGCAAGCTGTTCAGCCAGCTTAGGATCGATGTGGGACACCATAGGCACAAACACTGGGTTAACACACCAGGCCTAAGGGTATCAAAGAGTCTACTAGGGACATACCACCTTAAAAGATTCGAAACACTCAAAAATCTCTCTAAAAATAGTCTTAGGATGATGAGAGGCCTACTCACAAGGCACTGTAAGCTGACCTCACATATGGTGAGGATGGGGGTCACCTCGGAAGGCTCCTGCAGGTTCTGTATGGAGGAAGAGGAAACATCTTTGCATGCGTTGACAGAATGTCCGGCTCTCATGCACACCCGCAGGAAATACTTGGGATTCTTCCAGTGAAACCTCTGGAGCCAAAACTTGTCATCACGTTTATCCAGAGGATAGGACTCAAAGATGTACTTTGAACCTCTGATGGGGGGCACAATAGATCGAAAGGTCGCGGTACTTTAAATCCCCTACACACAATAATCAAACAAAGGTATTTGTTTCACTTAACACAATCCAGAGGTTGAACTATTAGAAATACTCTAATTTTCATGACTATATTAAATTATTCGTATATGTGAAATTTTCGCAGAAACTTTATGCCTCTAATGTAACTTGTCATTCTGTGGAGAGTATTCTGTGGGTTGCGTTTATCATCCTAGATCATGATTTCAACAATACCTTATTTTTCATTGAAGAAAGGCCACAATTTTCAGTATTTTTAGTTGTTGCCTGGCGATTAAAGAAATCGTGCATTCCGGCAACACAATTTCCAGAGGACTTTTTTATATATTCAGCCCAATTCTAATTAAAAATTCGCAAAAAAATTTCCTTTTATTAAAGTGGCTTTTTCAGAACAGAACAACTTCCTCACATTTCGTATAGAGTGTCGGTTGTATAAGGATACCGAACCATATTTGATTGTTGATCCGAATTGATTGCCAAATTGCGTCATTAGCAAAAGCCATATTTTTCCTGCTGGGTGTGAGTGGCAGTCACAGCCATACTGAGTGTACTTTTGTGTGTCAACTGAGACAGTAAATATTTTATTGGGAACCGCTGAAACTGAAGTGCAGCCACTTTCGACCAACTGCATGACAAAGGACTCCTGGCCACTAATTGCCATCGCCAGCAGCAGCAGAAACGCACACTCCCTCCAGCGTCGTCATGAGTTACGTGCCTCAAGGCCATATGGAATTGTTGCCGATTTTTCGCTTAAAAGTTAAATTCACGTTCATATTGTAATAGAAATTTGTACGAATTTTTAAAAATTGTTTACTTTAACTCATTTTGCAACTGCACAATTGATTCTAATTATCCATTTTGATTGCATTCACAGCAAAAGCCGGAATTTTTCGCTGCCACATCGATTTGATGTACCTGCACGCAGATTGGCGGTAATTTTTCTTGTGCCACATTCGTGTCCACAGAGGTCACTTGCCATGAATTCTGATTCTGTGTAATGCCAGTGGAAGAATTTCGACCGCAAAGAAACGCGATGAAATAAAGTAATCAAATATTTTACAATAAAAAACAGACGATAATAAAAATAACATCACAACACAAAAAATTCAATTTTTATCAAAATGCTCTTTGACTGAAAAATTCAATTTATGCCAATATGGTGAATGCGACTCTTTCTGGCGTACCTTATTCTAGAAGTCTCTTTTCTGCAACACTTCTTGGAGCAATACTGCTGGCATGACACGAATAACTACAGCAATGTTGGCCTCCAAAGCGATAATTGTTGTTGGTCTATCAGCACAGACCAGTGAAGAAAATCCCACATCTAATAATAAAAAAAAACCCACATCAAATAATCAAGACGCTCCAACAATCTTGGAGTCCCAAGGACCATTTCTCAAAATCACTTTGTCGTTGTTTATTCAACCAAAGGATGGTTGCGGTTGCCGTATGTCTCGGTCGCATCAATGGCATTCATAGATTGATTTATTTAAGGGTGTTATACACCGCCACCTGAAAGATCTATTGCGATACCCCTATTATGGCATCCATATTTGGAACAAAATATAAATTGGTCTGGCAACGAGCACCATTCAGTTCATGAAGTAGGATCCTGTGAGGCCGTCAGCCTACAAAAAAAACTCAGAAATTCCAAAACGGTCTAATTAGAGAGTCGACATGTTCTAGAAAAGTGCTTGCCTTGGGATTTTCTTATCTCACTATAGCTGCATAATGATGCTATGCTCCAAGGGGGTTAACAGGAGTAGCATGCTGAGCCATCAACGTTGTCCCACAAAATCAGTCCAGCTGACTAACAAATTTGCAACATGTGCAGGAGCGGGTAACTTGAGCTGCACTGCATTCGAAAGTAGTCGACGCCAGTTGCACCACTGCTCCAAATGCCCCATTTTCGAGTAAGCCACTGCGCCCACTAACCCAGTCTGCCACTTGCGGCGACGTGTTTTCGCTTTAGTTGCAGCAACAATGCTCAAGTAGCAGGCTTTTTTTGTACAGACCATTATTAATTTCCTTTTTTGTTTTTGCACGCTTGAGCGCTCTTTGGGTTCGCTGCTCTGCGCTGCGCCCAGCTTCGATCACGCGTTTCCTGGTGCAGATAAGTGGAGGATTAATTGAATAATTTTAAGAGGTAAGGGGTGTGAAAGACAATTGATGCATCATTTGGCAGTTGGCGTGGTGGCGTAATGAAGCCGTTGTGGGCGTGATATCAGTTTTATATTTACATTAGCAGCGGAAGATGGACAGAAATCGGGTACTTGGTTCCAAATCGTCTCTGAAGCAGCTGATTCTAGTACCTTGACCCAGAGTAGGTAGCTGCCCTAGTAAGTAGGCGCCTGCCTTTGCTAGCATGGAAGTTTTGAATGTACACTGCAGTGCTGTTGTCTACCAAAATCTACGGCCAATCAATTCAGTGGCTGACTCGTAATTTGGAAGCTAACTAATTAGCAGCAACCTTTGGCATTCGGCATTTGGCCTCAGAAAAAGCAGCTAAGAAATTGCCACTCTTTATTAATGTATCCATGTTCTTACGTAACATATTGCCACACTAGTGGCATGAATGGAAGCAGCGCTGGCTTGCAATTTGCTGCAGTTGCCGCTGTGCTGATATGAACTTTGGTTTATAGACGCTTCTAGAAGAAATAGAACGATATACACGCAAATGATCGTCTGTATTTACGTCGGCACATGCAAATGTGTGCTGAGCTACAGTGGGCAAGTTCGCACAAAGCCAATAAAAAAAATTTTAGTTTCAATTAGAATTCAACTGTTGCAGAGGATCTTTTATTTACTCGCCAGCTTTCGAAAACATTCTAAAGCATTCAAGAACGGAGAAGATAGCATGACAGAAAGAGACAACATCACTAAAGACTTCCCACTAATGGCACACAGCATGAGGGAGAACACGATACCATCAGCAAGGCATATAGATAGATAGAAATACTTAAGGGTGTTATAAACTGCGACCTGAAAGATCTATTGTGATGCCCCTATTTATTTGAAAGATGAGGATAGTCTCATCTATAAATCTTCTGTCAGGTTAATTTTCGACAGGAATTCATATATTTTGCAGGAATCAAGTTGAGGGATCCTGCTCATATCTAAGATATCTTCTCCGTCTTTTGTGTGCCAATGGTCCGTAGTCTATGATCAGGCGCAGTGAGGTTTCGTCACTTTCTCCACAGAATCGACAGATGGCATCTGAAGATATCAGCAATACATATATCGAATGCTATAATTTACATGAGACGTTTTGTAATGAAATAGCGATTTCTTCGATTAAAAGAAGTAAAGAATAGCAATGGATCCTCGGACAAAAGGAATAATATAATTTTGTTCGAAAGGAGTCGCTGTGTGTTTGGTGGGATTGCAGAGGAATTATTCACTTCGAGCTGTTTCTATTCAGCAATAAAGTTGAACAGATACTTTGCAAAACAATAGTAGTATATTTTAATTCAAAAACCGCAATCTTTCAAGTCAGTAATACCCGGGTGGATGTCGCCCAGCAGACTCTGCGAAAACTGCAGTAGTTGAAATATAATTTTCATGTGCTTAGATCCCTCGCAGTCATGTCCGTGGAATCTGTTGATTAGTGTCCAAGCAACAAACTTTTAGTTTTTAATTATTTTCGTTTTATCAATATTTCTTCTGATCATGAGTAATGGCCCCGTATGGTCGGACTATTTTCCCAGATTCATTGCTAATAAGTTTTTAGACCTCGAGTTTCGTCGCAGAAACTCCACAATATCCACTCCAAAATAACACAAGAAAAGAAAAAAATCAATTTCCTGTTTCTTAATTATGACCAGATTATAAGTACTCAAATGGAACGATTCTCCCGGTTCGTGGAGCAGATTGTTTGCTGAACTCAGGAAATTGTTGGATTTATAATTAGATTTACAAAACGCCACTCTCTCACCCTAATCAGGTCACAGTTAAACAATGGAAACATCATTTGACCCTCACGGATAGAACCGAATTTCTGAATTTTTATTATGTCTTCAATTCAAATACTTCCACTGTTCGGAGCGACATAGTAAGACATTCGGTATTCTACTCGTAACCAGTTAGTTAATACTCTGAATACTAGCGTCTCAGCCAGCAGCACCAAGTGAGTCTGAAATTTGTGTTAAGTGAAATATGAAGTAAACAAGCTGGAAAAAAGAGCATCAACTCAGGCAGACATACGAGGCATTTAAATCAATAGACTACAATATTCAATCACGGTTGGCCATAACTTGGGCATATGGATGAACTTTTAACTGCACACAACAACAACAGACGAACATAAACATTCAAAATAAAAACAAAACAGAGCCATGTAATGGCAATATAATGAAAAAGTGTGCAAAAACTTAAAAGAGGTGAGCAGATGTTACAAAATGACATTCAAAGTAAATGCGACCGAAACATTCATGAAAACCACCAAAAAACAGAACGACGATAAAAACAACAACAACAACATAAGCGGGGGTCTGCGATGGAACCTTGAATACGTCATGCTTGCCTTACTCACAGATATACTACAATACACACCAAATATATTTAGTTATCTTACTAATAAAAAGAAAACGATTCTTTGTGTGACTGGCGGAGAATTCTGTACCAAAATTTGTAGAATTAAAGCACACAATCGGCTTCCCACCCCACCACCTTCAGGGACCCACCGCTGAACATGAGCACAGGCTTCCACATAAAACTGAAATACTTGACTCAGCGTTGCCACATTAGTGGTTTTTGGTCACGATGCAAGAATACTTCCCAAACAAAATAAAGAGACAGAATCATCGCTTGGTACACAGAGCAATCAAAGGCATTCGGTCGGTTAGGCGGGGAGGCAATGAAAAATTATTGAATAAAATATAAACGAGTTCTTTTCCCCTTAACAACAATAAAATGAATCAAAGAAAACTAATTACACCATAATTAATTATAACTCCAGGGTGCTGGGGGCATGAGTTCTAGCTACAGAGGCTTTCGGCTCGAAGAGAAAAGGATTTTATAGAAAGAAGCACTTTTGGAGACCAAGCCGTTGGCAGGATTTTAGCCTGCGGACCCTCGGGGAGTAAGTCTAGCATGCTTACCACTAGAACACAGAAGGCGGCTTCCAGAGATAAATTGTGAGTAATGATAAATGGAATACTTCGATTTAATGAGTAACTTAAATTGTCCTGTTGCCATTATTTCTATGATAGAATTCAAAGACTACGATATCTTAAAATGTTATTTACTATATATTAATATACATTAATATGTTCGAATAGTACCTTGGCCCGAATAGAGTAAACGTGTACTACATTGAGAAAAGCTTAAAAAAACAACTTATTTTCAGTTGTAACCCTATTTCCTAATCATTTTGTACTGTCAAAAATCAACGGAAGAAGTCGGGACGATCAGATCTCCTACAAAGAAATACAGAATCGAATAAGCTCTGCACAAACCAATGTGTAATTGTCTGAAATGAGTGGCTTCCATGTAGGAACAGCATCTCAAAACATTATTTCACTACTTACAGTGAATATAAATATTTAGAATGTGTGGCCCAGCAGCACTACTGCGATTCACTGTCTCATATATCCAGTCATAGATAATAGAAGTCCTCAAATCATCCGAAATCACTCGAAGGAGTAGAATATGCGGAACTCGAAGGAGTAGAATATGCTTCACAGCCACATAACTTTTTTTTGGGATGCTTCGACCATTACTCACATAAACAAAAGTTATTATTTGTGAGACCTTAAAACTTGGTGTAATGTTTACATTAATTAGTTCAGCGAATAGTTCGATCAGTGCATTCTGTAATTTTGAAACACGCATCTGATAATTTGGCTTTATTTGAAGTGGTATTATTTCAAAGCCATTCACTTAAGGCGTAGTCAACAAAATGTAATTCCTACACAGTTTGGAAATATTTTAAAAAGTTACACCTTTATCACTCTTATACTGGTAGCTTCTCCTTCCAAACTTAGAACTGCAGACTTGAATTACGCCGCACCACATTTTAATTTACTCGTATTTCGGCTCCTCTCGTGATCCTTCCACACTTTCCACAAAGTGCCTAAGAGGAGCATTGTTTGCGACTTATCATTAATGCCATTTGATTAATGACCTACATCAAATGGCTTATCACTGATGACACTGCTTTTATGACTTAAAACTAATGAATTATCACCAATTGCACTGTACTAATTACTAATAGGATTTACCATTTATTCATGGTTAGACAATGAGTAGATAGATATATTTAAGGGTGTTATACACTGCGACCTGAAAGATCTATTGTGATGCCCCTATTTATTTGAAAGATGAGGATAGTCTCATCTATAAATCTTCTGTCAGGTTAATTTCCGACAGGAGTTCATTTATTTTGCAGGAATCAAGTTGAGGGATCCTGCTCATATCTAAGATATCTTCTCCGTCTTTTGAGTGCCAATGGTCCGCAGTCTGTGATCAGGTGCGGTGAGGTTTCGTCACTTTCTCCACAGAATCGACAGATGGCATCTGAAGATATACCCAACTTGTTCAAAAGGTAGTTGAGTCTACAATGTCCGCTTAAAATGCCTGTGATGATTCTTAATTTACTCCGAAGCATATTTATAGACTATGAGTAACGAAGAAACTATTCCGTCACAATAGTATAAGGGAAAAGGATACAAAAAGACATTAAAGAGAAATTTCAAGAAATGTTGAAATAAATATTCTGTTGTATATCCTTTCCACATGCAGAGATCATAGAATTCCATATAGTAGTAGATCACAAAAGGATTGGGGGGACAAAATGTCGACGATTACTGAGGGTTAGACGCCTCAAAGGTGGTCCCGATACTGTCAACAATGGTCTTCGCATCAAAATCCGATGTAGAGAATATTCTTGATGTGGCAATTGCCAACTCGGTCATCCATGGTCTTGGAACTTTAACTCTGGATACGTATATTATACCATGAAATGAAACCGCTGCGAAACGGATGGAGCCATCTTTATGAAGATATTAGAGTAAGTAAATTTTCCATGACATTTGACATAATAAAACTATATATATTTACTGTTTTACAACTTGTCATATAATGATAACAGTGTTGCAATGGAACATCAACGGTTATTATAATAATTTCCATGAACTTCAACTTTTGACGAAAGAGTTTTTTCCAGATATAATCTGCCTTCAGGAAACACATCAAGCCATAAATTCCTGTCCAGTTATTCCAAATCAATATTTCGGATTTTTCCATAATCTTCCACAAAATCTAAGGAACAAACAAGGCATAGCTATTTTAATAAAAAAAAATATCCCCCATAAAATTTTAACTATTAATTCATCAATCTGCGCCCTAGGAATTAAAATAAATTTAGGTCAAACATTCACAGTGATATGTATTTATATACCTCCAGACCAAAACTTTTCCAATTAGGATTTCTTTCAAATCATGCAACAAGTTTCCGGACCTATACTTATACTTGGCGATGTCAACTCATGGAGCAACCTCTGGGGCTCTGCAAATTCAAACTTAAGAGGAAGGATTATTGAAGATGTTATCTTATCTTCTGATCTTATCATCCTTAATGATGGCTCACCAACCCATCTCTCTACCCACAATACCTTAACACATGTAGATATTACTCTTTGCTCAGCAAGTTTAGCTCCAAAATGTTACTGGTCTATTAGTAATAATCCTTATGGAAGCGATCATTTCCCAATCTTCACTCAAATTCATTATCCTAATACATTTATTAATTTCAAACAAAAACCTAAGTTCTTAACAGATAACGGAAACTGGGAAAAATATAATTCAAAAATGCAAGAACTCCTACATATAGGCACCCCTTCAGATAACATAAATAAAGAAGCCGCGAAAATTCACAAAATCATATTAACAGCCGCTTCTTTTTCAATTCCACAAAGTAGAAACAAGCAAATTGGGAAATCTGTACCTTGGTGGAGCTCTGAACTCGGAGATCTAAGAAAAGAAAAAGAGAGAACTTGGCAAGTTTTTAAAAAAATTCCGGTCTAAGTCAAATCTTATAAAATACAGGAAAGCCAATGCCATCTTTAGATAAAAAGCCAAGGAAGCTAAAAGGAAAAGCTTAGAAGTATTTTCTGAAAAAATAAACCCTTTTACTAAACCTCAAAAGATTTGGTCTGATATCAGAACTCTAGTTGGGTCATCCAAACGTATCCACATTCGACAGATCAGCTCTCCAAACGGCATACTAACGTCTTCTCTTGACATTGGCAACTTCTTAGCAGATCACTGGGCATCAGCTGCTTCTGATGAAAGCTTTCCCAAGCCTTTATAGAGCAAAAATCTTCTTTTTTTGTTAATCCCTACCCAAATACTCAAAATCTTTCCAAACCTGCAAAAATAATAAATAGTATAATAACACCCTTAGAACTAGATAACGCTCTCAAAAGAGCCAAGGGAAAAACGCCGGGATTTGATAGAATTACTTACACAATGTTAAAAAATCTCCCAGCCTCCATGGTCTCTCGATTATTAAATTTATACAATAGTATTTTTGACAAGGCAGTATATCCATAAAGTTGGAAAACAGCCCACATCACTCCAATCCCTAAGCCAAACAAGCCCAAAACTGATGTTAATAGCTACCGCCCCATTTCACTACTAAGTTGCTTGGGGAAAACGTTTGAAAAAATATTAACAACAAGAATAATGTGGTTTGCAAACAAAAATAATCTTATTAGCCCACATCAAGTTGCTTTTAAAAAGAACCAAGGTACAACAGAAGCCCTTCTTCTTCTAGATAATTTTATTGCCAACACTCTATCCAAGAAAAACCACGCAACAGTCCTAACTTTAGACTTTGTAAAGGCATTCGATCGCATTGGCTCACATGTTGTCTTGAGACAATTGGTCAAATGGAAAGTTGGACCAAAAATTTTCAATTTTGTAAAAAGTTTTTTGTCCAACAGAAAGTTTAGGGTAAAAGTAAATGGCTCTATATCCGATACTAAATCTCTTGCCAATGGAACGCCACAAGGCTCTCCGCTTTCAGTAATTCTCTTTATAATAGCTTTTGATGAGATAAGTCGCATAATAAACAATTATAGCAATGTGGACCATATTCTTTATGCTGACGATGTAATATTATATTCAAAAACCAATAATTTAACAACTGTAACCCACACCTTTTTAAAAATACTTAATGATTTAGATGTTTGGTCCACGCACTCTGGTGCTAATATCTCCTTTAATAAATGTAATACCCTCCATATTTGTCGAAAAATTAACTGTTCAAAAATTGATATAAGATTTACATAGTAATGTAAATATAAAAAATGTAAATAGCTTAAAAATACTCGGATTAAATTTTGACAGCAAATATACTTTTAAAGAACACTGCAAATATGTTAAAAATAGTTTAGTTATAAGACTCAACATTATAAAATATCTCTCATCTGCACACTGTTTCATCCATCCAACCACATTGCTGAATGTTACAAAGGCGCTTATCCTGTCCAAGATTGACTACGGTTTATCGATATATGGTCATTGTGCTAAAACACATATAAAACAAATTGCCGCTCCATATCATTCGGCGGTCCGCAGGAGCATTCGAGCTTTCCCGACTACCCCGATTAAGAATGTCTTGGCAGAGACAGGAATGCTCACTATTGCAGAAAGAGTTAATTCGATCACCTACCGCATGTTCCCTAAACTATTTTTAACAGAGAATAGTTTGATACACAAAACCGTCAAAAACATGCTGTCTCGCAAACGGATATCCAAGAGACCATCCACAATTATGAAGTGTATTCAATTTGGCAGGCAACATGATCTCAACATGACTCCGGAGACCATTAGATCTGGATCTCTTCCAGCCTGGGAACTAAATTCATCATCCCTCGTTTTAAATTTAACTCACTATCCAAGAGAACAAACACACACTTCTACATATAAACATTTATTTTTTCATATAAGTCAACCATACAAAAAATCCGGCTGGCTTTTTATATATACGGATGGGTCAAAAACAAAGGAAACAACATCATTCGCTGTGGTCAGAGAAGATGGGTCGATTATCAACTTTGGATTGCTGTTTAATTTTTGCTCAGTATTTACTGCTGAAGCTGTAGCCATACTACACGCAACAACTTTCGCTCGTGATTTCCAGGGGAAATTCGTGATTTGCACTGACAGCCTAGCTTGCGTTAACGCCATCCACTCACAGTTTAATAAGAACCACATTATAACCAAAATCCAAAACAACATTATTCAGTGTCCTAATAAAATTAAAATAATGTGGGTTCCTGGGCATGCTGCAATTAAGGGAAATGAATTCGCTGACACTGCCGCTAAAGAAACTTGGAAATTTCCCACGTTAATATCCCCCTTCTACATCAAAAACGATATTTTTAAACTGATTGGTGGAATTACCCAACAAGCTCAAAAACGAGAATGGCAGTCATATAACCACCATTATGTATCATGTAATGCTGAACGGAACAGATGTGAACTTCCTGCTTCATTACCATGCTACATAATAAAGATCTTTACACGTCTTCGTTTGGGTCATGCTCAGTTAACCCACGCACACCTCCTCAACGGGACTGCCGCTCCTATCTGTAAATTTTGCAATAGGGATACTGTATCAATAAGGCACCTACTCAATACTTGCTGCTTCTTCAACTACAACCGGCAACATATTTTTGGAAACCAAGTGCCTACAGAACTTTTAATAACCCCATCTCCAGATTATATGAACAAAATTTACCATTATATAAAATTAGCTAACATTATTCAATCTATATAATATTCAAGTTTTCATTTTATAACAATGTATTTTATCTAATCCTAGTTTAAGTATAGTTAACCAGAGAGCTGATAGCCTTTGTAGCTCGTGCTCCTTTTTATTACATTATAATTTTAATTATCATGTAATATTAATAATAATAATAATAATTTACTGTTTAACCTTAGGTAAATAGATTTGCAATAAAATATAGTGCCAAAAGCGATCTGGAAACCTTACAGGAAAGCGGGTAAGACCTTTTGCTAAGTTTCGTCTAAGATATTCAATAGTCCAGAAACTACAAAGCCAAGTTATAACGCAGCTCTGATACTGACAAATGAAGATGGAGCGGCAACATCGCGAAAGATGTAAAGGCTGCTAGAGAAAGTAAAGAGACCAGAGATTTATATCGGTCAGCAGCACAACACATTTATCGAAAAGCCGCTGAAGAACCCTAGCGAGTCGCTAAGGACTTCTGTAAAATAGAAATTTAATCGCTTGCAAATATCAAACTTAATAAAAAGTGACCACAAACCCCATTGAAGCGAATTGGTTCCAAACTTCATTAAATCTACCTTTTTTTCTACTTCAATTCGTTTGGGTATTTTCCTACATTTAAACAAATAATTGCGCCAAAAATTGCAGAAGTGAGAATTTCCGCTGCTCATTTAGACTTTTTTTTTGGCTCTTGGAGCTGTGGTGTTCATTTTCATGGTTGTTGTTGTCTTTGCTTTTCGCATATACCTGCAAGCGAACGGACAACCGTGGTAATAGTAACAGCAACATTGGCGGTTTAGAGATAAGAACCAGAACAGCAATCGGCAGCGAACAACAGCAGTTGCTGGGATGAAGGTCGTCGTTTGTTTGTTTGAGAAATGAAAACAACAACAGCGGCGGCAACAGACACAATGCAAACAACAACAAAAACAAAGACAAAACACCAATGGCAGTGGCATAAATTATGCTGTTTTGCTGAATTTCGGCTGCAGAAGCACAGCTCCGAAAGAATTTGCGAAAATAATTTAGCAACAAGTGACATGCAGATGCAGATGTTGCCGCTCATTTAGCTTCAAGCGAGCAGCAGCAGCAGATAATTACTTTGCAGCAACACATACAGCAACAGCAAAAACAACAACAACAGCATCAGTCGTATTCCATTTGTGCAGGAATTTTGGTATTTTTTTTGTTTTTGTGTTTTGATTTGAATTTTCCGCTAATGCAAGTAACCGCTTCTGCACTTAGACCAGTGGCGGTTTTCAAAAAATTCTTCTCAGCATGCATGGCATTTTCTATGAGTTCACTCAACTCCAAATGAATTGCAACCTTCTAAGGCGGAGCCAGCTGGAGAAGGCACTGTGGCGCAGACTGTATCTGATAAGGAGGGCACAGGCATTCTCGTGTCCAACAATAAATAAAATATGATCAATTCGATTTCCATCAAAAAAACGCAAACAAGACGAACTGACTTGGACATAACTACACCTAATCTGCAATCACTCAACTGGTCATCGGTCCAAAGAACATGTTTCTCATTCCGGAGGGAGGGTAAAGTTTCAAAAAGACACGTGGGGGTACGTACCGCCCAAGAGTGTGGGATTTTGACTCACAAAAACCACTTCCCTAACCTAACAGTTACACTAAGCCAACAATGGCCTGATAGCGATTTAAGAAGGATAATAAACAGATATCCCGGTTGGAAAGAAAAAGTGTTATTTGCGATTTCAACACATGTTTCGATTCATTCAAACAAATCACTTCCGAAACTAAATTGCAATCATAACCACGCACTACGAAACGGCGCAAAATCTAAATAGTTTCGATTACAAGGATGGAGATACAAGGGAGTGAAATTCTTTGTTCTTCTTGCAGGTGCCAAGCAAAAAATTACTTCTTATTTCACCACTCATGAGGCTAAACAGAAAATATGTATTGAGCATAGTTCTACGGGTTTTAAGAGAGGGGAGACGAATAAGTTTGAGATGACTCTCATAAGAGGGAAGTTGAAAATTTAAGATCCATGTTAAAGGACGTAGGCAAAACAATAAAAACCGCTTTTGAACTCATTCAACAGCATCAGAGTAACAGGCATATCTAGGACACCAAACACAATTGCATATTCTAATAATGAGTGTACCAATGAAGTTTACAGAAGTTGGGTAATAAAGGGTCCTTGAACTCCTGTGCTCAACGTTTTATGAATCCTAGAGTCATAGAAGCTTTGTTACCTACAATTGCAAAGTAAGTTTTTGGTCAAAGGTCACACCTAAGTCCCAGGTCATTTAATAGACATTGCAAAAGAATCACTCTAAGGGTAATAACCGGGCCCGGTTGTATGCACGAGTATACATGAAATACGTGCGACTGCCATTTCGTTCGAAGAGGAAAAAATTTTGTTACCTACAATTGCAACGTGTTTACCAAAAGTAAGTTTTTGGTCAAAGGTCACACCTAAGTCCCAGGTCATTTAATAAACATTGCAAAAGAATCACTCTAAGGGTAATAGCTGGGCCGTGTATACAGGAAATACGTGCGTCTGCGTTTTCTTTCGAAGAGGAACAAATTGCCATTTTCTTGTCGAGAGTTCGGCACTCATCCTGCTATGCAAAGCGAACTTATGAAACCATCTGTTAACTGATATGAAACGTAAGGGGCTTTGCAAAATCCACCAGGAGTTCGTCATGGACTATGCCCGAAGCAGGGAAATAGATGAGGTGTCATAATGTGTCGCTCGTGGGCACAACTGTGTTGGCTAAGGCTGGCATCCTGTACTAACATAAGTAGTGTCAATACTCAATACTCCCGCCACTGGTTCAACCGGAACACATGTCGTTGCATCCAAGCGTGCTAATCCACTCACACACACGCATATAACTCAACGTGAGTGGTGGTAAGACAAAAACTTAAAAGTTCTCACATACACACACGCTCTCATAAATACATGCACAACACATGCATGAGCACACGTGACAATCTAAAGTATTGTGCTGCAATTGGAAAATTGTCTTACGGCGTTTGAGTGCCTGCAATCAAACGGCAACAGCGAGCAAAGACTGCAACAACAACAAGAGTAGTTTTTGCGGCAGTAGCGGCAGCGGATGCAAAGTTGGATACTTGACACTGCTTGGCTAGCTGGCGGCTGCTCGTTAACTTTGGATGCATGAATGGCATCTGATAGAATGCGTCGCGGTAGTAGCAGCAGCAGCAGCAGCAGAAGCAACGACGAAAACAACAACACCATCATCAGCGTCACCGGCGGCAGCAACTGAAGCCGCAGCACGGAATATGGAGTAACATCAACCAAACGCGTATGGGTTAAAAGCAGCAGCCGTGGTAATTGCTGCTGTTGGTGTCGATGTTGTTGGTGTTGTTGATGTTGTTTGTGTTGGTGCCGCCACGGCTGCATTTGCCAATAGAGCCACTATTGTTGCAGCAGCCCGAAACAAAATAAGTTTAAGTATTAAAACTAAAAAAAATCAAATATAAAAGAGTGTGATTGGCTTAGCAGAGCCATCAGTTGTCGTTTTCATTTGCAACGAAGTACTTTACTCCCACCAACAGGATACAAATTAATTAAGGCTCAAACATGTTCAAAATTGTGAGTGCATTGCGATCTGAACCCGCCAAATGATCAAGGATTCTCAACAGTTTTCGCATCAATAATTTTTCAAGGACTTTTTCCTACGAATATTTAATTTTCACTTGATAATTTTCTATTATTAACATCAATTCCATATAAATTAAACCAGCTCTTGTATATCTGCTTTCAGGCATTTCTGCTCTTCGTCGCTTATGTCAGCTATGCCGCAGCACGTCCAGGCTACCTGCATGGCCATCACAGTCACATCGACTACCCATTAATACATCACCATGAGCCGCTGCATGTGGCCAAAATTGTGCACGTACCGGCGGCCATATCGCATCAAAGCTCCACGGTGATACACAGCGCTCCACATCACATCATCAAACCGGTTGTCGTGCCTGTGGTGAATACCGTTGTGCATCCCGTCATCAAAGCCTACCATCCGGCGCCCATTATCAAGGCCTACCACCCCATACCACTGCATTATGATCCGTTCCATCAACACCATTTCGATCATCACTTCGATCATCACGACTTCCATCATGACTTCCATCACTTCCATTAAGCTGCCAAACCACTGAAATACACATTTCACTGGTATGATCGGAACTAGCGCCTCTTTAAAGGAACATGGAACTGCTGTTGACTGTGGGGCAAATGTAAACTGCTGCAATCGATCCTGCACCATCTACATTTATTAATTTTAGCTAATTCAACTCTTGCTGTTGCGTTGATATCCTTCAAATTTTCCCAGACAAGAATACAAGCAAACGATAAAAAACGAATATATCATCGCTGTATATATAACAAAAAAAAAAAAAAAAAAACTGTTAGAAGATGACGTAGAAGATGTTCAATAAAATTAGTGTAATTGTTCTTAAAAACAAATAAAAACAACTCAACGGTTTCTCAATCAGTACTACAGGGACCACAATTCTAAAACACTCTTATTACAAATATTTCGTCGTGTCCTTCGTTGGAGTCAGAGAGAACAGTTGATGTTCCTGAGAACAGTCTCTCAGTATTGAGTCACCGATGGCACTAACTGTATTAATTAGAATGTATTCTGGTGGGTTTAATGTCATTTCATTCGATTACTTTCTCGGGAAATATAACAAACT
This sequence comes from Clusia tigrina, assembly GCA_920105625.2. Classification (NCBI taxonomy): domain Eukaryota; kingdom Metazoa; phylum Arthropoda; class Insecta; order Diptera; family Clusiidae; genus Clusia; species Clusia tigrina. The sequence continues at coordinate 28,730,070 of OV050032.1, forward strand.
GAAGGTCAACTCTCTTTGCACTTTGCAAGAGTAATTGCAGTAACTTTAAATGACTGCAACAATTTCATATGATTGCTGTGATTCAAATATGTGCTATGACTTTGGCTGATTCCAATGAATGCAAAGACTTCACATGAGAGCTATGCACTCATTTCACTCAAATGATTGTTAACGAGATATTTCAAGTACTCGTATCGATAAAGACGCCAAATAACAATTAAAATCACTTACCATGATTGAAACAATTTAAAATCCTACACGTAACGTCAATGAATTTGATGGACTTTAATTATGCTATGTGGCTGCATATAATTCAAAGAATAGCAATGACTTCAAATGATTGGAATGGTTATATCTGACTGAATAGAATTCTAAAAGGTACATTAGCTTCAAATGTCTTCAATGGTTCTATCTGACTGCATAGAATTCAAAGGGCCAATGACTTCAAATGACTTCAATGGTTATATCTGACTGCATAGAATTCAAAAAGGTCTATTAGCTTCAAATGATTTCAATGGTTCTCCTTGGCTACATAGAATTCAAAGAATAGCAATGACTTCAAATGATTTCAATGGTTATATCTGACTGCATAGAATTCAAAAAGGTCTATTAGCTTCAAATGGTTCTCCTTGGCTACATAGAATTCAAAGAACTGCAATGACTTCAATGGTTATATCTGACTGCATAGAATTCAAAAAGGTACATTAACTTCAATAGTTCTATCTGTTTACATAGAATTCAAAGTACTGCAATGACTTCAAATGATTTCAATGGTTATATCTGACTGGAGAGAATTCAGAAAGGTACATTAACTTAAATGTCTTCAATGGTTCTATCTGACTGCATAGAATTCAAAAGGCCAATAACCTCAAACGACTTCAATGGTTCTATCTGACTGCATAGAATTCAAAAAGGTACATTAACTTCAAATGACTTCAATGGTTCTATCTGGCTATATAGAATTCAAAGAAGTGCAATGACTTCAAATGATTTCAATGGTTCTAGCTGGCTATATAGAATTCAACGAAGTGCAATGACTTCAAATGATTTCAATGGGTATATCTGACTGCAGAGAGTTCAGAAAGGTACATTAACTTCAATTTACTTCAATGGTTCTATCTGGCTACATATAATTCAAGAAAGTGCAATGACTTCAAATGATTTCAATAGTTCTAGCTGGCTACATTACTTCCTTAAATAATAAATAAGGCTTCAGACTTCAGTCCTTCTTCGGGTTTTAAGAATATCCCATCAGTGTGGGTTTCTTTGACATGTGTTTCTCCCCGGCAAATTTTTTGGTTTCATAACGTATTTTTATCTATACCAGAAAATAGTTCCAAGCCAAGAAATGTCTATTGGATGTAGATAAGTCCGTGTGAACAACCTTTATGATCAAATCGGATCCTCTGAATATACGAACGAATTCAATATCCCGTCTAATTTCGATGAATATTCGTAATGCAATCCAGTAGCCAACGAGCGAGCGAGAAATCGTTTCACAGATTTCTGCAAATGTAAGCCATAAATTGCTAGTTGCACATATTGTAGTGATAATTTGAATGCATACTCGTACCTGCAAATTTTGTTTTGCAATCCACAATCTTCGAACCATCCAATTTTGCAATTGAGGCACTGCTTGATCTGGGTTTGAATATATTCTTATTAGGATTACTGACATGCGCGTACTTTAGTCTTAAGGCTTCGCATAATGTTCAGTTTCAGCTGAAGCGGTATTTGTTGAGCGGTAACTAGAAATACAGTCCTTACTTCAATGGCATGTTTCTGTGCACTGTTCGAGTATCCTACTTCGGATTTTTGCCAATGCTACTCACGCTGTAAAGCAAATATTTTTCGGCATATTTCAATGCCATATTCACATTTTTATATGTGAATCCACTTTCTGTGTTTATTTTTTCTTTATGTGTGAAAATCGTGCAAATCAAAAAGGCCCTTGAAGAAGGTGAGTGGTCGGAATCCGTGTTTGTGCGTGCATACCTGCAGCCTTGAAGCTTACGATAATGGCGAAATGGAGACTAATTGGCAACGTATTTGTGGCTGCTGAAAAATGCTGGAACAGCAACAATTTCCTTTCGCAAGTTTGTGTACTTTGATTAACAACTCAAACAGCCGGCTTAAACCTCCAATTCGGGAGCTCCTATTAATGCTTCAATTATTTCTGTGGATATTTCATGCGGCAATTCACAAGCACCCAAAGATGTTTGACCTTTCTATCGACTTTAATTTTGATCAATATTAATTCCTAAGTCTGTGGTTCACATGGAGTTTTACAGAGTATACTCAAAATTTTCTAATTGCTAAAATATTTAGTTATAATTATAATGTAATAATATATTCGCCATTTGCGATTAGAAATAAATTTGGAATTAGTGAGAAGTCATTATGGAGACATCAAGAAAGAAAATCCATTGGCGAAAGATCATAAGCAACAATTAATGTACACCGAGCAATAGACGACAACATGCAGATCTGGGCCAGAACTTGAATTTCCGAAATGTTGACTACATTTCATTATTATTGTGATCAAGTATTCAATTTTTGGACAGACTAGCGTCGTATATACTGGGAGGTTATTGCTGAGGAATAATGTATGAAGAGCACAGAGTTAGAAACAGCAACAACCAGTTATGAACAACTTTGCGCTAATACACTTAGTTGAGGAATGCGTTGGAATGACTTCGAAAGTGGATGAAGTAAACAGAAAGGAGAGGCATTGCGTTATTCAGTGTAAGGTAGGGATTTGGAAGCAGCTACGACGAAAATTAAAAAATAAGTTCTGCACATGAATTCCTGTTAAATGTATCACTTTGAAACTAATTAGGGGAGATCAAGTACTTAACACAATCTAGTGATCGAATTATCAACAAAACTATTTTTCGTCACATTACAATTATTTCCCGCAAAAGGGAACCAATTCTTTCCCTATAATTGACGCCATCGCTGGAAAAAGTGGTTGGATTGCAATTTTTTAAACTGCACTTCTATGAGAAAAAGAAGGAGTTCTGCAAAATCCTGAAGGATTCATCGAAAAAAGTGGTTTCCCACACATTGTAAGATCAACACAAAATGTTGAATATCTCGAAATAGAGAATGTTTATTACTTGTATAACATCCTCTTCCATGCATTCCTACAATTCTTTATTATTTCCCTTTCCTAATTATTATTTCTTCAAAAGCTTTTGTTCCAACACCTCAAAAGAACTCGCTATGAAACTAAATTCGAAATCAAAGATTTGTCGTAACGTATTCATAAATATTGTATATCAATCTTTGCTGGATTGCTTGGTGATGAAGATTTGAAAAACAAATCTAAAAAATACAATGCAGAAATGCTTCAGTAGCATGTACTCCAAGAGGCACCAGCCATGCTGAAGCCATTAGAGATGTTACGGCTGATTACGTTAATGTTGCTACGTTTTTGTTGTTAAAGCAAATAATTTTGTTATGTCTGGCAACGCATTGTTTTTCTTTCATATCTATGCAGTAATCTTAAACGTCTTCGATGTTGGCACCTGCAAAAAACCATACTCGTATACCCCCAGATGGAAATCACACCAGGTTTGATGTCCGAGTGCATATTCACCCAGCATTCACACAGATATTACTTTATTGTTGCAGTGGGCTCAAAGGGTGTAAGCGTGAACGACTTGTATTGAAGAAGATGGAACGATGAGGTGTACGCCGACACTGACACTGATAGTCAAGCGCATAAAAATCCAGCGGCTCTTCTGACTTGGTCATGTTGAGCGAATGGATGAGGACGCTCCAGCTAAGAGTGTGGCGAAACGCGCAGAAGCGGATGACCTAATCTTCTTTGAATAGACCAAGTGCTGGGGAACCTGTCTGAGCTTGGGCTTGCCAACTGACGCCAGGGCGACTGGTGAAGCTTTATAGAAGCGGCCAAGACCGATCATCGGTTGTAGCGCCATCCAAGAACAACAAGTGTCAGTCATTGCACTTCTGCTCTCTACATAAGGTAAACTGTACTGAAGAGAATAATTCGAAGTCCAGAATTTGTGTTTAAGACGCCATAATGCATCAGACCTGATTTGGTGGATATTCGCAACTCAATGTCAGCGACTTTCACACACACGTACTCGTAGGTCCACGATATGTCAATGGGGAATCATATTCTAATTCCCGTTGGTGTTTTCTACTGGGGCATGTTGCATCTGTGGCTGCATCAACGCGTGTGTGTTCGTTTTTATGTTCAATAGGCACACATTGCAGTGCGTTTCACATAAGATAAATTATTATTATGATTGTTGTTGCTGGGCCTGTCAGTTATTTCCATGTGTAATCATATATAGGCCAATTGTACATACGTTGATACGCTTTTACCAATACGAGCAACTTTTTTTGTTCGAATTAATAGATTTATGTTCGCTTCGTGTTGCATATGAAGATATTAGATTGCTTGACAATGCTAAACGTGAGTGAGAGCACCATTTGTGCAGTTGCAATATCGTGTACTCATCATATGCCTGTTATGCGGCGATATGTGGAATGGTGAGGAAAGTTTTATTTCCTTATGAAATACAATGAAAATAGCACAGCAGCCAACTCGCAATTCAAAATAAAGCGATTGATATGTTTTGATGGAACAACCATGGTGCAGCTGCGTTACATGGCTGTTCAACTTAACTCTCAGCCTTAGTTAATGGAATTTTCTAGTCTTTTTACTATTAAACTAACCTGCTACCTTTAAACAAAGCATACACACGTGATAAACTAAAGGGCCTGCATGTGTGCAGGGTCCTTGTGCGGTTGATTGGATAACGACTCTGCCGTCCTCCGTGCTTGCATCAACAGGCAAAATTATTTCTCTATGGGAACAAACTTGCAAATATATATTAACAACACCGAGGCACACACTTTGGCATGCCAAGGTGCTGCATCATAAAGTTGCAAGCCGTAAGACGTCTATGGTTGAGTGCACAGTGGAGGCATCGATGAATTGGTTGGTCTGAGAGCCTGATCTGATTAAAGGCAAGCATTCAATTTGGTACTTATTTTGAGGTAACTTTTAAATCGTGATAGCTGAGAGAGTGACACTTGCCTTTGTTTTGCATTTGATTGATAAGCCGAAGCTATTGCCCTCACCGTTACTTGCGAACTCAAATCTTACCACCTTAAAGGCGCATTAAGGACCAAAACACAAAGTCATATCATATAGTGTTGCACTTAAACGCATCGCGAAAATTCAATACTTCATGCATGTGTGAACACTTTTACAGACATCGTGTATGAGTACTAAACTTTATATGAGTATTATTCATGTTTTGCCGTTAATTGTCGACGCACGGCATCTGACAAAGTTTGGGAAGTTGAACGTATGCCACTGACAGAGTTGAAGCTGTATAATTTGTTGCTTAGTTTCAACTTTCCACATTTCCACAGAGTGTCTAAGCAAAACTATTGCTCTACCCAAGTAGCAGAGCTGTTGTCTCTACTTGAGACGTTGTCTCTGGAACTGCTTTGAATATCTGTTGTAAGCCATTTAAAAAAAGAGTTTGAACTTACCATTTTGTACCATTTCATAGCAAAAAAAGGATCAAAAATAAGCAATCATGGAAAGTGTTTTTGTTGCTTGAGATAGTGCAAGAATCCATCATCTGAAGTTTTACCATGCTTGACTTTTCCACTGAACTGCAATAGGGTGAGGAATATAAATGAAGCACAAAAAACGTAGTGCAGGGTGGAGACAGTGCTGCACTCGTATATACAAATAAACAAAATCTCATAATTTTCAACTCTATGAAGTTCTGCTGCTTTCTTTACTTCCATAATTTCGGACGCATTACCAGAGAGTGCATTGATATTATTCAGGTAACCACCTAAGAAGTTCCACATTTGCCATGGGCACAATAAAAAAGAAATTTCCCATGTTTCAAACAGAAGTCCTTTACTCTGAACTCAACCGCGCTTTTCACATGCTGTTGCACGAGCTAAGTAACAGGGCCCAGCATTTCATAAGTTACACGAACTGCAGAAAAGGGAAAGTTTTACAGCAATGGTCAAGCGATTTTTGCGGGCCTTGAGTGCACCGCATCACGTGTCCTGCTGCTGATTGCACAAACTTAGAAATAGGAAATGAGAGAAATGTGCTGGATATCATGCATGTGTGTCCTTGTCACTACAAAAATATTCCACAGTGTTACAGAAGCAGCTGGGGGCTATTGGCCAAGGGTATAAGCGTGTACAGGCATGTGAGTTGGCGTGATTGTGATTGCAATTCATTGACATACACACATACTTATTGATGGCAGTGACTGATAATCACGGATTGTTGAAATGGCATTTGAGGTCATTGCAATTTCTTGAATTAAAAGCACCCATGGAGAACCATTGAAGTCATTTGAAGTCATTGCAATTTCTTGAATTAAAAGCACCCATGGAGAACCATTGAAGTCATTTGAAGTCATTGCAGTTCTTTGAATTATATGCAGCCAGATAGAACCATTGAAGTCATTTGAAGTCATTGCACTTCTTTGAATTCTATGTAGCCAAGGAGAACCATTGAAGTCGTTTGAATTCATTGTACTTCGAAATATATTTATGTAAGAGACTGGACAGATTCTGAGTGTCCACCAATTTCCAAAGAGCTAAAATTGTGAAAATCCCCTTCAACTTGCCAAATAAATTCGTAATTAGTTCTTAAAATTCGGCTATTTGAGTATAAACTTGAAAAATTTTAGAATTATATTATATTGAATACCCTGAATCAAGAGAATCACCTTTACCAATAGTCAACATTAGCCAGCACCATAATTTCAGGTACTGGCTACTGTTGACGATTGGTAAAGGTGATTCTCTTGATTCAGGGTATTCAATATAATAGAATTCTAAAATCTGGAAGCAATCGGAAAATACTCTTAACATAAGAGGAGAACGAATTAAAGTTCAGGGAATAAAAAACACCTTGCCGACTTGCGATGAAGGCGTAATTGGATTTCCTGCAAGGACTTGCAGACGAGCGTAGACACCTCAAAAAGCTTCCAACAAATATGTAAGTAGTAAATCCATAATCGACCAATTATCAGAAATTTTGGTACATAGGTCGTAAACTTGTAGTGAAGTACCTCTAAAGAATGTTCGGTGAAAGTAACTCAGGAATCTAGTAAGAGATAGGACTACTTGTGCAAACTTGCGGTGATGACATTTGCAAGCTCAGTACAGACTAGAGACATCTGCGAGTATACGCCAAGTTTTCACACGCCGAAGATGATGAATCAATACTTAATAAATGGCATGTAGAATATGTGGTTTAATTCAACAGTTGCTAGAGTAGTTGGTGAACTGGACTTTAGAAACGTATACAAGATAATATACTTGAAATACCATCTTTGAACACCAGAACCACAGAGACAGCTAGCACAATTCAAATGAGAGCTCAATTACAATGGTTATGATGGATGAAATACTCGTGTTAAGAAATAATGGTACAAGTCTCTCCGCTGAACTGAAAAGATAATATCTACGGTTTTCCAAGGTAATGGCCATCAATGTGGGAGTGGGAGGAAACTGTCACTAAGTTGACTTTTTTGAATACTGAAGAAGAATAAAAGTATGGTAGGCCGGAGAGCCGAAGAAGGAGGTCTCCAAGCACTCAGGCATTGATGCCCATTGTACTGAATATGGAAGAAAGTGTATACCTTATTGTAATCTGCCCACCTTACTCTTTTACTTTGATATACCTATGATATACTTTACATGTATCCTTTCAACACTAGATAATCAATCAGACCTGAAATGAATGCAACAAGACTGACATCACCACAGAGATCTGGTGACGTTACAGCACCTGATTTTTAGCTTCCTCAACACGTCTTCTTCAAGCATATTCGTGTGCTGACATAAGATTGCTCTCTAATTCCCCAAGCCTAACCTTTTCAGGTTTCTTATGTCAACACATGGAATATGCTTGAAGAAGACGTATTGAGGAAGCTAAAAATCAGGGGCTGTAACGTCACCAGATTCGTGTGGTGTTGTCAGTCTTGTTAGTCAGGTATAAACAACGAGATGACCTCACATTGCAGTTATGTGCTGAATTAGAAAGTCTGCTGAGGGAGCAGTCTCGGTCGAGTATATGAAAGTGGCAAAGGGGAAAGTCAACAATAACTGTTTTAATTATTATTATTTTTTTATCATTATGCATGAAATACATTTTAAGCACCTGCACACACAACAGCACACACACAAAGTAAATGCAACACTCAAGTAACAGTAAATAATGCTCTGCAGTGCAGCGAAGTAGATTGGTGCGGAAATGCAACACTAGCACGCCAAGAGGCAGCCGGCGGCAGTATTTGCAATCATGACCACTTTTTGCGTAAGAATCGTATGGTAATTAATGCAAATGTACCATGCCAAAGATCTTACCCAAACACCCAACGTAAAATGTTAGTAGTAACAGACAAAAACCATTGAGTAATTAAATCGTGGCCTGAAAATTGTATTGAGCAGGCAAGTTTCTGATTCTTCTTAGGAACATTTTTCAAGTTGCCATTAACTAACTTTTTGCACTCATGCTAAGAGCAATTGTTCTGAAGCAAAATTTATAATAGCAAAGTTGAATTGTCCAAATGCGATACGAATAACACAACAACACTTTTGAGCGGAATCGCACTTTATGATCTATCTGGTCTATCCAGACCCGCAGCCAGCGCTGCTGCTCGTATCTGGCATATGAGGTGGCTGCGTTTACACTATGCCGACTGGTACTCCTTTCACTTTTCAACGAGTCGTGATCTGTGTGTGTGTATGTGTGGAGGGGGACTACAAATGCGTCGCTTTCATATGTCTCTGAGTTTAACATTTTACTCGTATAATTGTAGAAACTTGAGCGTTCTACGGAATTCTGGAATTAATTTATCATTACTTAATCAGAAGCTGCCGCGTGAACTTTGAACTTTGCTCTTTTTTGATAATTTCAGCATACTCTGAAATCGTCATTGGAGCTAATTTATTTTTCATGTCGTTTCTAGTTTGTAATTGAAATGTGGAAATCGTTTCAACTATGCTAACCGAACCTGCCAAAATAAACTTTTTAATGCACTAAAGTTGCCGGTTGTGATACTCAACCCGATTTAAAGCCAGAACGGGAATACATTGGCCTTCAAACGTTCGGCACTTGTTTTAAATTTATGTTCATGCAGCTCTTTAAGTGAGTCTAGGAAACAATACTCTCAGAGATTAGTTTACTGAAATTAAAAGCAAGAACTGTCACAGCAATCACTAAAAAAATAAAGGGTTTTCCAATAAAGGCTGTTATTTTGGTATTCAAAGAAAAATGCAATTTTTTGAGATAAATGATCGGATGTTTATTTCATAATAAAGAGGAAGATATGCCGTTAATAATGAAAAGCAACATCAGCCAAATGGCCATCACGACCACGCTTACAGGACCATATCCTTTTCATGAAATTTTCCATAACCAAATCGCAAAGTGGCTGCCCTATGTCCTCGATAGCCTCACGAATTCTATCTTTGAGGTCTTGAATCGACGCTGGGCTGTTGGCGTAGACCTCATCTTTCACGTGACCCCAAAGGAAGAAGTCGCAAGGTGTTAAATCTTGGTGGCCAATTGTGATCACCTCTTCGAGAGATAACACGGTCCGGAAACTTTTCCCGTAAAAGAGCAATGGTTTCGTTGCTTGTGTGGCACGTAGCGCCGTCTTGTTGAAAGTAAACGTTGTCCAGATCAATACCATCCAACTTCGACCATAAAAAATCATTAATCATCTCTCGAAGGCGCAATCCATTCACCGTTACTGTTGATCCAACCTCATTTTCGAAAAAGTAAGGTCCAATGACCCCGCCGGACCATAAACCGCACCAAACGGCCACACGTTGAGGATGGAGAGGCTTCTCAACAATAACTCTTGGGTTTTCCGAGCCCCAGATGTGACAATTTTGCTTGTTGACATAGCCACCGAGGTGGAAATGGGCCTCATCAGTCAAGATGATTTTTCGATGGAATTCCAATCAGCAAAGACACGACGTTGTTGATGATCGGCCTGCTTGAGTTCTTGTGTTAACTGAACTTTATAAGCCTCAAGACCCAAGTCTTTATGCAAAATACGTGGTAATGACGTTTGTGGAATGCCCAATTCTAAAGAACGACAAGGAATGGACAAACCTGGGTTTTCTTCAACACTTTGGGCTACAGCAGCAATGTTCTCAGTTGTTCTTGAGCGGCGTGCACGGGTTTTATTCTTCACATCACTAATTTGTCCCAACTGCTCCAATTTTTCCACCAATTTCTGTATTGCGGTCCGACAAGGTGCTTCACGACGACCCAAAAATGCTTTAGTTTTGCGAACTGTGACTGCAAGATTTTCACCATTTTTGTAGTGAATTTTAGTAATTTCAATGCGTTGTTGAAGCGTGTATCGTTCCATTTTTAGTAATGGCGTAGTTTCTACTTGTCAAATGTCAAAGAATAAAAGCTTCAAAAGTGACAGCTACCGAAATACCGGGTAATTCAAAATAACACCTCTTGTTGGAAAACTCTTTACTAACAGCCTCAAGTAAAGGGTTTCCCACACTATCTTGATGACGTAAATGCACAACCGGTTAAGAGAGAAGAACTCAACAGAGCAGATGAAGAATCACGAAGATTAATTTCGAGACCAACCAAGCATAGGTAAAGATTGTGTGTGAAATTCTAAATGATAATGACAAATACAGATGATCGAAGCTCAGAGATGCACTCTTTTTTGGACATCGCCATCGCACACAAATCACATAAGAAAGAGAAAGATAGATGGAGGGGGAGAGGGAGACAAACATGGATGACTTTTCCTCCGCTTCAAAAGCAAACCTATCCACATACTTTCAACCCGCATACATGTTCTCTTTTCAGATTAGATCACTGCGTATATTTACTCTATGGGTAGAGGGAATGCAGATCGTTGTTAAACTGTTGCTAGCCTAACCCTCACAGTGAATATTGTAACCTACACATGGTCAGGAGGAACTTGACTTTTCTTTGCGGCACGTAGTAGCGATAGGCATTCAGTAATAATTGGGAGATTTCCACAGGCTCAAGTGTCACTCTGGATTGTAATCGTAGTTATCAGGGCCAACTTCTGTTGGTATTTTTCCTTAATCGCTGACTCGTGATTTTTCGAATGAATCCTAAACGATTTTTCCTGTGCCCGTTCAGAATTAATTTTTTTAGTGTAGACGATTTGCAGCCTATGAAATGAGTACTGCACTGGTTTTGATCACCGATCCTATTTACAGAGAGGGTGAATGAATTCTCTCTTTCCGAATCGACCATTGCTCCGATGGTAGGGTCATAAAGCAGCAAGAATCTTTCGAACGATTCCAGGAATGAATGTAGTCAGTCCTGCATATGTTTTTATTGCTATTTGGTTTGTTGTTGTTTCATTCTTGTGTGTTTTCCTCACCTTTGACCCTCTGTTTACCAATTGAACAGCGTATTCGACAGAAAGCAATTTGCGATTAAATTTCTAAGTAGTTCAATCCTGCTCTGACATGGGCCTTTGCTCTCAACGTTCGGCTGGTGCTACCTCATATCATATCCCACAAGAGCTGCGGTACTGGCTTTAACAGATAAATGAGTTTGCTTAAAAAATATGAAAATGTACCATCTGAACACTTTCAAAGATATGTCGGTCATTATAAAAATCCACTAAGTCTCAACTTCGTTTTTTGTGCTACTCATATTGAATTGTACTGAACGACTGTGCAGAGTCTTACTGGGAGTTTGTTTCGAAGTTTCCATATCGTCACATGTGCAAAGGCGCCACAACACGAGTAGCAAAGTGAACACTGCACTGTGCATAACTTCACTCTATGTAATCGTATACATAAAAGATGTGGAATGATGTGGCAGAGAAAATGTGTGCAAGTATGCAACAATGGCAGCAAATGTTGCAAGAGCGCATACGTGGCTAATTATGCTTTGTTCAAATTGTAATGAAATGGCATTAATCATTAAAATCATGTACAAATCAAATGTAAATGCGAGTAAATGCGAAATGCTTCAATCCAGCCGCACCACTGAGAAATGTCGACTCGGCAATTGCCTTAAATGTGCCGTTAAGAGGGCGCCCACTATTGTGGCGGCATTAATGTGGCAGCAGCATACGTAACTAATGCGCTACGAATTCAAATGCCATTTAAGTGCTCTGAGTTGCATGCATTCCGCCACTTGGGCCGCATATGTTAAATATTTCTTTGGGCTCTTTTTGTTGGTATTCTTGTTGTTGGTGGTGTTATTGTTGTTGTTGTTACAAATTCTTTGGCTTTAGCTATGCTTGGTTCAGCGGGTGGTATGCTAAACATGTTTTATTCCGTTGTTGTTGTTGTTGTTATTGTAGCTTTTTGTTAATTTCATTACTCATTTTAACGTTATTAGACTAGTTATGTCTGGCTTTGGTGGCTCGAAGCGACCTTCCCGTCACACACAACGACGAAAACTGTAATTAAATTTATACAGAAAATCACGACAATCAGCATAAATGACTGTGCATATGGGTATTTCTGCACGATCATTAAGTGGCCAATGTACGACGTGTGAGGAAATGTGCAGCGAATACAATAGCAAGCCATAAAGTTGAAGGTTACCAGGCAACAGGTCGTATGAGTGACAAATTTTTGATAGACTAGTTGCTTCACATACACGCTGGAGACAGAGCGGCGTTAAGAGACAATAAACTACGCACCCAAGCACAGACATTGTGGTAATTAATCAAAAAATGACAATTATTTAACGGAATGCGAAACTGAGAAAAGAGAATTGAAAAAATAAATAAAATTTCAAGCTTTTAACGGGTACTTGTAATGTAGGCAGATTATTCTCGAAGCGGTTGGTATTATGTCATGCATCGCTACACTTGGCTGCAAATGCTAAAGTAAGCGGCATAAAGTAACTACAACAATGCAAAAACGTGTGATAATCAGGCACGAGTATGTTGTCTCCAATTCGTAGTCAGAAACCTACTCAACACGGGACAAATCGAGTCCTTTTTAGTGACTTTTCTGTATATACGAGTAATGAGAAAAATGTTTCGAGAGGTCGCTATGAAGGTCTCACTGTAAGCAGAGAGAGAGGGAGAGAGAGAGAGAGAGAGAGAGAGGGAGAGGGAGAGAGATAGAGAGAGAGGGTGAGTCAGATGTACACATAAAAAGAGACAGAGAGTGAGTCAGATATAAACATAGAAAGAGACAGAGAGAGCGGGAGTGGGGGAGAGAAAGATGGAGACGGGAATATTTTGTTTGTTACTCGTCGCATGCAATACGTACAGAACATTACTGACTACCAGTAATGTCAAGCAGGTTTACAATTCAGGAGAATCTCAATTGAGGAACTAGAGATGACATTACATAAAAGCTACATAAGTAGAAGTACACCAACAACCACCAACAATAAATAGTAAACGACACTATCAGACGAATATGAATGAATAACTTTGCCGCGGAAAAAATAATGAAATTTTCTTAAGGATGATTGCGGCCTGTCTGCAAATAGGATTCATGTTTCTCTGCACCAGACCCGATTTCAGAGACACTGCTTATTTCCCATTTTCATAAAGAAGGATAGAGATGGACACATAGAGAGAGAAAGAGATAGAAAGAGAGAGAAATAGCGATAAAGAAAGATAGAGATAGACACAGAGTGAGAGAAAGAGAAAGAGAAATAGAGATAAAGAAAGATAGAGATAGACACACACAGAGAGAGAGAGAGAGAGAGAGAGAGAGGGATCTATAAATACGCTCATTCCCACAAAAACAATTTATTATAAGGTTAAACAAGACATTTGCATCATCCTTCTTACTTTCTCGAGTGAACTCCATAATACCTTTTACTTGCATTACTTGCATTACTTGCATAGTGTTACATTATAAAATTGAAAGATGTCCAAAGACACAAACCCTTCAAGCCCTTTGAATCTGTCAGGGAATTAGTTTTGGTTCAACTTTTGAAAACCTTTTATGAAAACTTTCTTCAAACACTGTAGAAAACTGAACTATGTTGATAGAGTTGTAAGAATGCGTCGTAGGTACTATAATGCTGTTGAATTTTATCATACAGATTTTGCATAGACTTTTTGTGATCCTTGTTGAAAGTCATACAAAAAATGATTATACGTGTTCCTCTTCTTTGCTATTTCTCTCTCGTATCCAACACACACGCCAATATCGATTAATGAAATTTTGTCCTAAGCAGTTTTCATTAAACTGAAATACATACTTTGCGAAATTGTAACTCATTGGGATTTGATGCCGTCAAGTATTAACCGGGTTACCTAGAACCCCTCTATATGCCTGAAAAGTTTACCTTCGAATCGAAATATTGCCAAATATTGAGTCAAAAGTCCAAATTTCAGTCGTTAGATGTTCTTCAGTTCCCAGCACTAATCAATTTTTGTTCATTCGGTCTGATGGTCTTTTATTGCATTGCCTCAATCTCATTTGGCACTTGCAATTGGTCTTCTTCGACAACTCATTCCGAAATACATGATTTTTTACTTGTATCATGAAAATTTAGTTTTAAAATCAGAGGTATATTTACAACACTTATAAAGTTATTTGATCGCCAATGAACTTCATTTTTGGTTTCATGGATGTGTTAATAAGCAAACTCATAGCACATGGTTTAAGACCAACGTATTAAGTTCGCATTTTGACCACAAGGAGATTGCGACTTTGAGAAATGTCTCCAAGAATGTGAGAAGATTTGATAGTTCGTGTTTATTTCCTGGGGGAATTCGTGAATTTTCAGGGTTTTGCAAATAAACCAGCTCTGGAAGAAAATATTGTTCGAATCATTCGTAGGTGCATTGCTATAAAAAGTGGACAAGAACTACACCTTCAGAATGAACTGCTTCATGAAAAGCCACGTTGGTTCAAATTATATTAAAACATCAATAGCTTAAATCGATATTTCTAATAGATTAGAATTTTTGAACCAAATTTAGTGTCGACTTTCCAAATTGCTTTACTTTCCGAGCTTATTAAAGTAACCTCATTTTTGTCATTCCTAGAGAAATGGACTGTGATCAGGGATAGAGCATTCATGCTATTATCGTAGGTGTTCTGTAAAAAACTTCCTGATTACACTAAATAACATTTTGATTTCCTCGTTTAGAAGGATAGAATGGCACAACATAGGACCGACCAATTTGGATTTTGACTTCTTACACATTTCAACCTATTTCACGGTTGTGATTTAGATCCTGACCAAGCTGCGCCAACATTCTAGAAATATCACTTACTCCCTTTCTTATATTTCAATTTCCTAAATTTTTAATTAGAATTGTATTCGCTCCATTGCACATTTTATCATGTAAATTGTCGTAAAACTTTGTGAACTTTTTCTTAATCGTTTTTTTACTTCTTAATGCGATACTTTTATTTACTGACAAACACACTCACAATGGCAACGCTGAGTATCGCATTGCAAACTTGTTCTGGTCTATGCAGCGTAGCGTGAAAAATGTAAAACTTCTCAACAAAGCAGAACTGACCGCAGCACCGCCACAAACACACCACACACGTCCACCCACTCACACCCGTTCTAATTCACGTGTACACTTGCCAGCAATGGCTGAAATCCAATACGGAGGGTGCACATTAGCTGCGCGAGGGAAACTTGTTCCCGGAAGGGTTTGTATTTACATACCCATGCAATCGAGCGCATAAGCAGCAATCATGCAGCAAATACAAGCATCTGAGCCAAGAAACACAACCAAGTAAACTGTAATTGTAGCGAGAGCTGCGGACGTCGCCGTCGCCGCTGACGGTGCACGCAGAAAGTGCAGCCTGCATGAGTGGCAATCGGCACAGCGATCCGCCTATATAAGCGGCGACATAATTGCTAAACGACATCAAAGCAAAACAATAGCTTTAAACGGCAGTATTAACCCATTAAAGTCCACCAGAAGTCCAGCTCGACCGTCGTAAAATGTTCAAACTGGTAAGCCGAAGGAAGGATACGTGCCCGGCACTAGGTGACAACTAATATCGAAATTTTTCACTTTCCAGCTTGTAATCGCCGCCGTACTCAGCGTTGCCGCTGCTCGCCCCAGCATTTTGGCACCGGCCATCCTGCCAGCACCCGTTGTCAGAGTCGGTCACGTGGTGCATGCCGTGCCCGCTGCCGTTTCGCACCAGAGTCACACGCAGATACACTCACACCCAGTCATAACTTCCGTGGTGGCGCCGGTTGTGCCAGTGGTGCACTCGCCATGGGTTCACTCGCATGTGGTCGCCGCTCCCTTAGTGGCCCATCCCGGTTCAATTGTCGTGCACGGCTGAAAATAATGACGAGCAGCCCAATTCGTTGGAATTTGTCTAAATTTGAACATCCTGGCGTACCCTGCAACTCTACCGTCTTAGCATACTTAGCGGAATATTATTTTCTATTTTTAACTCAATATTTTTTCTTCTAATTTTCCCTGTGTTGTTATACATTTCTTAATTCTTTGCTTACATTTTGGTTGGTTTGTTTTTTTTTCTTTTTTTCTTTTTTTTTAATTTTAATTTTGCAATAAATTTTTCTAGTTAAAGAAAACATTTAATATTTTATTTAAAAGTAGGCACAGTGCACAATGAAAGCCTTTGCACCACACACAAAAACACATCCGCTCAGTACAAATAATCCACTGCCTAAAAGCATGCTACATTTTTTGCCAAGATCAATAGAATATGTTGCGATGCATGCACTAGGCAGGTACCGACGGCAGGTACAACAGATTCTGTGGCATTTCATTGTTTGATTTTGTACTGCTATCTTGAATGAATGGAGCGCATACTGCTCTAGGCTCGAGTATCAAAATCTGTTCCATTGGTTACAATTCATACCGCAGTCAAGAATTCAGCGTTTCGTTTGTCAACTGTGTGCGGCGAACGCTGCATGTTTAGTTATAGACTATAGGTGACAGATACTCGTATAAGGTGCAAGTAATTTATTGTATTTGAAATATTTACAGAACTTGCCACTAAATAGCACATGTGACCCTAAAAACAATAATTGGAAGAGCATCACAACACCGAGAAAAAACAGCAACACATTCCTGCTTGGAAGCTTTCAATAAAATGGTGGAGAATAACAACCAAACCAATGGAAGACCAAATATTCAGAGAAAGAGGCAAACAATTTTCTCAGCCGGCACCGATACTTACACCATGATTATTGATAAAGGTGGAGAAGGCGTTGGTTGAATGACAATTTAAATTCAGTGGCCTGCAAATAGAAGAGAAAGAAGCGAGACCGTGACAAAGCTCCAATGGAAGGCTGAAATTACCACTACTCAGCGGAAGCAATCAGAGATATTTTGATTTGACCTAAAATAATGTGATAAAAAATCTGACTTAAATAATCAGACTTAAATAATCTGACCTATAATAATGTGATAATAATATCTGACTTAAATAATCCGACTTAAATAATCTGACTTAAAATAATGTGATAATAACTGACTTAAATAATCTGACTTAAAATAATGTGATAATAACTGACTTAAATAATCTGACTTAAATAATCTGACTTAAATAATCTGACTTAAAATAATAAATAAGTTCTAATAAATAAAACATTACTGCCGATTTCAATCTGTGCTAAAAGTAACGATCTGGGTTAGTGTGACCTTCAACCGTGCGGAAATGATCAACCAGTTACAACATATTCTCTCAATGCTACTCAAGTCTCAGCAATCAAATTCAGAGAAACTCGTCATCATCTGAGCAACGTTCTACTAGTATACCATTGAACTACCCAACCACCTACCAAACACCAATTGCACCAGTTCTAATTGGAAATTGCGTTTATTGAGAGTTCCAAAGTCTCAGCAATATATAAAAAACGCTTTCGTACACCATTTCAGATAGTCAAGTAACTCTGCACCACAAATATACCATGACAGTGTATTCCCAGTGTCCACTAATATAAAATACTTCGAATTAAAAATTGGTATGATATCATAAGCAGGGCGCCTGCCTGCGGCCTGCTTACTTACAAGTCAATGAGTATCTTATTCATCGTATTGAAATCAATGAGAATATATTATTTAGTATGCTTCGGTCCAGTTTTATTTTCAAAATCCACTAAAATAATTATTTTTAAGCATTAACAATCCGTAACAAAGAAAAAACCTGTATTCCTGTGTTCCTTTGTACAAATCAATGATGCAGAGTGTAGGCGAGGGGAGCCTGCACATGAACACTCTTCAACAAAGGAGCCGCATGCACCAAGGGCACTGAGTGCACCGAGTGTACAGAGTGCACAACAGGAGCGGCACTGTATGTGTGCACCACTGGCGCTGCAACAGGGTGGACAGAGTGCACCAAGGGGGCAGCGTGTAGGGTGGTCTTCACAACGGGCGCCAGCACAGGCTGCACAATTGACTTACTGTGGTACTGCGTGAGGCTTTGATGGGAGACAGCAGAGGGTGCACTGTGCACCACGGCACCGACAGGATGGTGCTCCACGTGATGGGTGGCAATGAGACCGGCATTGGCACCAGCGGCCAAGCAGAGGATGGCAAATATAGGTACCTTTGAAAGGATATGCTTATGAGCTAATAAAATAAAACGACTTATTGCAAACTTACAAATTTCGTCATAGTTGTATCGGGCTTCGTTTGACTTGTCTTCGGATGTAAGATCAGATTGGAACTGTTGCTGGATGATGCTTTGGCGGACTTTATATACATGCGAGCAAGTTGAATGCCCTGTCGGTAAACAGACAGCTCACGCAATTATTTTGATTATTCAAACACGACAACGAAACGAAATTGCAACAAATCATGCTGCTGACGGACGAAGGAAGGCGTCGCCACTCAACTTACCGGTCATACGCAACAGACGACCAAAAATACCAATCACATAGCAGGCAAATTACCGAAAATACACACAGACGCAGCCGCAGATTCAATGGACTGACCTTCATTCAACTTCAATACCAGCCAGCCCAGATGCTTTGATGAATGAGCGAATGCGATGGGCTTGTATTGGATTTGATTCGCATCGATCACACACTGAGAAGCGATTAGAATGCTCCGTAGCGAGGAGCAGGGTCGGTCGCTTTCAAGGTGGCGAACGGTCATTTTCGAGGACTGATTCGTGCTTTAGTGGCATACAGGCAACCGCAGAATATTGGACTATAAAAGGTACGAACCTGGCGAATTCACAGCATAAACAGACCAAAGCTTCAAACAGCCGAACAAGTCTCAAACTCCAAAACAGAAATGTACAAATTCGTAAGTCTCAAATAGCGGTTGCTTTTTTGACATACGCGAGTATGTTATATTTATAAAATAATTCCTTAAATGTTTTTGCAGGTTTCCGTCTCCGCCCTTCTCTGCCTGGCTTCCGTCATCAGTGCCGGTTTCATTGCCACCCATCACGTGGAGCACCATCCTGTCGGTGCCGTGGTGCACAGTGCACCCTCTGCTGTCTCCCATCAAAGCCTCACGCAGTACCACAGTAAGTCAATTGTGCAGCCTGTGCTGGCGCCCGTTGTGAAGACCACCCTACATGCTGCTCCCTTGGTGCACTCTGTCCAGCCTGTTGCAGCGCCAGTGGTGCACTCTGTCCACCCTGTTGCAGCGCCAGTGGTGCACACATACAGTGCCGCTCCTGTTGTGCACTCTGTACACTCGGTGCACTCAGTGCCCCTGGGGCACTCGGTTCCTTTACTGAAGAGTGTTCATGTGCAGGCTCCCCTCGCCTACACTCTGCATCATTGATTTGTACAAAGGATCACAGGAATGCAAGTGTTGTTGTTATGATTTTTTATTGCAAGGAAATATAAAGTTTCACTAATGGTATAAAAAAATGTATGTTGTGTTTTATTTGATTTAAGCGACTATATGAGTACATAGGTGAAATTTCCTGACATGGTGAAATTTCCTGGGTCCAGGTGAAATTTCCTGGGCCCTGGAAACAAAATGACAACTGCGAAACTGAGGTCTGTCAAGAATTTCCGTAACGCTTCGTCGATTTAAACCATTGGTAAAATTGTGAGAATGTCCTTGGGGGTTTGAGGAGTGGATCCCTGTATATGGGGCCTTTCCTATATACTGAAATAGACGAAGTCTGGGCAGATCCTTTAATATTCACCAATTAGTTGCTTTCAGACTCCGATAACTTTTAGGGAAGTACATTGAAGCCAGAAATATGACACTTGTATGAAAATTAGTATTAATACCATCTGCAAAATATCTGAAACAAAGATTATGTTTCATTTGGAGCGAAATCAGAGCAACTTCTGGCAGCATACGGGAAGAAGCAATTCAAATGTATGAGACTCTTGTTTGAGAATATAAAAGAATTGAAAGCGGATTTACGCAGAGAAGACTGAAGAAGTACGAGGGCGGATTGATATTGAAGCTACCTAGCGCTAATTGACAGCACAAACACAAAAACTTTTTTTTGCGTTCTGTCAAACGTCAGCTGTTAAAATTTCACCCAAATTCATCGATTAGTTTATTTGTTGTAGTCGTTTGAAGTAAGCAACTTTTGTGTTTCTTGAAAAATGGAAAAAAACGAATTTCGTGCAGTGATTAAACACTATTATTTGAAAGGGAAAACGGCGAAAGAGACAAAAGAAAAGCTCGATAAACATTACGATGAGTCTGCTCTGTCAGATTACATGGTAAAATATTGGATTGCTGAATTTAAACGCGGCCGAACAAGCACTGCAACAATACCATCCACAGGAAGGCCAAAAGAGGTGGTTACTGAAGAAAATATCAAGAAAATCCTCGATATCGTTATGAGTGATCGCCGAGTCAAGTTGCGTGAGATTGTTGGAATGGTAAACATATCATATGAACGTGTGTTCAACATTTTTCATGAACATTTCCATATGAAAAAGCGATCGGCAAAATGGATGCCGCGTGTGCTCAGTGTCGAACAAAAACGAGTTCGACAGACCACTTCACAGCGGTGTTTGGACATGATAAAGCGTAATCCTGTTGATTTTTGGCGTCGATTAATAACTGTTGATGAAACGTGGGTCCACCACTACACATCTGAAACCAAAAATCAATCGAAACAATGGGTGGAAGCTGGTGGAAGCGCTCCGAAGAAGGCGAAGGCAGTGAAATCGGCTGGCAAAGTTATGGCCACTGTATTTTGGGATGCACACGGAATTGCTCATCGATTATCTTGAAAAAGGATCCACCATCACAGGAAAGTATTATCGTGCATTATTGGATCAATTGATTGATGCAATCAAGGAAAAACGACCACATTTAAAGAAGAAAAAAATCCTCTTTCTTCAAGACAACGCACCGATTCACACAGCATTAGATACGATGCTAAAATTACGTGAAATACACTTCGAATTGGTTAATCATCCACCTTATAGTCCAGATTTAGCTCCTAGTGACTTTTTCCTGTTTCCAAACTTGAAGAAATGGCTCGCAGGAAAAAGATTCATCTCAAACGAAGAAGTGATTACCGAAACTAACGCGTATTTTGAGGGGTTTCCGAAATCGTATTATTCAGATGGTATAAAAAAGTGGGAATATCGTCTTACTAAGTGTGTCGAAGTAAAAGGAAACTATGTTGAGAAATAAATGGTTTTTGAAAAAAAAAATGTGTTTTTCCTACTTAGGTAGCTTCAATATCAATCCGCCCTCGTATGTACGCCGGTCATGCAGCAAGAATGTCAAAATAAATATTTTGTTGATAAATTGTAAAAGAGAACAAGAGTCTGAGAGTTTTACTCGTATGTACTAATCCCAGTAGAACGAGTCGGTTGTTCAGTATATGCCGAAGATACAAAAGGCTTCAAATTATAAAAACAATAATTTTACCCAAAATATCATAATGTGAATATTTAAAGCAAAGTGTCTGATAATTCCAATTAGAAGTGGTTCGCTTTGCAATTTAAGAGAAATCAGGAACCTGATCTGCAAATGGGACTTCATTTTAAGTTATTAAGTATATAGTGATTTATTGTCTAAGCCCGCCCTCCGGCAGATAGTTTACCAGTCATTGTTGTACTCGTGAGTTTCGAAGCTTTCTAAATACTTACTTTAAGTTAAGGTTTTTATTGTAATTTCGCTGTGCAAATTTTGGTGAAATTTCGTCCCGCCACACACCCACTTTCTAAAAGCTTATATTTGTTAAATCTCACACTTCTTAAGAACAATGAGATGATGCTAGATATACACCTATTTAGGACTATATAGGAAACCTTTCCAGCAACGTCCGTTTTGTAAAAGGGTATTAATGAGATTATACTCGTATATTGTAAAACGACAAGTTATTTGATCATGCATCAGATGATTCGACGCAAGTACTATATAGCGCAGTACTCATAATCGTATTGAAACGCAGTGTTATTAATGGCATTCCCAACTCTATCAGACCAGGGGCTGAAGCATGAACCTATTGATAGAGTAACTGGAGAAGTCAAAAAAATGAGAAATATTGCTTTGTTTGAGCGAATTATTCAATTATAGAACTGTATTCAATCTAGAACAGAATTAACAATATTGTGTTCACTACGAATAATTCAGTATACAGACTGATTGCTGTTGGATTCCCGAAATTTATACCGAATAAATAGAGCAATAATTCTGTGGATTTAATCTGGACAATTTCCACACTAACCTCGTATTATCGTTGTGAGCAATCTAATTTATATATGATTAATGATTTAATAGCGTAAAAAACATGTGTCTGAGGTGTGAAGAACTTGCAAGTAACTTCCAATATAGGAGAGTAACTATTCAACAATCCTAGGTACCTAGAGAGAAACTCTTCAAATACTTAAATAGATATGTACTCGTATATGAAATGGATTTACATAAGATCCATGAAGGGGAAATTCATAAATTTCTGGTAGGGGTGCATACTCGTAGCTGCCAAGAAGAATGAGAGTTTATACAAATGATTTCTGTCGCAGCTGCAGGAACGAGGAGGAAGTGGAAACGATCCAGCATCTCTTCTGTACATGTCCAGCTTTTGCTAGAAATAGGGAGCGTTTACTAGGATCCCACTTCTTAACAAGTATAGATGGTCTATGCCAGTCAGGTGTTAACAACCTTCTTCGCTTTGTAAAAGGCTCAGGGTGGTTCAATCTTGAGGGGGAAGCGTAGCCATGCCTCGCATCCGCGGCTCACAACGGACCCAACTGGTGGTCCAAGTGGCATCACTGGTTTATTGGTGATGCGGCTGCCCTACCTACCTACCTACTGCCGGAGTTTTGCACACTTTTAAGTACCCTATATAAGTTTGCCAAGAGAGACGGTCACTGGTTTATTGGTGATGCGGCTGCCCTACCTACCTACCTACTGCCGGAGTTTTGCACACTTTTAAGTACCCTATATAACTTTGCCAAGAGAGACGGTCGTCTACACTTAAATCCTTTATGTAACTCCAGCTACTTACGCCTGCCTACATTAGCGATCCTGATTACCACAATCTTCCAAGTGCATGTTTGCTACCACCTGATTGCGATTGCAACATGTGTCATAATAATGATTCAATATACGAATAATGGAACACAGTCCCAGCTGCTTCTGGCAAAGGATATGTATAGAGTCTGCAACACTTTGCCTTGAAAAGGTGTGAGGAACTTAAGAATCTACGTGGACTATGTTCAACTTCAATTCAAAGACACTCCCTTAACAAGAAGCTATACATATATGGCTGTGGTATGGGAATAATTAACCTAACCAGGTCGAAGTAAAGTCCATGTAAGCCCAGTCTATGTAGTACTAACTCGTATAGTATAAACAATAGTGGAGGGCATCTATTTTCTTCGTGCATAGATACAGATTTTTTAGCTATACTCACAGTTGTAGAAACTTCTTATTCGGTGACATCAAGTCTTGCGAAACACATGTTGCGACAATTGTTACAGCCTTGCGTCCCACTCAAACTCTCGCCTCAATCGACTCCGCTCACACATGTTGCACTGCAGTGTGTGCGATGCGATGTGTACGATTCATGGCTAACATTAAAACGGTATAAAAAAACGATTAAACTGCTTCATTTCAATTTATATCACAGCATAGCACAACACAACCGCGTCGGGCGGTCCCTATGTCAAGGCTGCCACGAAGCACTTAACCCACAATTTTGACAACTGCACTTGGACCGATGACACACATACTCGTAAAACAAAACAGAAACCAAAAAAACCTTTTCGACTGCGAAATGATTGAACTAAATCAAAATTTGCGTAGCCAGCTTCCCCGCTCCACCGTTGCGAGATCTGCTTCGTTTACATTTCATTTCTTAAGTTTTTCCTTTAGCGCATTCTGGAAGTTTTCAGCGAACATTTCAATTGTCCACTCTCGGTCAAAACAACGCACGCACACTCACTACTTTCGGATCTTGTTGGGCTGCCTTGCATGCCATGTATCGCCAACTGCAGTGACCGTCGCTCCATTGGACTGCCAGGGGTAATCGCCTGCGAGCAGTCACATCCGTGGGGAACGAACGCTCTAAAGAGACGGACGAGCGAGCGAACTGAGTGAATGTAAATTGAAGAGTTCGATACAAATTTTGATAAAAATGTAAATAATTGCATACAATTAAAAATGAAACAACTACGGCAGCAACAACAGCTTCAACTACAACAACATGAAGTACAATTGTATTCGATAACAATCTGGATGGTTGATTCGTTCATATTGGACGTAAATGCAGGGCTGAGTGCAAAACATCAGTTTCTTTGGCTTTTGGTGCTATGAGGCTTGGTTCCGCCACCAAAGTGTATACAGACCCATACACTTTCACCGGCGCTTGCAGGTTGTGACATCACCTTATCGTTCACACTGAGCTCGTGTTTTGTTGTTAATCCGAGTAAATAGTTCTCGAAGTTTCAACTGGATTGATAGTGTGTTCGGATACTCGTAATATGAAGCTCTCCAATGCAAGATATGAACTTGTTCTGAGTGTTGGCGCACGATTCTGTGCTCATCTATTGCTAAGGCTCTTCTTTCTGAGCCTTTGTTGCTGTTTTCCTACACTAAACGAACTGCAACTAGTTCTAACAACAATCTTAGGCATTAAAGTTATGGTCCTGGCAGGTTGCAGTTATGGTCCTGTGGCGTTCACGCCGTACTTGAGTGTTTGCTCTTTAATTCCACTCACCGAGAGTAGTCGCGAGAAACCACTTTGCATTGAATATGAAAAGAAAATGTTTTTTCAATGAATATTTTGTCTTTAGAGCAAAAAATTTTACTAAGTCTCAAAAAATGTTTCAATCTCTGTGTGGCATATTTTATTTTTTAGAATAAATTTATTCTATTTAAATATTTTCGATCCTTCTTTATTATCCTGTATGCCTCAGGGATCCTAATTATTAAATTAATCTCAACAACATTTCCGCAACTAATTGTGGAATCAAAGACGAAATAATCCATTCTCCAAAGCGATGGCATTGTCTTCTATCATTTGTCGAATTTGCAATTTTGAATTTACGGCCGCTGACGAGAACAGCCTCTGTCCACGTTGTACTGATCGCATAATTGCAGACCTGGGTCCGCACCTCGCATCAACAGACTCTGAAACGAACATCAATAGTACGGTTGCTGTCACTAGTCCCCAAGCCCCATTAATAAATTCGGAACCATGTGCGTCGTCCAGCGTTGCGCCCTCCACAGTCCCAGTCCGCCGTATAGCAACTGATATTGCTACGGTACTTGCCAACGCAGAAGATCCTGACAGCATGGACACTGATTCTGACGAAGAAGTGGTACAACTCCCGAGCGTCCAGCATCCAATAATCTTGCGCAATATGCTCCTAGACTATCTGCGATTGCGTCCACTCCCATATGATAGCAACAACCTTGAGACAAGAAGGTACCAACGAAGCCGAGGTATAGAGAGGCTGTTGTGGAATGGGCTCAATCGACTCCAGGACATTGAAGCACCGCCTTTCTCTCCGCAACAAATTGCCCGCATTGCCAGAGTAGCCGTCGGAAACAAACAAATAGAGGGACATGTTCAGTGCTACATATGCTTGGATGAGTTGATACTGCTGGAAATTGTATGCCAGTTGCCCTGTGCGCACATGTACCATGACCACTGCATCGCACCCTGGTTGCAAGAGAACCCCTCGTGCCCAGCGTGCCGAACAGTGTTCAGGGACAATGATTTAACCGCACAAAACAATATCCCAACTGCCGAAGCGGGCGAAGAAACAGTGGCCAATGGAGACGAAAATGGAGAGCAGGTCGACGAAAATGCCTCCTAGCTAAAATATGAGTATAACTTGACTCATAATTTTTTACTTTTTCTATATTTCATAAATATTACACTTTTTGTCGTTACTGCAATTTGCAGTATATTTTCGTTTGTCAACTGCTTGTCTGAAAGTCCACTGGCCGGGCCACCATTTGCCCACTCATGTTACAAAAAACAAAAAAAACAGTAAGTTCTATCAGTGCAGTAAACAGAAATGCAAACACCAATCCGAACTCAAATATTTACTCAGAAGTATCTAGAACTGCAGCGATTAATTTGCCGTGAACAGCTGGCAAAGAGCGCTGAACAATGACCACTGAGCTCCCGCGATAGCAGAACGACCCAAGCACTCGAAGCGAACTGATACAAGATAACACGTCTGTACATGTAGCTACGTGCCTGCTTATTTATGCTCAGAAGATTTCCGACGATTGCCAGAGTATCATTGGGAGCATTAAACCTACGACATGGATTTAACTGGAAAAACGGTGGTGTATGTGGGCGGTTACGGAGGGATTGGATTTGCTTGCTGCAAGCAAATACTGGCAAAGGACATTGCGGTAAGTGCACCACATTTGGCAGTGAAATGCCTGCCACTCCTCTTCCTCTTTTATTTGAGCGTCTATTTCAGCGACTCGTCATAGTCGATGTACGACAAGACAGTGCCAAGCAACACCAATTGGAGCGCTTGAATGCCAAGGCTAGAGTCCATTTCTACCAACTGGACCTCTCGAACGGCAGGGAAGTCATCGAGGCTACATTGAAAGCAATTGTGAGGGAAGTGGGTGGCTTCCAAGTGCTTTTCAATGGAAGCGGTATTTTAAAAGATCGCAACCCGAAATTAACTGTGGATGTGAATTTGGTAAGTGGTGGCTCCAGTGATAGAAGAGCACTCGTATAACATGAACCGAATTTCTTTGCAGTTGGGGCCCATCGAGACCACTTTGGCAGCAGTGCCGCTGATGAGCAAAGCGCAGGGCGGACGTGGAGGCTTAATTGTGAATATTGCTTCCGTGTTGGGTTTGGAGCCAGCCTCCTTCCTTGCAGTGTACACCGCAACGAAGCATGGCGTTGTGGGATTCACAAGAGCGTGTGCGGTAAGTTGCAATTCAAAAAGAAAAAACACAATCAACAGACTAAGATCAAAAGGTGCTTTTGCTCTATTTCGAGGCGATAATGGAAGTTATCAGTGGTAGAATAGGAATCTAGGGCGAAGTGTGGGGGAGGTCCATCGAAACTTGTGACGATTTTGTACAAAATGATTTCATAGTTTATGAATAGTGGCTGCTTCACAAATTGTAATGCCACAACTAAACATAAAACTTGCTTCTGCCTGGTGAGGCTGACGCACATTCCACCACAGAACCAAGGACAGGCAATAAAGTTAAAAACATTGTGCCTCGACTGGCTGCGGTACTCAGTAACACGGAAATGTTCAGACAGTTACGTGAAGAGCCTACCCATACAAAAGGACAATCAAAGAAGCTGTGAATAAAGCCAAGGACACCTACTAAATTACAGAAAACCTCAAATGTAAGTGGAAGGACACACCTATTTATAGGGTCCTGCAAAGTACCTACGAGTAGCTTGAAAAAGGAGATGCATTTTTGAGTCCTTTCCACAAATTGAAAATATCAAAATATGAACTAAATCCACATGGAAGTTTCTAGTCATATGACTCTGCTTCTATAAATATCAAGAATAAGGATAGATAATAAAACTATATTTGTCGCTGTCCCTCTTTGATAGATTCTAGGTATTAACTGACTCATATAATAACAGCGACATTCTTTCCATGACTTCCTATTCTGAGCTTTTTACAATTTCCTAGTTTCATTACTTTGTATATAATCTCATATATATATACATGTGTATATACCCTAGTGAATTTGGATTCTATTGCATATTTCCAGGACCCACATTACTATGCAATTACAGGAATTGCCCACATAGCGGTCTGCCCAGGACCCACTGCCACCAACATTTTGGACAATATGGTGAACGCGGATACATTTGAGTATTCCAAGCCCATCACCGACAAACAGATGAGCGCCGAAAAGCAAACCGCAGAGGAATGCGCGAAGTGCGTCATGGAGTGTATTTCGCAGGCGGAAAATGGCAGCGTTTGGATTTGTGATTTGGGAAAGCTGCAGCAAGTGTCAATGCACAAATATTGGGAGTGGACTTTCTGAAAAATTCTAGAATATACGATTAACACATTGTTTTCAAAGCAAACATATATTAAACAATTCCAAATTCGTCATTCATTGTCAGCGGCTGGTTTTATTGAAGTTTTCATAGACGTAGGGTCAGTTAACACGCAGCTGCGAGCAGCTCCATCGAAACAATAACAACAACAAAAAAACAGTTTAAAGTCTGGAAACAATCAATTCAAAAACGTAGCAAAAAATTTTGATTTACCCGCAACTTCATTTGAACCGGTTGCTGGCTTAAGTCTCATTAAGTGTGATCCTCGTACTCTGTTTGAGCAATAGCTACACTTCAATTTACCTGCCCCTTCAATCGATCTCTCGAGCCTCAGTTGGGTAGCGTGGTAGGTATATAAACACTCTGGTCGCCACATTTCCGCATCAGTTGTTTGAATCACTCCACAGGCAGCAACTCAACCGCACACCATCGGCGTCAACATGTACAAATTGCTAGGATTCTTCGCTCTCGTCGCCTTGACTGCTGCCAAGCCCGGTCTCTTAGCCGAAACACACACCATAGTGCAGCCTGCCCTGGTGGACCATAGCGGCTCGTCCGCCATCACACATCAGAGTTTCACCAATTTGGTGCGAAAGGTGCCGCTCGTACCCGTCGTGAAGACCATTGAAACAGCGCACGTGGCACACGCTTATGCAGCCCCAGTCCCCATCGTGAAGACTTTAGCTCCTGTGGCTCCGTTGGTGCACACGGTGCATGCCGCACCCGCTGTAGTGCCTGTGGTCAGAACCATTGCAACGCCAGTTGTCCACACATATGCCGGTGCTCCTGTTGTACACTCTGTGCCTGTGGTGCACGCGCCTCATTTGCTCAATCCTGTTGTGCACGCCCCCTTGGTATATACATTGCAGCATTAATTTGAACCATGTCTAGTGGGTATTTGCCTGTATGACAATTATTAAAGATTAAGAATAAACGCATACTTCGAAACATTCATGGACTCGTTTTTTTAGTGCCGCTCTAAAATATGTTTACTCTTGCAGAATATAATCCAACTTACTTCTCTGGCACTAATCAATTGCAGATTAAATTGTGTTTGCAAGCCGCCCTCTGTACCCTAGTCGTAAGCATGCTAGCCTTACACTCGGAGGGTCGCAGGTTCAAATCCTGCCCTGTCTCAAAAGTGCTCCTTTCTAAAAAAAAAAATGTTTTTAAGTCGAAGGCCTGAGTAGCGAGAACTCATTCCCCAAAACCCTTGCAGTGATAATTAATATAATCATTGAACCTTCAACTCGAAGGAGATTGAATTTGTAAAGGAAGGTCGTGGAAAATAGGGTTCATTTTTTATTTTTAAAAAATCTCCCCAAAAAAGATAAGAAGATAATTCCAAAAATATGGATCAGTGGCAGAACAATCGAGGTATTTCCAAATGGAATATCCTTGAAATTTATACGAAGAACAAGTAAAAATTGCACTATTCAGTTTGGGCTCTAGTGGAGAACGTGCATCTATCAGGAAGATTGCAACCTGGTTTGTTGTCGGCCGTGGAGGGACAATAATAAAAATTAAAGAGAGTCAGTGCCATGTTCATAAAATTGAGACCAAAGTTTTTATATTGGCCTTCCAGAGAAGAACGACGCAATATTGTTCCAAAAACTATGCATTCTGAGAAGATGCATTGGATACATCGATGGCACCGAAATCAAAAAGTGTTCTACTTCCCTCGTAAAGGACAGGAGGAAAAATCCAGAAGATCACGCTACTGGGCCTCACTACCAAAACTTAGACAATCCAAGCTCATGATTGGGGACTACAACTCAAAACGTGCAGCTCTATGTCTACAGTTAAGCAAAAACAACTTAAAAACTCTGACAGGTCACCTCAGAGGACACTGTTGTTTTAGAAGCCACCTTATGACACTGGGACTCTCACCAGTAAACACGTGTAGGTTCTGCAGGGAGGCAGAAGAAACTCCAGACCAACTTCTAATGAGCTGCGAAGCCTTAGCTCGCAGTAGGAAGAAATATCTGGGGCATTACTGGCCTGAGGGCAGAGACATTAGAGCAATGAACCCCTACTCAGTACTAAGCTTCCTTAGAACTGATGGACTAATAGAAGACCTTTAATAGGCAAATGCAGGAGGAGTACAGTAGATCAAACTGGTCGAGGTACATTTTTCCTCTTTATTTCATTCATTCATTCATTCCCTTGTAAAGGAAAGATTAAGGAAATAGTGTGTGAGTATCCTTGAAAATTCGAATACAGAGGATACGTTGATTACGCCACACTGCTGGCAGGGTCTCCAAAGCCATTTTGTGCAACACAGCGGATAGCTGGAGATTCTGCGTATCATGACTCCTTTCCGACAAAATAGAACTAAACTATCACGATAAAACAAAGAACGATTTTATCAATACGTTTCCAAATACATATTAAAGAGTCGAAAATAGTTTTGGCAAGTTAAAGGAAAGGTTTAGAAGTTTATAAGAGCTTCGATTTGCGGTGTTGTCGATGGATTCCGGCCTGCTTTTTTTCATAATATCCCGCCAGAGTTCAACTGATTGGAAGATGATGTCTAGGAAGTAGAAGAATATGGCTCACTTTTCCTTTTGCATTCTAAACTTTTCTATTTCTATTCTTGATTTCATTTCTAGTGATTTTAATGCAATTAAATCTACTTCTTTAATTGCTATTTTTCCTTTAATTTTTTAGCAAGTTCTTCATGATCGAAAAAAAATATTTTTTCTTAAGTAATAGCTCCCGTTCTGGAGTTGTTTGTTTTTTAATTCACACAAAGTGAATAAGAGGAGCAGGTCCCAACCAATGTGGGCAATACACCATTATAAATCTCGTTCGCCGCGTTCCCTTCTCACCCCAATACAACCTACTTTTAGCCCACTTTTCCCTTTTGATACTACCACACATGCGATAAGATCCTCTTCTATCCTGCCTGCTTTGCTGCTCACTTCCTGATAAGCAACACTCATCCAAATTCGTTACGAACGAAGCGATTTCTGACAGAATCTCAGAGTCAGATTATAGCAAGGATTTGACGGAATAATAATGTTAGGCTACATAAAACTGTTTGTACTGGGGTAATCCTAGCAGAGGCTTTGTCAGCGAAATTATGGCAGACAAACTTGCAGGAAGGTAGCAGCCTGTCCTCTTGTATACCCGGAACCATTTTGTGGTTTAGGTAAAGTGTAATATCTCTTCATTCATTCAGAAAGTATAAGACAAACAAAAAGGAGTGTACTGGGACAATTTGCCGGGGTTATCACAATCAAAATAGCTTATAGGGACCTATAAGCTAAAATGTTTCATAGATTGTAGGGAGCTAAACAAGAATAATTTAAGAATCATTGCAGAGCTGAAAGCCGCCGTCGCTAGTGCTCCTCTTCCAAATTGTACACAAATTTATGTTTGTGCAAATAATAATAATAATAATAATAATAATAATAATAAAAATAATAATAATAATAATAATAATAATAATAAGAATCATTACAGGAATTCTGACATGCCACTGTAGGTTGAATTATCACCCAACAAGGCAGGGAATTAACTGTAAAGGGGTTTGCAGGTTTTGCAGGGAAGGGAAGAAGATGAGACCGCGAAGCACATGCTGAGATCATGTCCAACACTAATGCACAAACGAAAGAAGCATTTGAGTAATCATCTAATACCGATTGAAGATTTAAGACTCAAGAAAATAGGGTTACAATTAAAATGTATCGAGGAAACTGGACTCAGAGAAATACTCTGAATTCACGAAGGGGGCACAATAGATCTCTAAGGTAGGAGTGCTAAACCATAACCCCCCTTTCCCTAATATATGGAAACCTTACTTTGAACCATTTAGGTTAGGTTAGATAGGAGTGGCCGCCCAGTTTGCCAAAAGCACACTTGAGCACACATAATGGCCCATTGTGATACCACGGTGTGGCGCCGTTCAAGCACTGACTAAAAAGTTCCCTTACTTGGGATGGTGATAGTCAACGCAAGGACAGCGCCTTAAACCATTTGAAAAAAAAAATACTTTATCCTGCTATTGTCAGAGAAGATAGTCTAATTTCCGTTCCAAGTATAGTATTATCAGTTGATCCTTATTGGAATTCCATATGGTATTTCTCTAAAGTGGAATTTGCATCTCTCTGATGACGTCCTCATAAAAGAAATGGCAATTATATTTTTCATTCGCAATAATGAAAGTAATGAACAGCCGCTGCTGCACAGCGAATTGGCATGAAATCATATTCTTTATAGTCACAAGACTAAATATTTTGTCCACAGCAATATCACTGCAGTTCTCGATAGCCTTCTGCCGCTTGGCTACGTAATAGGCCGACCAACCACCTACATTGAACTTGAACTCTCCAATGGCCACAACAAAAGCCGTGCCATTGTGTTAAAGCACTCAAACGTTCCGCAAGCAAAAGTGATTGACAGTCACATGGACTGAGAGCGCATTAAACAACACCACACACAATTTGAGCGCTCCAAACCCTCTCAGGCCAACACCATTAGCAAAACAAGCCTCTGTCAGCGTCTGACTTTAATTACGAATAAATGACATTTGCCGGTGTTAAGCAATCAACGCACTTACTCACGTACAACCTCACACACACACAAACACATACAGACTGTAAACCCAGTTATACAATCACAATAGCTACAATGGCTCAGTGCGAGTATTGACAAATATTATATAATTACGGACAGTTACAGTGAGAGACTTGAGGACTCTCAAGGCAGACAACATTCAACAATTACAAACCACACAAACTCACATGCACTGTGAGGGCGGAGTCACTGCGAAGTGCCGAAGAGTCCGCCATTTATGATTGCATATTGGGAGCAGCGACTGCGAAGGTCGCAGTAAGACTGCCATGTGAGCCACTCGAATGTGCAGGGACCCAGATCAATGGTGATATTAATGGCAACGCACGTTGCATTTTGGTGCTCTCCAAACGTAGCCAGAGCGCTTTAGAGTAATATATAAGCAGCTGCAACCGCTACGGAAAGGACCAGTTGCAGTTGAGGCTTCTTTAGATACACATTAAATAACGGAATCATGCAGAAATCGGTCAGACTCATTTGATATGCAATACCGCTAGCTGCAGCTGACTAATCTTCACGTGACTCTTGTATATTTCAGTGCATCATTTTTGGACTGCTCCTCGTAGCTGCCGTCACACATGCTGGCATAATTGAGACTAGTCACACCGTGGAGCCGGTGGGCGCCATTGTACATGAAGCTCCGGCGGCCGTGTCCCATCAAAGCTTCACTCGTGTGCACAACAAGGCAATCGTAGCGCCAGTAGTCGCTCCTGTGTTGAAGACCACTGTCCACGCTGCCGTCCCAGTGGTACACACTGTGCACGAGGCCGCCCCATTTGTACATACAGTGCACGCAGCCGCTCCAGTGGTGCAGACACTACATGCAGCCGCTCCCATGGTGCACACATACGCAACCTCTCCTGTTGTGCACTCCGTGCCCGCTGCATACACATTGCACCATTAGAAATGCGAAGCGTACCAACAACGCTCGTCCCTCTTAAGTATTTTAAAGTTTTATTCCGAAAAATGTTACATAAATAAAGTAAAAAGCTCGAATTATGTTTTTTGGGAGAAGAAACCGCTGTATCCTGTATATTAAACCAATTTGGAGCTGTCGATTTGTGTCGTGCTCCAATGAGATGTCAACAATCCAATTTACTCTTAATTACAATATTTGACTCTTTATTACATGTACCTGAGATTTACTCGTGTGTGTGTCCACGAACAATTCTGGAGATTCATAACACAACTCATTCGACGAGATCGGACCAACTATGCGTCTATGTTACGAGTAATTTGTGGATGATTTCTCGAATATTCTCCAATTAT
This sequence comes from Clusia tigrina, assembly GCA_920105625.2. Classification (NCBI taxonomy): domain Eukaryota; kingdom Metazoa; phylum Arthropoda; class Insecta; order Diptera; family Clusiidae; genus Clusia; species Clusia tigrina. The sequence goes on from OV050032.1 coordinate 28,764,333, forward strand.
AAATGGCTTATTCATTTTCTAGAAATATTGAATTACAACATTCCTTCACCGACTTCTTTGCGTTGAAGTTTTCTGTCCTCCTAGTTATACACAGGGGAAGCAGAATGAAATTCTGATCACGTCAGTCGATTAGTGGAACGACTATTTTGCAGGTTCTTTTCCTTAAGATATTGTCATTAAACGAACGCAAAAATAGAATAGTCCAAGGAAATGCTAAAGAAAATCACAGGAGGTGCATCAAATGTACTGTTTGGCATAGCAACAGGGGAAACGACATCGATATACTGTTTCGAAGCAGAAAGAAAGCGACCATTGGTGTAGTGAATCACTTCAGGAGAGGAAAATCCAATAAATGCAGACGAGAAAACAATTTTTTTTCGATAGATAAAGCAAATAAAGATGTCCCGAAAAAATGCATTATTATCCATCAAAACTAGGCACTCGGGCACAAAAACCCTATATTTCCACGATATAATTTTTAAAAAAATCCAGCGTGGAACTTCAGATCAATAGTGTCAGGTTCTTGTGTCCTCACATTAAGCATCCTACGAACGACTGATTTCTCAGGTGTTATTTTCCTTTCACACTTTTATAGTATAAAATATGCTTATTTGAAGTACCTTCTTTACAGATTTAGGATAATTTAGCTCTACACTAAAACCTCATCATCCATCAATCAATCCCAAACTAGAATTTCCCTTCATTTGATAAGACTGCACATAAAAATAATATTATCGAATGATTTTATTCGTCTATCAGTCTCTCAGAATGTTATCTCAGATGTGATATAGAAAACAAAGAGAATCAAATCAAACTTCTAACATATCAAGGCACAAGAACGCCTGAACTCGATAAATGAAAAAACCGGGACAGTTTGCTTCAAAGATGAAATCAACCGAGAATTTTTCCAGTGTACTCGGAAGTAAACGAATCATTGAAGAAGGCAATCAAAACATACACAATCAGAAATGAGTGCAGCATCTTTTGTATCTCTAATTGGGGAATTAAGTAATAAACTTAATATAAATAATTATTTGTGCAGTGCTCTATAAAAATGGAGATTATCAACTATAACTAATTTCAGTTTAACTCAAATGTCGAAAGTAGTATAGAAAAGTGAGCATCAGTGATTGCCACAAAGCCACAGAGACACTCGCCACCTTCCCCTGGCCGCATAAGTCAAATTCATGTTATATGCTGTATCAACACATGGAACAACAGTCCTCTCCAAGCAAAAAACGGCCGCATTTTGGGCAAACACTCTTAAATGGAGTTTGGCAAGTGCCGAATAACTCGTTAATGGCACACCCGCTGAGCCCCTTGGCAAATATTAAAGACTCGTAACCTTGAAATGGATTGACTTAGTTTCAGAGTCATGACAGCTTTCAAGCACTCAATTGCGGCTTAGTTTGCTGCGGGCTTAAGAGGCACGAGGTTCAAGTTCAATGTTTTTCTCCGTCGTGTTTCCATTTCTACCCAGACTTATATGTGAAGTTCGCATTTAACAATTTAGCTCTGTGCTGGGCTGAACTAATTGTATACATGGAGGTGGTTGACCGCTTACTTTGCCATAAGGTCACCTTTTGTTAGCCTCAGCAAACAGTGGACCCAAACGTAACCGCTTGTGCTGGAAGCTTCCATTGGAAGTTTGTTATAAAACTAAGCACTGTAAAGAGAATCTTAAGAATGTATGAACCACACTTTAATCGAACGGCAGCACGACTCAAGTAATGACTTTGAATATATCTCAGATACATGCCCTTTCACTGCATCCTCAGGGTAAGTCGGATTCAAGGCCTATTGTGTCAAGTGTGCTGTCTTCATAGTCTCCCCCTTAGTACAGTGGATGCTAGAAATCTGGGGATATCCGGTTCACACGATTTATACTATATGTATGAGATCTGTCGTTTCGTTCTGGACTGTACTCTTGGTAAGCAGGTGTTCGTTACGCCCACTATCTCCAGCTAGTCATTTATTGTCAATTCATATCCAGGCATATCAAGTCGTCACGATTTATACTATATGTATGGGATCTGTCGTTTCCGGTTCGTCACTACACCTCATCGTTCTGGACTGTGCTCTTGGTAAGCAGGTGTTCGTTACGCCCACTATCTCCAGCTAGCCTTTCATTGTCAATTCATATTGGATTTCTAGAGAGTTCGAGCAGAGTATAGACGACACATAGTTGACTTAGGTGTTTCCTGGCCTCTTGGTTACCTTCGATTTCGGTTCAATCATGTCAGCTTTTGCAATAACCACAAACAATATACACAATGCCTCCATTTTATTTACATATGTCGGAGAAGAGGTTGTTGTGGAGGCCGCGCAATGCGGCCCTCAACAGTACGTAACAAAATTCTTCCATTTTCTCTTTTTATATCATTTAAAAGTCCTCAAAATGCACGTAAATGGCATCAGATAGTGTGAACCTGTCCAACAAATGCGCCACAAAGTTGTGAACACTTCGTCCCTAAGCTAGTGGAACACCTTGATTCATGAAGCACGTGGTCGAATCCGTTCATCATGAAAAAGAGCTAAATGGAACGCTGTACCAGTCCAGCCTTGAACCCAGGACATAGAACATTACTTGCTTAATATTCCAAGAGCCTTGTGAAAAAACTGAAATAAATTAAAATGCATTTTTTTTTTTTTGCTGCTGTTGTAAATTCAACATTTCGGTATATTTTAGTGGGGTTGCATATACACAGGGCTTATGTCCAATACGCGAAAATTCTGATGCAGCCTTTCACTGCGTGGCAATGTGTCATTCGCGTACTTCGGCTGAATGTAGCCCAGTGAACGGCCCATGGGTGCGATAACGAAGTTAGCATACGCTTGCGCAGAGCCCTGATATGAGACGATAGACGGCGCTGCATCAATGATCAGCTCTGTGGAGCGCGGTATGGGAGAAGCTGCCGCAATCGGGAAGCACACTGCCAGCCCACTTATGATGAAACACTAAAATTGGGCATTTAATTAGTGAGTTAAACAATTGACCGCGAACGCACTTACGAGTAAACACTTCATCATCGCGTGGCCAAAATCGCTCGACTACTGACAAAGCAGGTAAGAGCGACACGCGTCAGTCGTGGCTGGCTAACAGTAAAGAGATCTGGCAGAAACTTGAATTTTATATAAATTAATCATAACCGTATTAAATACGAAGCAAGCCAACGGAGTCACACTCACACACAAACACAAACAAAGAACTGCGAAAATACCGGTAGGAAATGTTACCGTGGATTCAGTAGTGATCCCTCGCTGACACATCACTGATGATACAACGACCCAATTTTATTATTCTGCTATAACATAATATAAAGGTATTATGGGTTTTGTTTAAGGCCCTTTGTTTAGTTTTTTAACCTTTATAAATAGTAGGAGAAGATTGGGGGTTGTAAGATACTTCGACGTCTTTGTAGAGATATAATCAAGGTACAGAGTTACTTTACAGAGGTTATAGAAAGGATTTATACAGCTTGTTAAAAATATTTAATTTGATTTCTGGGAATTTTAAGTTTTTTTTTACACTTTTTGTTAGATTCTAAATTAGTGTTGCCGTGATTTATTCAAACAGTGGACGTACCGTGGCTTTGACGCCTTCAATCGCTGAGGCGGTGGTATGAAATCAACCCGTTATCAAAATGTCTTTTGTGTTTTGAAAAAAATTAAATGAGAATTGTACCATTATATGAAAATGTTGCTAAATTTAGAATCGAAATCATATATACTAGGAAATATACACAAGTGCAACAATGCCAAAAAACAAATGGGAACTCAGCTGAGCTGCAAACATTTCCTTGCTCGTAGTTGATGAACTGAAATAGAACTAGTACTCAACTAGCGGAGACTAAAAGTGAACTGGTACTCAACTAGCGGAGACTAAAAGTGAACTAGTACTCAACTAGCGGAGACTAAAAGTGAACTGGTACTCAACTAGCGGAGACTAAAAGTGAACTGGTACTCAACTAGCGGAGACTAAAAGTGAACTAGTACTCAACTAGCGGAGACTAAAAGTGAACTGGTACTCAACTAGCGGAGACTAAAAGTGAACTAGTACTCAACTATCGGAGACTAAAAGTGAACTGGTACTCAACTAGCGGAGACTAAAAGTGAACTAGTACTCAACTAACTGAGACGCGGACAAGCAAATACTGGACAAGAGATATTTTTGTAACATCGTCAGCTCTGTTGTGATTTCCGACTGGGATAATGCATAGTTGCGTGATTAAAGTAGGTATGCGTAGCCGTAGAGACACATGCCACAATTTAGCATGAAAGTAATGCCAATTGAAGGTTGATTTGGTCAACTAGCCCACAACAACGAACATGCGGCCAATGCTCGTGCTTGTATATAGACATATAGACATGAGTTGGTAGTGCCAACGGCCACAGCCACACTGGATCAGACATACATCCATACATACATATGTCAAATTGAGTGATATGAGATCGACTACACTTCTCGTTCCTGCTATAGAGGTGAGGGTGGAGTATCTGTTGCTGTTGCGATTGCTTAAAATTAATTAAAAGAAATCAAGACAAGTATAAATACGCGTACACTGGACAAGCCGCTGAAAATCCACTAAGTACTCGTAACAAAAACACCTGCATGTAAACACAATTTGTTAGCGTCGCCACACAGTGGGCTGAACATCGCATCTAATTGCGCAAAAACTATCGTAAGACCAGTTGAAATTTTCAATCCAAACAGTGATAAACTGGAAAGGAAGTGTCACTATCCTGCAACATGAAACGAACACAGAACATAAATAATAATGAAGCATCCTAAGCCTGTACTGGTAACACAATTAGGCCACTGAGCTATTAGGTAAAGATGGATAACAGACACTAAACGATTTGCAGAAACTAAATGAAATGGGTTTCACCGCATTATAAAGGTAATTGCCAAGCCTCCAAAATTTGTCAGGAAGTAACACTCTTCTCCCGGACTGTACGAATAGCTATGAAGCCTAACGTACCTTGCTTAGTACAAATAAAGTAAATTTCTGGCTTCGTCGAAGGTCGCTTTTAGTCTGCCTTCTCATAAATCAGTGATTCTTCTTTAACTTCTCGATAGTACATTCAAAGACAATATACTTAATAGTAGGTTTAAATGCAGTCACAGTATTGTAATACTATATTATAAAAGACTTAAAGGCAATGACAATAGTTATAATGATATTTAATAATATTTTATAAACGACTAATATACTGACATCATAAGCAAGTTTGCTACACTTGGTCCCCAGAAACCGTATCCGCCGGCAGGTTGGAGGTAGCGGGACTATGATTAGTACCTTATTACATCTCTTAAAATAATTTATACACACACCACTTTCAAATATTTATATGTATGAAACACCTACTTCCGGGTATCCTGATACGAGTACCATAACATTTTGGAAACGTCGTGATATCTTATGACTCCGTTCTTAGTCTCTCCGCAATGTAGAGGCACTTCCAATGCTGGCATAATTATTTTAAATGACTTTAGTTTCATTCAGTGAATTCCTTTCAACGATCTCAGCTAAGTTTGGTACTTAGCCCACTGTGCCCCAGCACCGACCTTAAGAGTGCCTATCTGTTTACTCGCCTATACTGAGAGTAAGAAAAAGCAATAGGCAAAAAGAAATTGCAAAATATTAGCAATTGCGTTCCATGATTTTGCACACGCGTTGAGTCAGTTTCAAGGAAGTCTTATATGTGACGCTGGCCCGACGCGTGCCTATAAATGGGGAGCGCAGCGCTGCACTGTGCATATTGTGCCACCACTCTGCGTCGCGTTAGGTAACACGCGTTCATAAGATCCAACGAAAATGGGCAAATTAAGCAGCACGGTAAATTCTTCAACTTACACTATATTGAATAATAAAGACTCTAACACTAATGGCCCACAATCACCCTACTTGCAGCTCTTATTCGTCTATGTCGTGAGCAGTGCTGTCGCTGGCCACGGCGGCCTGCTGCCCGCGGCCAACGTATTTCCACCCGCCACTATACGCAACACTCATACCGCAATTTCGCATCAGAGCTTCACACGCCTGCACAATGAACCGTTGCTCACGCCAGCTGTGGCTCATTCTCTGAGCGGGCTCCAGACACGGGTGCCCCCTGTTGGAATCGCCGTGCAGTCATTGCCAGTTGTGCCACACGCATATGTCGTTGCCGCCAGCATGCCCGATAATGCACATACACCTGTCATCAAAACTCTCACTCACACGCCGGCACACTTGACCTACGCGGCTGCTCCGATCGTGTACAAAACGTTGCTCGATATCAAACCGGTGCGAAGCATCAGGTATGGCGCACCTATACCGAGTCCACATGCCAACGGATATTACTAACGTTACCTTAAGTACATAATATTTAATTAAATTAGCATTTAGAAGTGATATGAATAAATCATACTTGCCGTAAATTAAAGAAAGCGGTGTTGTAAAGTTTTGACGAGTGAAACCGGCTCCGACCAGAAAGTTTAGTAGGAACCAACTCAAATTTTCTGATCGGTTAAAATGAGGTTTTATGCTCAGATATATTACGAGCAATGCACTGTTATTTGCGACACTTCCCCTATCCGGCTTTGATCCCGTCTGGGGATCCCATGTTATGGTTGCAGCACTTTCCTCTATGAAACCAATCGAACACTCGTTTCGTTATACAGACAAATTCCACATATCATCTTTCTCTTCAAGGCGAAGGCCTTAGTTACTCTTTGACATAAGCATAATTCAAACAAAATATCATATTTTTTTAGATCACATACATAAGCACGACCCACGATGTTATTGGGACAGACTTACTTTACGTTTTCATACAAAAGTACCAACATCTGATAGATAGAAATTATCCTGAACTGGACTCGATCCGGACAATCTAATATCTCCAAAAGTACATCATCCTTTTTAATGAGAATTATGAGGACCAAATATGGTAAGCTTTATATAAAGCTGGTCTTAAATCTCTATTCTAGATCCTTCTCGTGCCCGTTTCGAGCAAACCCCGATTAATTTCCTGTCAAGTTGGAATCAAAATAAATAGATTAGTCGAAAATATGGTGCATTTTTCTACTGTTAGGCCTTTCGACAGATTTGTGAAGTTTGCAACGTTTCATTGATAATTATATTCAGTTCACTTTGGGAAATGACCCGTTTTACACTTCGGCCACGTTACAAAATAGTGAAATTTTTAAAGAAAATCAATGTTCTGTTCGCCTAACTTTCGAAGTTGTTTTAACATAAAATTGTGTTCAGCGATGAAGCTCATTTCTAGTTTAGCGGATGTGTTAATATGCAAAATTGCCGCATATGGATTGACAGCAATCCAGAGCCCAGTCATCAGAGTCCACCATATCCAAAAGCAGCGTTTTGTAGAGTTTACATGATGTTGGCAACACAGGATCTTACTTTTCCGAAAATGAGCTCAATTGTGATCGTTCAGGGACCATAGGTAGGTAGGTAAGGCGGCCACCCAAATGGCGCACTTAGACCATCATTGATATCGCATGACCCTCTGTGATACCGCATGAGACATCAGATCCCATCCCTTTCAAAGCTCCAGCCATTTGGAGCTTTTAATGAAAGAGTTGATGGAGTTAATCTTTTTATTTGAGATATCTCCCAAAGAGTCCAGAAAGTGGTCTACGAGGAAAGTGCGCCTCTTTCTGGACATAACAGGTGTACAATGGACTCTTCCTGCTTTTCGTCCATTCAACTCCCGCAGAGGCCGTTAGAGACAATCCCCAGCCCACACCCGTGAGTACCCAGGGTTCAGTGTCCCGTTGGGACACTAATCACGGAACCTGTACTTTGCCTATTTAGAGACACTAGGTCCTTAGAGCGCTTGATATTTATCTCTAGCTATTTTGCATCCTGTACCTTCAGACCAGCGCCTGCCCGCTGTGCCTTAGGATATTGTATTTACTAAGAGCTTACATGTGGCAATAGGAATACCGAAGTTCGACCTAGCTGGTTCAATCGGAATGGTAGTACCTTCACGGGCAAGTTCATCAGCTTTGCACCTCCCTGGAATATCCCTGTGGCCGGGAACCCAGCACAGATGCAGACGGCTCGGCTTAGCTATCTCGTCTAAAGATTTGCGGCAACTCTTCACGGCTTTTGAGGTGATAATAGCCGAATTCAGGGAGCGCAAAGCTGCTTGGCTGTCGGACAGAAAGCAAATATCATGGCCAGATATTTTCTTCTTCTTTAGCCAAGACAGTGCTGCCTCTATAGCCGCGACCTCTGCCTGAAAAACACTGCAGTGGTCGGGCATCCTAAAGGACATGTTAATGTCCAAACCTTCTGAGAATACACCACCTCCCACCCTACTCTGTAAATTGGATCCATCTCTGTAGATGTGATTCCATTTTAACATGAGGGGGGAAGCCATCCTTCCATTCGTCCCTGGAGGGAATGGAGATCTTCCACATACCATTGAAGGCGTACATTGGTGTGATGTAATCGAAAGAGTCAGAAATACCCTCAAAATGTCTTAAAATAGATGCATGACCTACGTCCCTGGCAACCCATTGCTGCGTAGCTTTTAGCCTGATAGCTGAGTTTGCAGCCATTTTTTCCCCAAAACGCCTTACAACCAGCAGATTGAGCATAACGTCCAAAGCTGCCGTTGGAGTCGTTCTAATGGCACTACTTGTGAATACCTCTGTCGTTCTTTGTACCGTTGTTCCCAGCCTATTGTATGTGAACTTACTTAGGGCTGTCCACCAAGCAAGCACCCCACAAAAAGAACTGGTCGTACCACAGCTGTGTATATCCAATAGGCTACCTTAGTGTGTAACCCCCTAACTCCCCTAACTCCCCTAACTACCTATAACTCTTTTGCAAGAGTTCAGAGCTACCTGAGCCTTCCTAAGGGCCCATGATCAATATATATTTATTTTTCAAAATATGGGAAACATTGATTCGAACCAAATTTGCTCCCAACGGAATGGCCCAATGTGCCTGCACAGACTGAATGAAATCACAGAGTGGTGGCATAGAGAAACTGATTGCGTTTGAGAAAATAATCTGTCCACTGGCTCCAAAATATTGCAGTTTGATTATTTTCATTCCAATTAAAAATGTTCGTGTAGACTCTGTAGTAACGTCATGACGGACTTGGATAGTCTAATTCGCTGTGTAAGGGGACGGTTTCGTCACTGCTACGTGGGTCAATTTGGCAAACCGAACTGTAGCAGAATTGTCAACTATATGATTATCAACTAATTGCGTTTCTTGATCATAATTTACAATATATCCTTGATTTACGACTAAATCTGAACGGTGAGTGATGGAAAATTCACGATAAATAAATTATTTACAATCATACCTGAGCATTCTTATTTATTTGAGCGAAACTTTCTTGATAAACACATTTTTCTGTTAATGGACATAAAAATATTGGTAATGTGAGAAAAAAATTTCTGATAATTAATGTAACTGGAAGTGAAAAAATTCTTAAGAGATTCATCGTCATATTCGGGATATTTAAAACCCCATTATATAATAATGAAAGTATGTACCGGAACCATTACTAAACCATTACATAACTATTATAATGCTACACTACTACCTTCCATAGGCAGGAAATCGCCGAAGAAATCTACTATTTCCAAAAAGCCAAGAAGAGGTGCTTGGTATTTGAATTGAAACTTGGAACTTCCTGCCTAAAAGGAACCCAGTACAAGCCATAAATGAGATGAATGCGAAAATGTGAGTGAAAAATGTCCTCAGTCTTGGTATATTTAAATGGAAACTGAATACGTGGGACAGCAAAAACCCATGATTTATGACTCTATTTTACGAAAATGACTCTTTGCGGTGAACGCGAAAACTGAAACGTGAAAAATAAACGTGTGAGGCCCACACCAAAAAAATCAAAATTAACAAGGGTTTTTGTTCAAGTTAACAAAACTTATTTTCATCTGCTGCAACTTACCTCCACTACTCCGATATTTAGATTGAAGTCCACCAGTGTGTCCCTATCCAATGTGTCGCTATCCAATGTGTCCCTATCCAATGTGTCGCTATCCAATGTGTCGCTTTCCAAAGTGTCCCTATACAATGTGTCCCTATACAATGTGTCCCTATACAATGTGTCCCTATCCAATGTGTCTTATACAATGTGTCCCTATCCAATGTGTCGCTATCCAATGTGTCCCAATCCAATGTGTCGCTAAGTATCCTTATTGAATGAAATGTGTAAATCACACGAAGTCATTGATAGGTGTTGCAACGTTTTCTGGTTCCATTCCTAAGTTGTTTTAAGAATAAATAAAAAACATTCAAAAGTATATTCAACAACAACAAAATTCCGATTCCGATGAGAGAAAAGTTCTATGAAATGTTCAATGAAAGCAGGCGCATTATGGTTCTGGACCTATTTACTGCCAAAGTTGTGAAAGCTTAGAATTGTACACAGTTCAACCAATCAAATATAATGACCATATTAAGGAAGTGTAATTATAGTATAAGAAACATGAATCTTCTTAACAACTATATATTTTGTCTCACTTTCCCAAAATACGTTCCAAAATGCACTCGTATATAGGTGACCCGATTCACATTGCTCAGAAGTGATAAAAGAGCCAAGTGCATTTGTGTATAGATACCTCATGCTGTTGCGGACAAAGCCCTGGCAGCAGTCATTAACATCATCAACGCAACATCCGCCCAAGGAGGAACTGCCCCTTACTTGCAAGTATGGCCAAGACTTGTGTTATGAGTTCCCCTTTTAGAGATGTTTGAACATAAACATTAGCTTGGTGTGTTTTAGCGAAGTTAGTTGCTGTTCTGTAATTTTTGAAGAGCATTCCAAACTTAGAGGTTTCTAGAGGTTTTCTGGAGGAATTCTGGTTTACTTAACAACAATCTTCTTAACTAAACTTAATTAACCCATATCTCGATCTTCCCGATCAATTTAGAAGTGATGTCGATGTTTGAATAATATTTGTATAAAGAAACTTCCAGCAAGAATACAACAAGTACTGATCAGACTGAGCTTCACCTGACATAAAAGTTCCTCAACACACACAAACGGCGTCTATAGCGTTGCCTGAGCGTTGCCCTGTAGGCAGCCAGCCACCTGTCATAGACATCAAGAAATTTCTAGAACTAAACTGCAGCTATTTTGCGGTTCCGGAAGAGTGGAAATCTTTATACGCTTGAATTTCACATGTGGAATCCAAGCATAATACCGAAACCTCACGTGTTGTAGCTGCGGTTGCCTGGCGGAGCTCACACTGATTGACTAATGCCGGGGCAGAGCGTCCAATGAAGCAGCGAAAATTGTAATCGGAGACTTTTGTGTGCTTCCTGACATGGGTCTGACAACAATCAACAAATCGGCAAATGTGCAAATGTGCTTGGAAGTATAAAAAGTTCTACGGCTCAGGTGGCTAGCATCAGTACAACTCTGATGTTTGCTTAAGCATAACTACAGTTCTGAAAGATTGTCTACTCCACAATGTTCAAACTGGTAAGTAAAGTTATTCGCAAAAGTGTTTCCAAAAAAAAAGCATAAAACATAAATTGATGCGTTTCCACAGTTGTCCATTATTTGCACGCTATTTGCGATGAGTATCGCATATTCCCAAGTACAACTCGTAGTGCAGCCGGAGAATTATGCTCTGATATCCAGCGGTAAATCCGCACAATCTGCACAGGAGCGCCTGGTTACCCAATCTCAGTCGAGTGCCGTTTCCGTTGAAGAGAACTCCAATGAAGCCGTTGATGCCGACCAGGGAGCGCCCGCCTCCGTGACGCGTGCATCTGCATCAACTATCTCAACCGCCTCATCCGCCACAGGTGCCTCACGAGCTCCGTTAGTTATTGCGTCCGCCTCAAAATCGTTGCCAACTATACAACACCACATTTTACCAGCGGAGACCATACCACTACCCATTACCATATCCACTCGTCCAGGACTACGCACCGTCATTGCACCGGAGACCATCACCATTCATCAGCCCACAGTCGCTAAAATCGGTGAAGTTGTGCAAAAGATACCGACCGCCGTTTCGCATCAAAGCCAAACGATTGTCCACAAGCACGCTCGCGTCGTCACGCCCATTGTGGCACCAGCTGTGCGCACCATCACGTCCCAAGTGGTGCGTGCGTATCACACGCCTTTGGTGTATGCCCCACAGACGCCCGTGGTGCAAGTGGTCAGAAACTGAGCAGCACTCACCATGGACAGTTGGGAACCACTGAGTCGATTCGGACACATTCGATGGATTTTCTTGCAAATCAAAGACTATTTAGAAATTCTGTTACGTTTGGAATTAGCCTAAGCAAAAATTTCTGTGCTGCCATTAATTTTAATTTATCTTTTGGATTTTTGACCATTTTCGAATAAATATTCATGCAGTTTAACAAATTCAAAACTTAAAGAGTTGCACAATTTCGCTTCAACACAAATGCCACGTAATAGAGTTCGGAATCTCGCTATTCCTTGAACAATCCTTACTCTCTAGCAAATGTGCACAAAGACATCGAACAAAAGGTTGATTTTAAACACTCCCAATTTATTATTGATTATAATCTTTCTACCAAGTTACGTGTCCCCAATGCAGTCTCCCACCCTCTCTCCAAGTCACTACTAATTTCACACACTTTCATCACATTCACAGGATATACAAAATTACTTACAGACCAAAGTTATCAAAGTTACATCATTGGCATCCCTTTTCACCCCATTTATTCAGTAAGGAAATGTCCACAAATCGGCAACTGCCCGCGTACTTGATGCTTGTACTTTGTGGCGCTTCACTCATTGTTCACTCATTATAGGTATCCTGCAGCTCGCAGCTGTATTAAATGGCAACCAGCGATTTCCACATAACTCTCACACACCGAAGCCACATTGACCCACATTACTAAAGGAAATCCTCAGTCACAATAAGTACAAAGCAATTGCACATACATGAAATCAGCATGTAATCTGAGTAGGTGGTTGACGAGGCGCCTCCAGTCGCAGCTTTTCCATGGACCTGCTACACAAATCATGACTACATACAACTACCACCGACGCAAGATTCTACAAGGACGTTTCATATTTGATTATGCAACCTGAATTTGGCTCAGACTTAATATCATTGTGCGGACAGTGTTTTGCTGTAATCCTGAAACGTTTTCATTTTTCGATCATTCAAAGGCTTTTCGTTGATGATTTTCCCCAATTTATTATTATTTAATAACATTTATTGCAAAAGTGCACAGGGTATCTTTGTACTTACCCCCCCCCCCCCCCTCTTTCCAATATTCAAGTAAATTTTCTTCCCTCTTTAATTATGACAAATCTTAGTAGTAAAAATATGAGATTAGTGAGTTGGAAACTATGTATTTAAATGAAAGTTTGTTCATTTCGGGAATCCTCACTTAAATCATATTTTTAGCCTTAAGCTTAAACATACGAATGTAGGAAATGTAAGGAGGTTGGAGTAAGGGAAACTCTAGAACATCTCCTTTGTATATGTCGCGCTTAAAATGCTCAGGAGTCCCACAATTTGGGAGATTGGAAGACATCTCAGGAATGGAGCTGACAGCACTGCTTAAATTCGCAAAAAGCGTTGACATTCTACGAGATGTCTACTGGAAATCTGCATAAAGGTCAGACCCCATCTGGTATCGCTAGGGACCAATCGGTCCATATGTGGCTTTAAGCCAGCCAGGTTAACCTAACCTAACCTAAGCTTAAACACATTATACATATATTTATAAATTTAATGGATTTTAGATTTGTTTATTAACATTTGATTCAGGTTGAAACAAGATAGGCATCTTGGTTGTAATATGATAGGCAGGTGGGTCTTTTACACATTCGTTGCTAATAAAAACCATAAGAGCCTTCACAAAAAGATTGGCATAGTCCTTCCTTTCGACACTCACTTGACTCAAATGCTGATCCTTTATTTCTTTCGTGAGAGAGCAGAGGATAATATATATCTTATATTTCTTTCCATAAAGTGACCATAGAGTGACACAAACTCAGAGCTGCTCTCATTTAATGTTATCGCCAATCTACATTATACATAGGGAACATAGGGAAGAGATAGCCTGCCGTTCGTTTCTTTTACACAACAACTTCTCGTTCAAAGATTACAGTACCTGCCTGAGTTACGTTTAGTTTCTTATAATTATTGTTTATTATTATTACACACAATTAATTATGTCTGCCAGGAGTTGGGGAGAATGAGTACTAGCAAGTAAGGCCTTTGACTCGCAGAGAAAAATATTTAGAAAGAAGCTTTTTTGAGACCATTCCGAGGCAGGATTCTATAATTATTCATATAAATGATTACATTAATAACTATTTAATTATTTCTATTTGGATAAGGCAATACCTTTTGCCTAACAAATCTCCCAATATACAAATTTGAGTCTATTTTTATCATCCGTAGAAACACACACAAATATACACTTAATAATCCACTGATTGATCAACGGGCAACACAAGTAAATGTATACAAGTCTGTACAGATCTGTACGATCAAAAAATAACCGTTTTGATCAAAAAATAACCGTTATTTTAAATTTTTTCAAAAAGTATTTATTTATTCATCAACAACTATCTTGTCCCCTTCAAAGTAATTCCCCTCAGATATAATACACTTATGCCAGCGTTTTTTCCAATCCTCGAAACACTTCTGAAACGCTTTTTTTGGTATCGCCAACAGCTCTAGTTTCGATTTTTCTTTTATCTCCTCAATCGTAGCAAAACGCTTTCCTTTCATCGGTGTCTTCAGTTTTGGAAAGAGGAAAAAGTCAGCGGGGGCCAAGTCCGGTAAATACGGTGGTTGAGGCATGATAACGGTTTTGTTTTTGGCCAAAAACAGCTCCTGAGCGATGTCCATGCGACGTTGTTTTTGCTCAAAATTTAGCAATTTTGGAACAATCTTCGTTTTATGCCTAAAACATCCGTAAAAATTGCTTAGCATGAGCCGAACGATATGCCAACATCATCAGGAACCTCTCTGATAGTGATTCGACGATTATCCAAAATCATTTTCTTCACTGCGTCAATGTTTTCATCGATTGTTGACGTGCTCGGGCGAACAGGACGAGCATCGTCATTGACATCTTCTCGGCCTTCCTTAAACCGGTTATACCACAATTGAACTTGTGTTCTGCTCATAGTAGACTCGCCAAAGGCCACAGTCAACATTTCAAATGTCCTTGCGCATTTAATTTAATTTTTTACACAAAACTGAATACAGTTTCTTTGATCCATTTTTTTCGAATAGTACAAAATCGAAGAGCACACCAAAACACGACTAACCTTTTTATCTGTCAAAAACAAACTGACAATCCAAAATGGTTGGTATTGCCAACATATATAACAGACATGTGTACCAACATAACAGGAAAAAAAGGAAAGAAAATAACGGTTATTTTTTGATCACACCTCGTATGTGAGTTCGTGCTATCGGAGCAACGATTCTGAATAGCTCAAATGGTGTACAGCTGGCATAACTCCAGCACAACTGATAAATAGCAGTGTAAATTGGAGATATGATTTACAAGCGACTATGACAGCGCACAGTTTAATTTCTTAATTAAAATAGCTCTCTGCAGATGGTCGATTGTTGAAAGACGGCAGCAAAAGGGACTGGGGCAGAGCAATCAAAGAGTATTCAGTACTTTCTTTATAAAATTTTTTTTAATTTTTGGAGTTCCGTTCACTTTCTAACGAGGGAGAAATTTCAATAAATCTATACAGTCTATCTTGCTTTTCCCCAGATATGAATGTGTTACCTCTTGGTACCAGCATATCCAGTTAAACAAGCACCCACCATATATTGAAAGAGCCTACCCACACTGCATTAATGCCACAAGAAGTAAAACTGGTTTAAGGATTCCAATCTTAGCGACTAAAATAAACATATTGTGGAGACTTTGAGTTCGTTCAAAATGTAGAAAAACTCTCCTTTCCATAACACCTGATATGCCGAGGTGTGTTAAAACAATGCTAGAGCACGCATGCTGAGTGAGAAGAAGTTGAGAATGATTCTCCTGTATCATATGCTATGTATTTAATAAAAGTATATAAGTGCGGATCATAGCAAAATATTTGCAGGCAACCTAAGAGAGAGTTGTGTATTTCAATCATAAGAAAATTCACAAAAAGTTCGTATCCAATTCAATTCAATGTTTCCAATTCAAGTCAATTTTTCCAATTCAAGTCCATTTGGTACGTTTCCAATAATTCTCTTTTGCGGCGCTTTTGCAGGTATTTTTCTGGCAATAACTTTGCCAAGTTAGCTTTAATTTCTGATACTTATCAATCGTGCAGCCGACTCGCAGCCGAGTTGCATTACATTGAAATTTTTTTTTTGTGTGATTAAACCATCCATCCAATATATTTCGATCTTTGTAAGCAGCCAATAAGTGGCTTCATATAAATTTAGGGAATTTAAAACGCATTCCCAATAAAAAAACATTGTTTTTCATTTAAAGTGAAAAACAGCGAAAACTTATCTTTACTAGCATTCAGCAGAATTAATTGGCAATATCTCGAATATATCGAATTTATCGAGATACAATTTAATAATTCTTAAAATTGAAATGCATTTAAAAAGCATTTGATAGAATAGGATTTAATATTTAATGCGAATGGATAATTCTTAGAATTGAAGTGCATTTAAAAAGCATTTGATAGAATAGGATTTAATATTTAATGCAAATGGATCATTCTTAGAATTGAAATGCATTTAATAAGCATTCGTTATAATACGATTTAGTTTCCAAATGCACTTACACACTCAGCATTTCTCACTTCAGCGGATGCTCGTGAAAATTAGGGGGGTGTGTGCCTAGTACGGCAGCTCGCTTCAGTTAACAAATGCGTTGTTAACTCATACCCAACTAGATTGATGACCCCTGAAATTTCTAGGAATTGTGGCCAAAAAATTCCGAGAATTTCCCTCTATTTGTGGGCGTAGCTGCTACTTAATAACTATTATGTTGATGCACACGTATGCGTATACGCAACTTGCACGTATCAATGGCGGTAAATGTCACGCATACACATCAACGAAATTAATCGGATTTGTACACACGGCTGAGGGAAGCTGATAGCGAGTACAAAGGACAATGCAAGAACACAATGCAGACAATTGAATTTAGTTGGGGAGTTACTTAACCCACTGAGAACATTTTGTCAGTTGCTTGCCCGTTTGCTAATGCATTATGACACGTATGACGTCCTTGCAAAGCACCCAAGTTCAAGGAAATGACATCTGACGCAAATGGTATGCGAGTGGATGCCGGCATTTTGAAATGCATGCAAAACTAAAACCGGCATCTTCGCGTTCCTGGAATTGCTGGTTTTGACATTCTCTGACTTAACATATTGATGTAGAAAAACATCTAACAAAGTAGGATTAGGGTCAGTCGTATCGACTCTCACAAATGAACTACACTCGGACTGCAACTTAAATATGGCCAAGCCTCGCTGCATCGTGGTGTTAAGTAATATGGACGTATGTGCACCTGTATGGGGACTCAAATGACACTGGGCTCATGTAAAACGTTTTGTACACGTTTTGCTTGCACTGATATGCCAGCAGCTGCAAGTGTAATGAATAGTTGGAGTGCTTGTATTATGACTGTCTTCTGCGGCAATCGCGGACAACACTTGTAATTTACTACGTATGCTCGTATACATAACACAGAAAGATTGCATTGCATGTGTAGGATTGGTTTTAATAGAAGTACGGGTACTAGAAATGTAGATGAACTGTAGCAGCTCCTGTAATGCAACATTAGGAGTTCTGACGCCATAGAACACAGTGTGTGGGATGAGCACTGTTTCTGCGGTAATATGCTCCTTATTTCTTCATCTTCTTTCACATCATTGATTGCATCATTGTTATGCTGTATGCCAGTTCCATACGCATCGCCATTTAGTCGTTCTAAAGAGCCCGTTTAATTTCATTAGGGTTTATTGGAAGTAAACATTTGAAATGAGTACAATAACATGAAATAATTTCGGTATTTAAATCTAATTCAGTGAGCGTGTGTGGTAGACGAAACTATAACTACGCATACAGACTGCATTCTCTACTACCATTAGACGGTCCTATAGCTCTGAGATCATGATGCTGGCAACACTATACTACTTTATAGCTACGTAACCGTGCTGGTATAGGATGAAGAGGGACTTCCATCCAGTGGCTACGTATATCCTAAGTGGGGGATAGGAAATACTTTTCAGAAGCTCGTCAAGCGTCTTATCATTTGCAATAAAGCAAAAATATGGTATGGAATTGAAGCCTACCGCACGGACCGGATTATAATTTTGTTCCATTGCCTATGCTATCAGTGACAAATTGTCAATAAATGAACAGAACTAGCAAAATAAGCAAAATAAGCAAAATAAGCTTCGCTAATGCTATCATCCAAAGAAAAAAGGAATTAAATAATTCATTTATGTAATGACGGTAAGTGTTCTTGCAAGTATATTTACGAGTTAATGCATAAGTAAGTTGGGTTAAGTTAAAGTGGTCACTTAGAGTAATAAAGTCCAGTTCCAATCTCAGTTCTTTTCGTTCGCTGGCCAAAATATCCCCAGCCCGAAGAAAAGTTTAGGAGACATAAACATCAACAAGATTAACTGACCGCACTCACCACAAAGTCTCAGATTTAACTGCCACTGCCTCTTCCTTTTCAGTGAAGTCATAGCGGTGTAGAACTCTCTACAAAGCTCCTCTACCAAAGAGACACTGCGATAGTCTGCGAACGGTTTCATTTATATCGAGACTCTAAGTGGAAATGCGGCCCCTTCTCCCTTTCCATTGTGTGGGAACATATGCAAAGCTCCACCCACAGGGGGAGCTCTGTTGCCAACATGTCTCAGGTTGGAATTGAAAGTACTCGTACCTTTAAGGAACTGAACTACTAGGGATAGTCTCAATAATTGAGAATCTACTCGTGTTAAGAATTCTAGAGTGATATTAGCTGACCCAAGAGAGGTGACTTGGAGCCTTATCAACTGCCACGTCCAATTTGATGGTATGTGCATAGAATAAAACTTTATTCATATAAAAATACCAATATTGACAGAACACTTATTACCAGTACTGGCTACATTCTGGAATGGCTTCATCGATTCATAAAGCGAATGTGCTTTTTTAGCAAGGAAATAAATTGAGTGGCAAATAAAATGCATCTTATAGGATTATATAAATATGATTATATTGGTTCGCTAGTTAAAATACTTCCATATCTCATAAGAACTGTCGACAAAAAATTTGTTTGACCTGCGTATTGCTACGATCGGAATGCAATCGCCAACCAATTGGCCGATAGTGAGAGTCAGTTGCTTACAATTTGCATGTGCCCTTTTTGGGAGTTGGCGAAGAAATTTTCAGTTTTCGTTCGACATTGTCTCCTTAAACAACAACCCTGGAACATAACATTCTCTTGAGACTCCGTCTGCAGATTATGCCATGAAAAGAAATTTGTGTGCATTCGCTACCACACTCATTCTTTGGAATAGGAACTATTCCCGCAGAATACTTACCCAACTTATCTGAAGGCATTGGATTCCTGAACTACGCTGAATTAAAGAGCTCCTGGCATATTGTAGTGTATGAAAAGCATAATGTATGTATATACACACAAACGCCAACACCATTCGCGGCGTAGGCACATGCAATGTGAGCGGAGACCCAACGTAAGTACATCGAACTCTCATATAAGAATGTCGACGTTATGAAGCGCGAACAGCGCGCACGTTTTTGATTACGCTGCATTCTAATGTTCAATGCCCTCGACCGAATGTACGCTGGCATTGACCGTGATACTTTCCGCTGACATTGCAAAAGCCCTCTTTATGTATTAAGAACTATATTATATACTAAGTCTTAGCACATAAGAAATTAAAAGTATAAATTGCAATAAGGTTTTATCAATAAATCAGATTCGATCTGGCAACCAAACTTATCGCTTCTCATTCAATATTTGGCTGTACTCTAGTAATCGCCGATTGAAATTGTGCGCTAGCTCTCGCGCCGCTATATAATTCGTTGAGCCCATCTTTACAATATAATGCGATGGGAAAATAAAATATTTACATCCACAGTTCCTGAGCTTTTACATGACTGTCTGCTTCTGATCTAATTTATTAAGATTGACCGTAACAGACACGCATTCATATTATAGCCCTAAATTTGTATTAGTAATTTATAAATAATTACATTTTAATAATCACTTGTTTAAGATCAATCAGTTTAGAAATTAGTCAGTTGATAATCTGGAAATAATTATAAGGTAATAAATAATCAATTAAACAATAACAATTACAGAACAATTTGGTAGGTATTTATTTAGTTCGCAATTCAGGACTTCGTATCTGCACACACCTTCGCAACCTAACCTAACCTAACCTGAGGACTAAGTACGCAATCAGTGACTACAGATGTGATCTTGCAATTAAATAATCATCCATACATATAACAATATATTAAATTAAACACATTATTCCAAACTGAATACTGAATTATAGTGTAGACCTCAAAACAAATGTCAAATTTTCTACGCAAGAGATTTCCGATTTCTTTCTACAGCCAAAAACGCTGGAAGAAGTCTGCGTGAGTATAAACTACAACCCATCAGGTTAGATTTAGGCTTAGGTTGGATTGGCAGCAGAAAACACACTCAGGCAAAAACAATGGCCCATTGTGATACCACGGATGGGGCGTTGCACACGTGCTGACCACCTGAGCCGAGTATAGTTACTGCTCAGGCGGTGAGCGCTTATGCAGCAGGTCTGTTTTGGCTGAACTCAGATCTCAGTTTAGCTGCTGCTTAAAATAGGCATCTCGTCTCCTTTCTACCTGTTTCGGAAGAAATTGTTGAATTTAATTTTTAAAGGAAATGTAAAGAAGAACATCGCAAACTCTTCTCTGCAGTTTCTATATAATAACTTTTTAGAAGAGCAACAAGAACATCAAGTCGAAGCATTATGTATTTGCGCCTTGCCACATTCTTCCTCCTAGGTGGGATTACTGCATATACATCCTGAAAAAATGAAACCTCAGTTTTCCCTGTGGGTTTCTCCTGCACGCTTCCAGTGATTGCAGAAAATAATGTAATGTTTATTTGCAACTGTGTGCGGATATCCAGGAACCAAAACATTATAGAAGTAGTTGGCTTATGCCATAATGCCCAAAGGGGATTCTCTGTTCAGTTTTATCGCACACAGCTCTGCATGTTATCGTGGATATAGCAAGAGCAAAATGAACATCAGACGGATTATGTAATACTCATAGAAAGTACAATGGCGCACCCAACATTTTTCAACGATAGAAAGAGAGCATAACAAAAACACCGACGTCACAAATGCATACTAAAAAAATGGCTGCATGATGAACGACGCACAGGTTTGTTATTGAATTAGGTCCTTTGAACAAGTGGCTCTTCAATAGCAAAGAGCCGGTCCTACCTACACACAGCCAGCCACATACACATGTACATACTCGCCTAGATAGACAGTTGCACTTTGCGGGCTTAGCAGACGGTCTTCCGTACACCCCCTCCCCTCCGAATGCTCGAATGCTCACAGGCACATTCAATTTTAAAAGAGCCAGAAAATTTAATTACACTGACATCGCTGACTACATGGTTCGCTTAATGAACGGTAATGGACCGTGTAAATATTCTAATGAAGTTATGCGACCCTGACACTGAATTGCAGAGCAACTTTCACCCGCTGGACATGCACAGATACGAGTAATTGCATCAATCTCAGCAAAGCCACCTCCGCAGGTGTATTAGCATTTAAAAAATTGTTTTCCTATGTTATTTTTCCCATTTTATCAAAACTTGTGAAACGTTTCTAATTTAATTACGTTAATATTTTGCCGGTAAGTGCACTGGTCCTTTTTAATTTTTAAAAGCTGTGGCCGTATACATCACGGGTGCCGCATAGACCGAACCGGAAGCAGTGACAAAAAAGCGCTGTAGCTGCTGAAAGTCACGGTCTCGGGGAAGGACAGCTGCCGAGCCCCAACTACCGCTTGCACCACTCATACTGCCGGCTCGTATCGACAGCAAAGGCGCAGGCTGTGCTATGTAGGCGGCCCATGCTGGCGCCAGTATCGCTGCGACGCCCTGCGCTTGGCTATGCACAATTGTCGAACTTTGATGCGAGATGGCTGTGAGAACGCTTTCAAAGACTTCACCTGCTCGGGCCAGCAGGTCTGCACGTGGCAACTGCACAGACGGGTGTGCTGCGGAAAGCCTCAAACCAGGCATCACAGGTCGGGGCGCATAAGTGTCAATCAAGGGCACGAGAAGCAGAAGGCCCAAAGCAAAAGTACAATATCAACTGCTAAAATGACACAGAAATGTACAAAAAGTCAAAGCAATTGATTTTGTAAAAGAAAATATTCCCACAGGTGTGGACATATGAGTTTTTGCGATACGCACTCCATCGCCCTGGCCTGATATGTAAGCGACTGCCTCCAAATGTTTCATCTTTTTATAGGCGGGCGGACACATACTAACAACAACATAAATGCTCCAACAAAAATGCTCCAGCAAAAATGAACGAACGTGTATATCACAGGTGCCACTTCATCGTCCCAATTAACCACATCTCCACAGGCGAGCACTGGCCAATATGGCAGCTCAAATTTATGACCGCTAATTTGGTGTGAGTCTTGGAGGTGTCGGAGGCAATCACCCACGCATCAGTACAGAATACGAGTTTTTATCTATGCAGCTCATATTCCACTCAAAGTCACTCCTTGCCATGGACCTGAAAACTAGCCCAGCGCATCATCAAAGAACACTGGGGATGGGGCGTTTTAATCGATTTATTCGAAAGAGAATTGTGGCAGGTACGAGGGGTACTATTTATATTTCGGGAATAGCAAATAATAACAAGCATTTTTAAATGAAAATGGCTTTATTGTTTTTCAAAATATGCCCCTTGATGATCAATACACTTTTGCATTCGTTCAAACCATTTGTCATGGCAGTTTTTCCATTCCTCATGAGACACCTCCAAAACATGGTTTTTGAACGCTTCAACTGCTTCTTCGGCGCTCGTAAATCGTTGACCACGCAGTTTACCTTTGATATTCGGGAACAAGAAGAAGTCATTGGGTGCCAAATCAGGACTGTACGGAGGATGAATCATCAATTCGATGTTTTGACAGCTCAAAAATTCACCTGTTTGACGAGATGAGTGAGAGCTCGCATTGTCATGATTCGTCTTTGGCGGTTGGTTTTACGAATTTCTCCGAAGACTTCCGACAACAAGTGGTCGTGTACCACTCAGAATTGACCGTCCTACGTTGATCAAGCAGAGCAGTGGCCACATGACTCATTCGGCAGAAGAAACAGGCGACCATTTGCTTCGCTGTGCTTCTTCCACGAACAACTCTTGTTGGATTTAGCTCGTCTTGGAATACCCACACGGTCGATTGTTGTTTTGTTTCCGGCTCATATGCATATATCCATGATTCGTTACCTGTCACGCTTTTATACACGTCTTTTGAAGCCACGGTCGAACTTTTTGATCATTTCCTTACACCAATTGACACGAGCCTTTTTTGAGCGATTGTCAAATTATGTGGGATCCAACGCGAACAAATCTTTTTTACAGCCAAATGTTCATGCAATATTGAATGTATGGAAGTGGAAGTAATGCCCAAGGTGTCCTCTATCTCACGATATGTCACATGACGATCGTGCATTATCAGTTCACGCACTGCATCGATGTTTTGTGGCACAACAACCGATTTTGGACGACCTTTACGGAGTTCGTCGGCGACCGAACTACGACCACGATTGAGTTCACTATACCAGCGATATACTGTGGTTTTTGATAGTGCTTTATCGCCATACAAAGAACAGAGTTCATCGACACATTCTTGTTGAGATGATCCACGTCGAAAGCTGTGAAAAAAAAATCCAACGAAAACCTTCTCTTGAAATTTCCATTTTTTGGCCAAATTGATTTTCTTAACTCACTGTAAACAAAACAAATAGCACTTGTACATCAACACGTTGTGAGTACGTTTATGCTAAAAAATGTCAAACTTTATTATGGTGTTGCCAGATTTTATCAATTGACATTAGTGTTGCCAGTTCCTGAAATACAAAGTGTACCCCTCGTATTAACTATCGGGTTTTTCAATAAGAGCGCTACAATAATACAATAAAATAAAACAAAACCGGTTTTAGATATCAATGAAATTCTTTATTCCTGTGAAAGTACGTTCGATGCCATTATGTATGGAACTCGATTTCTTTTGCATGACCAGCACTGGCACGCTTGCAGAAGTCCAGACGCTGAACCCAATTTTCAAGCATAAATTGGCCGATACTGCTGCAATTTCACGTTCGATATTCGTACGAAGTTCATCAATCGTCGCTGGCTTGTTGGCATAGACCATAGACTTGACGTAGCCCCACAGGAAATAATCTAACGGCGTCAAATCGCACGACCGAGGCGGCCAATCGACTGGGCCATTTCGTGAGATAACACCTTCACCAAACTTGGTTTGCAGTAAATTGATTGTGGCATTCGCTGTGTGGCTTGTGGCGCCGTCCTGTTGGAACCACATGTCCTCCAAGTCCATATTATCCAATTGGGGCCAAAAATATTCGGTTATCATTGAACGGTAGCGATTCGCATTCACAGTAATGTGCCGGTCTTGATCATCACGGAAGAAGTACGGCCCAATGACGCCGCCGGCCCATACACCGCACCAAACCGTAATTTTTTCGGGATGCAATGATGACTCATGGAGTACGTGTGGATTGCTGTCTAACCAATAACGCATATTTTGCTTATTGACGAAGCCATTCAGCCAGAAATGAGCCTCATCATAAATTGGACGTAGCGCTCTTAAAGTTGAGGCGACTGACTCCGAATTTCGGTAGTAAATTTTAATAATTTCGACTCGTTGTTGGCTCGTATATCTTTGCATGATGAAATGGCAAATCTTACTGAAGAGAAATGTCAAAAGAGCGGGGAAAAATATGGCGTCGTTTGCTGTCACTATCGATTTACTTTTGTAGCGTTTCTTTTGAAAAACCCTTTACTAGCAAATAGTGCTTCTTTATTTTAGTAAAATTAATGAAATATTATAAAATCACGAGTAATTATTCTTTATTTCATAATTCATTTCAAGCCATTTTATGTGAAGGACAATTTCGGGTAAACATGAGCCGCGATTACCTCTTACACAGCACATTCTGTTACTCGACTACTTTTTCGATGCTCATAATGTTGGGTTCCAAAGTGCCAATCGTTGTGAGTGTATCAACATAGACAAGCGACTTCACGTGTCCTCAGAAAAACTATGTGGTGACATCAAATCGCACGGTCCTGAAGTACTGGGCAAGTTTCCATGTCGTGAGAGGATGCTATTGTCAATTTGCTCCTCCAATTACTCCGTAGTTTATCTGGCAGTATGGCCTGCCTTCCAGATCAGTGGCACCCTACTTGAAATATATAAACTAATGCATCCATAAGTAGTTGATATGAGGCAAGCAATAATTGAAAAGGTGGTCGCAAATTGAAAGTCCAGAATAGCTTCGTTAGAAACGTCGCAGGCGGAGTATTCAAACAATAAAGATATAAATTAATATCTCTTATAAAAAATATCTTTTCAACAAAATTTATATTTATTATTATTATTATTATATCTTACACCCTAATTAAATATGAGTGCAATGTGTTGGGGGAATGAGTACTAGCTAAAGAGGCCTTCGACTCGAAGAGAAAATGATTTTATAGAAAGAAGCATTTTTGGAGACCAAGCCCGTGGCAGGATTCAAACCTGTGACCCTCGGGGTGCTTACCGGTAGACCACAGAGAGCGGCAAAATTTATTTGTTTGTACTTTCTTGCTTTTAAAAGCAATTTTATTACACTCCAATAATGCCAATATTATGACAGTACACAATATTGGGATTCCCGGAGAGTGTCTGAGAACTCACTGGACTAAACCCGATGTTAAATTGAGGTCCAAGCTTTCATACATATTTCCATTATAATTTGAGAAACTTTCAAATGTGTGTTTGGAACGAGTCTCAAGGTAACTACTTTCAATTCGAAATCGATTAAAACCCCTTGTTCTTAGCTCTCTACACGGAGCTTCTATACTACAAAAGAAAAGTGCTCACAAACCTATCTTCAGAACCTTAGATAGACAGATATATTTAAGGGTGTTATACACTGCGACCTGAAAGATCTATTGTGATGCCCCTATTTATTTGAAAGATGAGGATAGTCTTAGGTTAATTTCCGACAGGAGTTCATTTATTTTGGAGGAATCAAGATGAAGGATCTTGCTCATATCTAAGATATATTCTCCAAAACACCTGAGTCATTTGTGTCTGCAGTCTGTGATCAGGTGCGGTGAGGTTTCTTCACTTTCTCCACAGAATCGACAGATGGCATCTGAAGATATACCCAACTTGTTCAAATGGTAGTTGAGTCTACAATGCCCGCTCAAAATACCTGTGATGATTCTTAATTTACTCCGAGGCATATTTATTAACTCCATAGCTCTTTTAGGATTAAAATCTCCCAGAAGAGCTTTGAACTGTCTTAATCCCGGAAGAGTTTTCCAGGTTTGACTTCAGTTTGCAACTGTATACTTCTTCAGCAGACCTCCAATGGTATTGGATGATAGTCCACAGAAGGGTTCAGGGCCGTTGAAGTGAGAGGCCGCAGCCTTCCTAGCTAAGCTACCAGCCTTCTCATATCCCTCTACTCCTATGTGGCCTGGTACCCATATTAGAAATAACTTGTTCATACTCCCCAGGGAGTTTAGCTTCCCTATACAGTCCCATACAAGTTTAGACCTCACCTTCTAAACTACAAAACTAAATGATTTTTAGCAATTAATCGATTAATTTGATTAAACGACCATCCCTAAAGAGCACATTTGACCACGAAATTCCATAATCCATTCCCCAGTTACACGTTTGTTGGTGTTAGTCTTGTTGTTGTTGTTGTTATTGTGGGCATCATTAGTGTTGCTGTATATGAATGCATTTTTGTTATTGCATTCATTCGGAATTTCAGTGTTGGCCCATCTCTAAAAGATTACTTACTTACTTGTGTATACGCCCACATTCCAACCAATCAACATCACTTCCACCGTCTGAATGTGAAGAATATGTAAACTTTTCCTGCAGGAGTCTCCACGTATACATAGTTTAACAACTTTTCCAGTTTGGCATCATCACTAGAGGGCTGGTATTTCTCACAAAATTTTCGTTTCCAAACAGACACACTCCGCCTCCCTCCATTACAATCGCTCTGTGGGGTTTGACGCAACGGTTTCTGTGACAGTGCAATTGTGTGGTTCAAGGCAAAGAAAGTTTTGAAATTAGTAATGACCTTTGAATAAATTACAAGACAATTGTGAGGCTGTCACGCATTTGAGAGGACATGAGGATATGTTTGTTGGATGTACGAGTATATGGAAACATGCACTGAAGGGCTTCTTTTTTTTAGATTTTATAGAGGTTAATGTAAAATACGCCATATTTACTCACTGAAAAACACTAATAACAGTGAAAGTTTGAAAGTATTCGCCCTATTTGGGGCCGTGCGATGTTTACCTTTTGATTTAACCTGGCAGATGATTTGGGACCGGTGATTTAAAGCTTCCACTTTTGATTGGTCAGTGCCTGGTCTCCATTCATTGTTTCGACACTTTTCTCGAAACTCACTCACTTATTCATGTAAGTCGCTTTAACTGCAAACGACCGAGCATGGACAGCATCCACAGAAGTGAGTAGTGAGTGAGAAGATAAAATGTGGCTTACACTGGGTGCCGTGACTGAATTGAACGCCACTTAATATATATTAGATAATTCTCGTAACAACAACAAAAATTCACAGAAATATCAATTCGCTCTGGGGAGAAAGTTTTTAGTTAAATTTGATGGCACATCCAGGGCTCATGACTGACTTGTGAATTGGAATTTGCCGCTAAATATACTCCAGAACGTTCTCTCCACAGCCATTTGATATATGCACCTTGTCGTATTCGGTCTTTATAGTAACTTTAAAGTCAATGCTATCAAAACCCATACAATGCATTCCGTCTATACTCACCACCGCCGACTCTCTCCTACCCAAGGATACACGTTAGGAAAGCACTGCTTTAATTTCATTAAACGGTGAGAGCTCTTCCCCGTAACCTCGCTGTATGAATACAGTGTGTGTACTCGTATTTATTACACTTGCTGATTTACTGCTTTGCGAATATTGATTAATGCGAAAATGAATGATAAAAAATATTTCCTTTTTTAGTGAAATATTGGAATATCGACATAGAGCAGTCCACGATGGTTTCATTTATACGAAAAGTGGGTGCCCTGTGGCAATCAAATCCATTTGTGCGCAAGTGTGAGGCGCCCAGCTCCTGGAAATCACCAGATACGCAATAACAATGGCATCCACGAAACAAAGGCAACAACAAATTCGTCGAATTGTTGAATGGCGTTGCACATGGAAACCTGCACGCCACGTGCAATATTGTGCGAGTTTTGCATTAGCCTTGAATCTGGATATGCCAATTTCAATTAATGTGCATTTGACAAAGACAGCGCGGTCATGCGATCAGCCAGCGGCAACCACCAATGTGGCAAGCGTAAATCAACAAAGCGGCGGTTGTACGGATACACGGTACGTTTCAAATATTGCCGCAAATATCCAATAAATGTCAGTTCGGAAAATGAAGGATGCCCCAGCGACCTGCACATTAACCAGCGTAACTAACGCGTACTTCATAAAACAAACAAGCACACTCTCCTACACACACATACACATACACACACACCGATACTCACAGAGAGCGTTGAAGTGTCATTAACGAAAGTGCAGTCGAGCCGCAAAACACGTTCACACCGTGCTGAACACTGCAAAAGGGGCAGAACAAAAGTTAGACAAGAGCGCCAACAGCAACAAAGCCTTCCCCGGCATTATCAGCATCACCAGCCGCAGCCGCAGTGGATAGCAGGAAGCAGACAAAGGGAGGCGGAGCTTCATTTCCGGCATGTTATGAAACTACGGCAGGTGGCTGTGATGCATTCACTCATGGCTACGTACAGTTTAAACATGCAGCATAAATACCAAAGGTATCAGCACCGGTATCGGTCTTGCACTCATGAATGGATGGGAAAACGAATATACCTGTGTTTTCCAGGTTAAAGCGAATACAATTTAAAATTATCAAAACTTTTCAGTATACTCGTGAGTATGTATCTTGCGAACTTCAGTTATTTGTGGCATACCCTACAATCGGCATAGCTGATTTGTGGATTTATGACAATATTCTATACAAATGAAACGAACGTTCGCATCGTCTAATACAGCGATACCCATACCCTTACACCCCTGCACATATTTGTGGAAACATAAGAGAAGAGGGCTCTGTATAGAATGATGAGAGCAATAAACGGCCCTGAAAGTCTCATCAGGAGTCAGATGGTCGAAACATTATCAAAGGCCAATCCGGACATCTGTATACCGAAGGACTTTACAACCACGCGCTACAGTTTCAGTACGTTGTTTAAAACAGAGTGGAGCTACAAAAGCACATGGAGAGGTCTCAACGAAACCTACAGGTTCGATCAGTCCACGCTCACCTGGTATACCGACGGATCTCTCACAGAAGAGGGTTCCGCCGTGGGGGTATTTGGACTTAGATACAAATACTATGAATCCCTAGGCAAATATACTAGCACCTTCCAGGCGGAAATCCACGCTATTCAGAGATGTTCTCATTTCAACATTGAAAAAGGTTACGAGTGCACGAAAATTGCCATCTTGTCGGATAGCCAAGCGGCCATTAGGGCACTTACCTCTTATCAGGTAAATTCGAAACTGGTATGGAAGTGCAACAAAAAATTGAATGCTCTTGGCTCACGCAACAAAGTTACTATTCTATGGGTGCCAGGACATACTGGCATAGAAGGGAACGAGATTGTCGACGAACCTGCAAGGAAGGGGGCTGCAACACTCTTTATTGGCCGAGAACCCTTCTGTGGTGTAGGCAAGGGCAAGCTGTTCAACCAGCTTAGGATAGATGAGGGACACCATAGGCACAAACATGGGGTTAACACGCCAGGCCTAAGAGTCTACAAGGGACATACCACCTTAAAAGATTCGAAACACTCAAAAATATCTCTAAAAATAGTCTTAGGATGATGAGGACACAGGACACTGTAAACCGAACTCACATATGGTGAGGATGGGGGTCACCTCGGAAGGCTCCTGCAGTTTCTGTATGGAGGAAGAGGAGACGTATTTGCATGTGTTGACAGAATGTCCGGCTCTCATGCACACCCGCAGGAAACACTTGGGATTCTTCCAGGGCTCTGCCAGTGATGTGAAACCTCTGGAGCCAAAACTTCGCATCACGTTTATCCAGAGGATAAGACTCAAAGATGTACTTTGAACCTCTGATGGGGGGCACAATAGATCGAAAGGTCGCGGTGCTTTAAATCCCCTACACACAAAAATAATAATAATAATAATAATAGTATATTCTAATCCACATCACAATAGATCTTTCAGGTCGCAGTGTATAACACCCTTATATACTCTAATCCAGTCTAGACTGTTCCATTATATTGAAATACATTGAATTTAAAGAGAATTTCTGGAGCGAGAATTTTGCTATTCACGATATCATAAACGCGGAGTAAGCTCAGACTAAACGCCGGTAAACGAGCGACCAACCTAACGCGCCATTGTGATATAGCTTTTAATACTAATTCTATCTAGTATAATATTCGTAAGAGTAGGAAGCTTCTATGAGTTCCTAAGCTCGAGTCTTCTGAGGCACTATTGCACTAGGTATAACAAATACTAGGCCGGAAATAGATCCAGAAAGCAGATATCAATTGCATATGTAAGTCACTCCCGATAAATATTGCGAAGGGCACATAGGACCGATCATAGCGCCAACGATTCATTTGGTACCAATTGCGAATATGTATGTATGTGAATTGCTTGTAATGAGGATGCTGCTCTCCTCGGGCCATCTTTACAGAATCTTTGTACAGAAACTTTGAGGTAATCTTAGCAATTGTTGCACTGTTGTTTGTTTAAATATATTAAAAACTTATACTCGTACACCTATAGCATTGTATTTGTTGTTATCGTTGTTGTTTTTGCTGTTGGCGCCGTGAGAAGGAGCAGCAGGTGTGACTTGTAAGCAATGAACTGTGAATTTTATTGTCACAGAGACTTCGATAATGCTTCGCTTAATTTGGGTTCATATTGTTGGGGCTAATGATGGGCGTTGATGCTGATGTTCAACGATATATAAGGTATGTTGTTGCCACAACAACCACAATAACAAAAATAACACCAACAGGTGCGACACAACACCTAACAATTGAAATTACTGAAGCGTTCTGTGTAAATTTATTTTAAATATTCTTTATTTTGTTTTTAGCAACTTTATGTATGTGTGTAGGTGTACTCCCACCAGCCCCATTCATCCGCACAACCCAGACCTTAATTCATGCTGTTCCGCCCCGCCCCGTACAGCTTTGTACACATTTTCAATTTTATATGATGTTGAGCAATTTCTCAGACGCTGGCGAAGCTTATTTTTAAATTGCATTTATTATCTACCATTCATAAAACGCCAAAACGCCGAGTGATTTTTCTCCGAATTGCCAACGCTGCGCTTTTGAATCTGGACGGCGCGTCGCGCGGTATGTCCCCGTTGCATACTTTCGGGTGGTGGAAAAATGCAACGCCTAAACACGACCAGCAATTCCTACAGCGAGCAAACTAAAACACAAACAAAAAGCTTACACATTTATATAAACCGGTTATTGTAGGTCGTATCGACTTAAACAAATTCACTACACCTGCTTTGTAGTGTAGTAACTTACCCATTGCCACGCTTTATCGCAGGGCTGCCAACGATGCAGTGGTTTTGTATGTAGTGCATTGAAATAATAATGCAATAGAACTGAGTTCACATCCAAGTGTATATGTGGGCAATATTGTAGGCGTGGCAGTCGTTACTTCTCGTCTTGAACACCTACAACTTGACGACTTATCGCAAATGGCGTTAGATTTATTTAAGGGTGTTATACACCGCGATCTGAAAGATCTATAGCATTCGCATTAGTAAAAACGACTGTTTTATATGTTCAGTAATTCAGTCTTTATTAACTTTTAGTCATGAATACTGAGCAAGCTATTTCGTCACACATTTTTGCCGAAAAATAAACAAACGATTTAGTATAAAATTTCTGTCAGATATGTAATAAAAATAATAACAAAGAAGCCAAATAATATTAAAGAAAAGAGGTTCGATTATTTGTGTCGCCCAACTGGGTGGTAAATAACAATTATTATTATTAATTCCATGACATTTTACACAATAAAACTATACTTATGCTAACAAAATTAACTAAAAGACATAATAAAAGAGTCAAATATCGCTCCTAGTCGGAGCATAGGGCGGTCACAAAAGCTCTCCAACGGTTTCTATCAGCAGCCAGGTGTCTTATTTCGTTCCAGGTGGCTCTGTGGTGACTTTCGGCGTGGATAGTGCGTACCCATGTTTGTCGTGGGCGTCCTGTTTTCCGACTACCATGTGGGTTCCATTGAAAGGCCATCTTTGCAATGTTGGTGTCTTCTCTACGCAGAATGTGCCCTATCCAGCTCTTTCTGTAAATAACAATTACCTGTCCATTAACTCTAAGGATACTGGAGATTGGCTGTAGAGAAAAAATGTATACTAGCAGTTAGCCTGGTCAAGGAGGTATGTAAATATCCACTTGAACATTACAAACTGTTCCTAACATTCAATATGCTCTACGAGTCTTGTGTAGTGCATGCAAAGAAAGAGGCAAAATGTTTGCCTGCGTTTTTTGTTTTCTGAAGCTCAGCTGGAGTCCTGTTGCTCCAGCAAAATCGTATCCACAAATTTTCAAATAATAGCCTTATTACTATGTAATGAGTTATTTTCTATTTAATCTTTATCTTAAATTAAAGCAGTACGAGGAGAGCTCATAATTATAAAAATTGCTAGCGTCATTTGATGTTGATTACATTGCTTCGTTCTGCGCAAACATGACGGACATGATTTGTATATTGGTATTTGAACCATATTTTGCATTGCAGCGTTTGCAAACACATTATCTGAACATCGCCAAGCCAATTAGGGTACATATATTGGCATGTTTCTGCAACTGGTCACAACCAAAGTTAATTAGAATTCAAAACTGCGGTTGTACTGTGCACGAGCGTGGTCTTGTGCAATACGCGCTGCGTTTATGCAATATATTCAGTAAGGCAAACCACTGCATAAGGCAGAGGAGGAAATGTCACTAAAACCAAACAAATGCCATAGCTAATAAATCTCCACTGGCGCCAATTTCTGGGAATCCTTCATTAAACTGCCTCCCTGCCACTGCTGACGTATGATGTGCCACACGAAATGCATGTTTCCTTTGAGCAAATAGCTCCGCATACCGCAGAGGAACGTTGCCAGTTCAATGATGATTCCAGGTAACTCAAGCTCTGAACCAATAAATTAGCAGTGGCACAAAGTCCGTGGACTTGAAATTGCTTGCGGCAGCAAAATCGACAACCTTTGATGCAACAGTTCTGAATATTTGCTACGCACAAATATACGTTGCATAAGTTTAGGCATGCTATAAAGTGCTGAGAGCTTTGCTCTTGTGGGGGGGCGGTGAAGGTAAGTTGCTCATTAATACGAAGACAAGCAATTCAAAGAGTAAAAAGTGAATAGCAAAAGCTCTCTCTTTCTCTCTCTATCTGTGGTGCATTTTGCAGTGCATAGAGGAATCCAGGTAGGGTAATAGTGGGGAAAGGATGATAAAGAAGGCTACAAAGATGCGGGTTTGTTGGATTTTCAAAACCCCATTATCGATTTTAAAGGCCGTTGCCAATCATGATAATTGAGTGCTATGAATTTATGTGAAGAATTGTATTTATGCAGAGTTGTCAATGACAGGCGTTAACTTCCAAGGATATTTCTTTTGAGAAGTACGGATAAAAACGATTTTAATGAGTATTTTCCCGAGGCTTTTTATTTTAAAACAGTTATTATTGAAATAAATTATGTTTCAGATTTATGGCAGAACTGTGAAATTCTTATTTCATTGGGCATTAAATCGGCCGGTTGTTAACATACTTAAACATCTAGAATGGAAATGGATGCCTACGTCTTCCTCTGTTATTAGTCATCAGTTGGTTTGCTATGCAGAACAAATAGTCCTAGTCTAGAAACCCATTTAGACCGCCAATAGGTCCGAACCGCTGCAGTCTAATTCTATCTATGTCAGAACACCGAGGCCCAGGAAGAACCAAAGTCCTAATAGGGTTCGGGGCCACACCGTGTGAGATGTCTTAATGAAAGATTGGTAAAGCATAGCCTGGACCTTAAGATAGAACCAGAAAGATACTTAATACCCAGTGAACACAGGACACGCCCACATCACAAATATCCAACTGTCGACTCCTTATTTAAAATGACTCTAAGTTCGATTCAATTGGTGATATGATCAGTGGTATAATGGTAATATGTGGGACACAAAGTGGGCGGCATATAATTGCCACCGCTCGCAATATTTACACATGTTCATAACTTCCGACCCACAAAAAACTAATGGACGATATTTGGTATGCATATACACACTATGAACATATATGCAATAAAGGGGTTAACATATGAATTAGTTAGATAAGGGACACCCCTATATCCCATATAAATAAATATCAGACCCCCACTTAATATTATCCGACCTAGGGCCCCATTGTTGAAAAATATATACATTGGATCTATACTATTATAGGTGCAAGAAGTGAGCAGAATATTTAAACTGCCCCGACCACAATTCACACTGGACCCCTATTCATAACTGGACCCGTAAGATGCATCATCAAAACGGACACTCTCCCAGTATACAACATTAAACCAGATATGGGAGGATTAACTCCACGCCCGTGCCCACCATTTACGTCTATTCATAACTGGAACCCTATTTAAGATGTATTAACGCAATTTGGTATGATGGATCGCAGTGTTAGTATACAATATTAAACCAAAATTGGACGGATAACTCCACTTCGACACCCACCACCATTGCCGTCTATTCATAACTCAAGATCTGTACACATTTGTCAATATTTGCTATAATGATATAAATTTATATTATAAAATTCAGTGGTCATAGTAGGTATAATATATCGGATGCCACGCCCCTTTCTTCAGAATGCAGTTATATGAAAAACGTGCCCACAAACATGTTTAGTATTATGTCCAATATCACCACTAACACACCCACTTTATTTGTATGGGCGTGGTTTGATAAATCAACTTAATGTTAAAATGAGACCCTGAGTGTGGTACAAACAGTACTGGTCTAAAGTTAACTAATGCTGCAACTTCAGCTTTCGAGTGATTTGGAACTCCTGTTTTGGTGATACCTTCCGGTTATACAACACACTAAGGCACAGTAGTATATTTTGACTCGGACGCAGATATAATATATGTACATATATTTTGCTATTGTTTCTCAGAGAATCTCATACACAGATTATAATCCTAATTAGTATAAATGGCTAATACATCACTTTTCTTGCAGCCAGAGTCTTGTTTCCGTTATACCTGCGCATTAGCCACCCTATTGTTGTAATAGTTGCTGGGCGCCACAACAAAATAACAGTTGAGTATTTGTATATATTTTATAAATTGCACCAATTACTTGATAGAAAGAGGAGTGGTCGGAACGCCAATGCAGAAATTGCGTTGGCACCAAATCTCCAATGTAAGGGTTACTCGTACATTTCGCACAGATCAATTAAATTAGCGTGTTGTAACTGTCACAAAGGAAGGCGCCACCCAGTAGGAAAGGTTTCGTTCTCATAGTTTCTCATAGTGTTTACACTAATATATTTATTATTATTGTCATTATTATTACAACTCATATCATAATTTATGATGATACGAGGGACAATATTGGCAATATTACAATATTGCTGCATAAGGAAATTGATGCAAAACACCACCATAAATTCATCCCATTAGGATAGTATACAACTAGCGAAAACGTCAAACACAAAGTTCCAAATATATCTAGCTAGCCACCTATCTTCCCGCACTATTGTCCTTCTATTGTAGAGGCACCCAAAATATACCGAATGGGGACGAGCTTAGCAGTGATTTGTTCGTAACCGATGGTTTCTGTAGAGATGCCATATCTATAAGGTGGCAACTCTTAGATTTTGACAACTAATTTTGATTGTGTTCAGCTCTCAGTGGGGAGGACCGAGGAGAAAGAAGAACAGTGGGCCTCGTGGCTATAATAAAGTCATATTAATAATCCTTATGCGGCCCAAAGACGATACATCATGATCATACTCATTCGTGTACGTGTTGAATGAAGCTCCTCCACAGACGAGTGATCAAAATCGAAGATCATCATTTTTTCGTAGTCGTCGTTGAGTGAGTGTGTCATGTCTCTGTCGGATGACGAAGTTTTGTGTGCG